>VXAD01007430.1:2756855-2998717 GCA_013399195.1 Dicrurus megarhynchus
TTTTTTTAGGCATAAGGCCAAGCTTGCTGCTTTTGGAAGCTGAGTTGATATAATTTAAATTTGTCCAGGCTGATCGTTTGTCTGATAAGAATTCTGTCTGGAAACCTTAATGCCTGTAAATATATTGCTAATGGTGCAGCCCAGACTTGTGTTGAGGTGTCGAAGTTACCTCTGAGGAAAATCAATAATTAGACTCCTAAAATATATAGGAAACACGATGTTCCTCAACTGGACAGAACTATAAGCATCCATCCTGGTGGTTTGCACCTTTTTAAGTGTCCATGCATCATTGTTGTTATGTACTTGTGTAGTCTTCATACAATGGATGATTATTTTTCTTTTTAAATCTTGTATAAACCAGTGAGCTGGAAGTCAGGGTAACTGTAGTGAATTGCAGCACCCCAGGATTTAGCCTTTCATCTCTAAACTAAAATGGGCTACATCTTTCACAAGTGATTTTTAAAAAATATTTCCCACTTCACAGTGTGTTCAAGATGGCCTTGAAGAGTGCTGACTTGTGTTGAGGAGGGTGCACTAGTGTGCAAAACCCCCTGGTGAAGGCTTCTTCAAGGTTGTTACCAAGCTGCCAGTGTCTGCAGCCACACCAGCTCACAGAAACTGGCCAGCTTTAGTGCTCTGATCTTACACAGTCACACACATATAGTCCATTAATGGTCAGTGTCACTGCCCTTTTCTGATAGGAGTAGAGGATAGCTTAAGGCCAGTGCACTAAACAGACAATATTTTTTTAATTTTTAAAGGGACATTTTTTTCAGTTCCCATTTACATGTTGAAAGAGATTCCTTCCTGATTGACTGGATAACTACATTCTTTTTCTGCAGTTGAAACAATTATTACAAATATTAACATTACATCACAGAATTAAAAGGTTAATTTATCACTGTTCAGTACATTTTTGAGTAATTTTCTATTCACTTTTGCCATAATTAGGATGCAATTATGTTGAGCAAAGTGGATTTTGCCATCTTCTTTCCATCTGAACCTTACCAAGCTCAGCAAATTCCAAACGTGGCCACATTTTTCAGGATGGAGGTTATTTCTCATAAATTTCTAAAATAAAAGTTACTTCCTTCTCCAGACCTTGCATTTGGCAAATGTGAGGTGGTGCATTTTCAGTGTGTGACAAACTGATACCTACTGAATCACTACAGAGAAGGCTGAGGGCTGGTTTATGGAAATGTGTGTCAAGGTACAGCTTCTGTCTCAGTCACAAGGACTGAGCCCGTTCAGTGATAGCACAACGGGAAGTATTTGGGGAGCACATCCTAAAAGGCTCCATGTCCCAAAGAAGAGCCAGTGCCAAGACAGCACTACATAAAAGGTGGTGATGGAGGTGAGCTTGGAGGACTTGCTGCCGTGTGTGTTTCAACATTCTTCCCTCATTCTGCTTTTGAGGGAGGTGGCACTGAAGCAGTCTCTGGGGAGGCAGTGTGAAAGCCATCCTCCCTGTTTTCTTGCTCTTGGCCTGGTGACTCAGGTTGCGTTGTGAGCTCAGGATTTGCTCCTCACTTCAGAAATTTAAATGAGATTAGGATCATTAGCAATATATTCGTCTGTTTGCTAAGAGGCGACAAAAGAATTTAATCTCTTTTGTAACAGCACTAAAACCAAGAAAATTATACTAAGATGCATTCAGATGGGTATTTCTAAGTCTGACTTGTTTTGGCCAGACCCTTTCTTTTATTAAAATCTGTGTAATTTTTCTTCTGTTGGCTTCAGTGCAATTAATTGGATCCATAATGCCTTAATGGGAACATAGGAATACATCTATTTTCAAGACTGAAAAGTACCTTAGTCTTCTTATTTAGTGTCTTTATAAAAACATCAATTGTGTAAATATCAATTATATTTTTCTTGTATTAGTATATGCAGGATGGGATAAACCTAACCAATCATGTAGCAAGTGTCATTTATTGTACATTAATTTCTTGTATTTTGTGTCTTCCTGCTCTACCTATTTTGAATTCACTGGAACTTTTTCTGAGCAGCTCCAAACAGAAGTCATGCGGTTTTTTTAATGCACTTGCCATAGGAATGATTTAAATTTTAGTCATACAAACAAGAAATTTTCCTTTCTCTTGTTGCAATGTTCAGTCTGAAGGATGGTAAATCAACTTTTCTATGAGGAGGGATTGGAACAGCTTCAAAAGTCAACACCCTGCGAGTTGGAGCTCTGCATTTCGGAAAGAGGACAGAAAGTTCTTCAAGCTTTGAGAAAGCTTCTGATCTTACATCTTCAAACAATGATGTCTCAGAGTACAGAAAAGGGCTATTTTATCTCCCAGAACATTTTCTTTTCTTCTGGGATGAATAGAGAAAAATAGCATACTCTTGCTCCTGCAAAAAGTTTTACAAAAGATATACAGAGAAAAAAATTCCTCCCCCTGTTCTTTCTACCTTCCTGGAGGGTTTGCCCACTGCAGATGAGCTGGGTGAGATATTTGCTGGAATAGTCTGAAGGATTGCCCTCATTTCTGTGGGAAAATTGTTTAACTTAGCTGCAGTTTCTGCCCCCATGATTAATACATCCCTCTCAGCTGAGGTGCTGAGGCCACTAATCATCTGTGAAGCATAGACCAGGAGACACAGGTCTGGAGGCAGCTGACTGGTCATATAATGATGATAAAAGTGTTGTCTCCTTGTTTTTTTTGGCCAAATTAGCAGTCAGCTAAATGCACACAAAAACTTCCATGGCTAAGTAGTTGTGGGTGTGCTCCTAAACATTCTGTGGGATTGCAGCTGCCAGTCAGACCTCTCTGAGGTACTGCCAGGTTATTCTTCACACTACAGTGGTCTGACATGAATCCACTTTGCATCTGTGTTAATTCACCACAGTGGTGCAGTGAAGGTTCGCTGGTCTGTCTCTGAGGGGATGGATTCAGTGATCTAGACCGGGTTTCTGGAGTCATTTGAGATGCTTCATGGTATCCAGGTCCTTTACCTAGGCTGGCAGATATGCCACAGGACCTAAAGCAGACCTTCCAGGAGCAGAAGCCTGATGCCAATGGGGTTATGTCCAGATGTCTCAAGTGTCACTCGACAGCTCTACTCAGGCAACTGAGGTCAGCGAGTCTGGGTGCCCCAAGTCTCACGTGTGTATCTCAAGCTTGCTGTGGGAGAGAGGTAGTCAATTGTGTCACCACAATTTTGACCACTTACCAGCACTTCTCAGTAAATTCAGAAAGTGAGCAGTAAACTGCAGCACTCTCTTATCTCCGATGCACAGAAGCATTACCATTGAAAACACTTTTTCCCTCTTTCCATAGAAGGAATTGATTTTTGTCTCCCAGTGGCCTTGCTTGGAAAGTTCTCTTTGCCCTTATTGAATGTGAGGAGCAGGTACACGGCCTTCTCCTGCAGGGACTGTGTACTGTAAGAAAATAAATGTTACTTGAATGTTTCATGAAGCATGAGTTGAGCACTGGGCTCGGTGTGAATATAACACTCAAGTGTTTCCATTTCTCTTTAATGTTTAACAGGTTGATAGAGCTCCTTCCTTTTATTACCATAAATTACTACTGGGGAATTATAAGCAAGTGCCTCACCTACAGTAAGGCTGCATCAGATCCGTTTGTTTACTCACTTCTACGTCAACAGTACAAAAAAGTTCTGATCAACATCGTCAACAGGATACTTAAGAGGGACCTGTACCCGTCATCGGGGTACAACAGTTCTCTCGACACTGAAAACGATTACTGCTTGCACAGAACAAACTGACAACATGAAAGCATTCCCCTTCCAGGGAAACAGGTGTTTGCTGCTGCTGGAAAGCTGCCTTTCTCCTCTGATGCTGACAGTGGTGACAGTGTCTCCAGGGTGTGAAGGCTGCATTAATGCGACAGATTTCACCGTGGACTTTCATAAAAGGCTCTTCCCTGGTCTGCAGCCAAGCACAATTCATGACAAAGCCTTGTCCCTGAGTGAATAGAGCTGGGTTGGGGGGTTTTAAGAGAGCCTTTTGAGGCTTTAGAGAAGCTTAGACAGCTCTTAATGTTTCATGTGTGAAGACTTGGTATGACTTAGAGCATTCCATATCAGACATGATATTCCAGTGTCTTCTGGGAGCACAGGAATCCCCACATCGGAAGGACAGGTTCAGAGTCCTCCGTGCTGCGCATGTAACTTGGCAGCCCAGGATCTGCTGTTAGTTTTGAACATAAAAAATAGGTCTTTTAATTGATTGATTTATTGTATTGGTGCCTCAAGTGAGTCAGCACTTTGAATCTGAGATTGTTACTATTATTTATTACTAGGCATCATGATTGTAACATAGCCTTTAGGAAGTGGTACCTTATATTTGATATGCCAGTATTCTATCAAGCATAACCAAAGTCCACATATCTGAGTTACTAATATTTAGCACTTCAGTGGTATGTGATTACAATAATTGCAGCAACAGTAACGAAGACATGTATGGAATTTAGTTAAATAGCACTGTAGTTCCATCACTGAGCTAGTAGTCCTGTTCAAGCAAGCTTTTATTCAGAAAAAAAAAATCAATAGAAGTGACAGGTACCATTGTGTTTAAGATATATTACTTCAAGCATCTGTTTTCAAAGAAAAGGCTAAAATATATTAAACCTTTAAAGGGATATATAATGTGTAAAATATTTCATGCATTGGCTATATATGGTGGATTGTCATAATACTATACAATCTTTTCTTTAATAATGATCAATTAATTTGGTGATTTTAGCTGACAACAAGAGATGTGAGAAATATTATAAGAGACCTGCTGCCAAATGCCCAGAAATATAAAGCTGCTTTGTTATTGTATGTATTTTTCTCTTTTATTTCTTTTTAAATTTAAACAGGCTTTGAAAAAATGTGGGAATTATTTTTGAACAATATTCCTTTGATTATATAAGACATTTATTAAAATTTAAGAATTCTATGGCATTCAATAAACTGCTATTTTCTAATTGAATACATAAAGGGAAAATTAAAGCAATTCTAAAGTATATTTTAAGAAGAATAAAAAGAAAGATGACAGTAAAGTACTCTTATTTTTTATGTAACAATGGACTTGACCCTATAAAGCATTGAGAAGGCTATTTCTGGTCAAACTAAGCATATAAGCATGTGATTAGGCACAAATATAATTTTCTTTGTAGCTAACAGCTCTATTTCCAATCAAGTACACACTCAACTGTTTTGCAAAAGCAGTGTTGAGTCGTCAGCACGTTGAGAGGGTTTTTCCCACCATCCACAGTGAGGAAGGAGTGTCTTGTTCAATCCCACTGAAGTCAAAGGTAGATGATGCTGCCTAACAAATACAATGTTTTCTTACCTCCTGCTTTTAATCTCTGGGGCCTTTATGATGCTTTTTTTTTCTCTTTCTTTCCCCCATGCAAGTACGTTAGGCCTCTGTGCTTTGCATCTATAGTTCTGCCTGTGTTTAAATTGAATGTACTATAATGGTTTTGTCTTCTTAGTAAAGTATTTGTACTCTCTTCAATTTTGTGTAAATGCAGTATTTCAGAAAAAAAAAAATGTTGTCTATGGATTCTTTTCAGTTTAACTGTCTTCCTGTTTCCCCATGCCTCCCCCTCTGCCACGCCACTAGAAAAACCTGATGTTTCAGTCTTTCATTTCAGCTGCGCCATAAGGACCCGATAACTCTGTGGGGAGTGGGAGGGATGCTAAATTTTCAGTAATTTTTTTAGTCAGTTTTGTGCCAAACAGTTTTAATGGCCTACAGTAGCTGGCCATGAATAAACATGAGCTTAATGATACCTACAGTTGTTAGCTTACCCTTGGTTTCCTAAACAAAATGATCCTTGCTTGGGGAAAGGAATATGTTACATGTAGTTACACGTATTAAATTGTCACCTTCAAGACATACAAATGAAATACAGTGTTATTATTAGAGAAAATGGTAGAGGAGAAAAAAAAATAATAAACTTTAAAGCTATTACAGTAATGAACTTCTAAAGCTAATAAGCTATAAGCCACATTTTAAAGGTATAAAACCGAACTTATTTAAAATGCTGCCTCTGCTATTAAGTTAATTAATGAAGATTGCATATTGCCAGTTGAGGGTGTACACTTTACATTACCACTCAACCTCACTAAGCATTGAATATTTCTGGAGGTGCTCAGGTCTAGATGGAAAAAAAGAAATTTGAGCCTGTACTAGGTGTTTCAGAACATCTTTTAGATTTCATTTCCACATGAGTTAGGAAGCCAAGGTCTACAGTGCTGCAGACCAGAAACTAAGGAAGGGCCAGGAGAGCTCTAGCGCTCTCAGTCCTGATTTGCAATGAAGTTTAACAGCTTTGTTTAGCATTACCAAAAGGCATCTCCCCCTGTCAGTATACAGGTAAATTTTTCCTTTCTCTCTTCTTCTGACTGCCCACTCCCCACCAGAGAAGGACTTGCTCTGCTTTTCTGACAAAGCAGGAAACATTCGGTGAGAGGTCTCATTTTCGTTCCCTCTGCTTCCTGACGTAGGCAAAACTCATTAGGTTTGTGCTTCATTCACCATGCTGTGGGTTATTCAGGGATAGGAGGAGCTAGGGGGAAACCACACTCGGCCCCCATTGTTTTGGAATGCTGCAAAAAGTAGCCAAGGATTTAGTGCTACATATATCTTACATGATGGGCACATTCACCAAAGGTTGTGGGTTCCCTCTTACTGACATTTTGACATTTTGGATAAAACAGGGGGTACAGAGTCCTGACAGTAGGGCTTAGTCTGGATCAGAAGATATCCAACAAAGCTGAAGTGCTACATCCAAAATGGCCTCTTGCCATTGACACACTCTTGCCAACTCAAAGGTAGTGCTCTAGGAAAATTCGTCTGCATTTCCTGCCCAAGGGCCTGGGGTGCCTTTGCTAAGAGACAAGAGACCAGCAGATACTTGGCAGGTGTGTTGTGGAGGTGGAAATGCCACAGGGGTCAGCAGGAACTGCCTGAGACTGTGATTTCCTTAGCAGGAGGTGCTGTCACCCACCTGTGGCTGCTGAGGGAAAAGGATGGCAAGTTGTTAAAAGAGTGTGCAAGAGAAACATCATTTTCTCAGAGCAGTAGGTCCCCCAAAAAGCTCTTGGGCTTCAGTTTTTCAGCTCCTGGTTGCAATTAAAATTCACAAAGTCCTCTGCTCTGCTCCAAACTTGTATTTGTCTGCAGAGACTGGAGCTGAGAACTGCACCTTCCCTGGATGACATCCTCCACCTAAAGGCAGTCAGGGTATAAACTCTGCAGCACAACAAACCTTTAAGTAGTCCCTGCTATTAGGAGACACTAAACATTAATTCTTAACACATGTTCACCAAAATATTTCCAAGCCTGATGATTTGGCTATTTTCAGATGAGATCCAGGATGGCATTTTGAATCTGCCTTTTCAGAGAAAGAAATTCAGTCTGTGTGCCTCATTTCCTAGGTGAGTGCTCCGACAGTCATTAATGAAAAAGAGGGGCACCTCTTCCAAAAGAAAATAGATGCTTTTTTTTTTTTTTTTAGGTAAGTTTTGAGACTGGCAGGTTGAGTTTTTGAGTCAGTAAAGTCAAACTATTGCTTAGACTACAGATTCCCAAAAGGTTTGGGTATAAGCTGGTTCCCAGCCTGTTAAATCCTAACGGGATGGATGTGCTTCACTACAAGTGCAAAAACAAAACTAGTTTTCTTGGATGAGAACTTCAGTGTCTTTGAGCTTAGATGGCAGCTGAGCACTGAGGACCTCGAATTCTGTGAATTTTCTCTCCACAGCTTCCTTAGGCTCACTGAAGAGCAGGCATGTTATTCACCTGGGTAAATCAGCACCTAATAAACTTCTGCAAATAATCTGTGCAGCTCAGTGATTACTGAATACATATTTACCTTGTCTTAATGTGAGTAATGCTGGTATTGAATTTAAATTTCAGAACTAATTGCAATGTTAGGCTTATTACATGGTTAAATACGTTTACAGTTGGAGTCTATGACCTCAAAAGTAATTTCCAACTTAAATGGTTCTATGATTTTAAGTTAGAATCCAAGTTCCTTTATGCAATGCTTGGGTATGACCAGAGTCATCATGCTCTTTACAACTGTGGATTAAAATTTGAGCTCTTTGATAAATTTAGCAGCATTGAGCCTTGTTGAAAAAAATTACCTATAACAAGATGTTCAGGCCCCTCTATGTAAAATGCTTTAAAAAAAGAAATCAAACCCAAAACACAAACTGAAGAGATCTAGTGTGAGTGGGAAGGCTTGACTACATCATCCAGAGGACACATTTTCTGTTGTATTTGAGGTGCTTTTTCCTCTCAAATTTTACATGCACTTGTACACATGGAATGAACAAGCAAATGTGTGTCTGTCCCAAAAGCACACAGCAGATTTTAGGATTGTGGAGAGCAAATGGCTTGTTCAGTCTGGTTCAGGAGGACACCTGGTTTGTGGGAGGTGTTAATTACACAAGTAAATTAGAGGTTCTGCTTTTTATTTTTGGAAAGTAGTCCAATTAATATTTAATGGCTCAGCTGGAGGCACAGCAGAGATGACCTTAAGAAAGGTTGTAAATATATGAATATCTTTCAGTACCAGAAGCCTGGGGGAGCAAAATGTCACCTGGCACAGTATATGCAGCCAGCTCCTTCTCTGAGCTGGAGCTGCTTTTCCCTGTGGCTTGTGAATGGGAAACAGGCCAAATGACTGGTCCCATTTCTGCATATCCCTGATTCTTCTCCCCCTAATGTCAGATTTTCCGTGCCAGGACAGGAGGGTGCATGATGCAAACTTGGTGCTTCTGCTCTTTTCTGCAAGTGAGCAATGTATGAACCATGAGCTGCTCCCAGCCAGGCTTCTCATACATTCTCTATGCAAATGAAACATATTGCAAAGCAGGTACGTTAGATGTCATAGGGTCCATATGGTTTTAAAGGTATTTTTGAGTGTTGAGAACTACAGATAATTCCAGTCCACTGACATTTTAACTAGATGCCTTAAAATATTATAAACCATAACTGAAGCACCTTCATTTCAGTGTTCAATCCATTATCACAAGAGTGCAAATTGTTGAGCAGTCCACTGTGGACAGTAAAGATGCAAAACCCAAAACCATCTCCTTTGGGACATAACCTGAGTTTTGTTGTGCATGTTTCATCCATCTCACTGCATTCTGCTGTTTTCATGTGTCATATACAGGTTTGTATCCAGCAAATTTGGAGCAAACTATCCAACATATTTTTAAATTTCCAAGTTTCCTTTCCTTTACCAAATGGATTGAAATCTTCAAACACTTTCCAAGAAAACTCCTCATGCCTAACACTAGAGTAGTTTTACTTAACCCACTTTCCCAATTTGATTTTTTTTTCCAACCAAGGCGTAGCACTCAAATTGTACTTCAATGAAGCCTGAGCATAAGTGGCAGACTTATTACCACCTTCTTTTATAACTCCTGTCCTTACATATCCAACCACTCTGTTCTCTTTGCTTGCAGCTGTCAGCCCTGATGCACATTTTCAGAATGTTTTCTGAAACCCAATAAATTGCTCAGTGCACTTGCTCCATGGCATGGGACTGGAGACTGGGTTTGTGTGCTTTGTGTGTGTGCCTCCATGGAAATATTTAAACATGTTGTAGGTTTCATATTTGTCTTTTATCATGGGAAAACAAAATGTAGATTGGTGACATATGACCTTTGTATTACAAAAGACTGCTGATCACTCCTTGCAGATTCATAGCTCAGACTGGCTTTCAGCTTGAAATCTGGCTTTCCAACTAATCAGACCCTTATTGTTATCATTGCTAATGAAGCCTGCTTTAGGCATTTAAAATATCTTTTAGGCTTCTCACACAGTAGTCTGAATACTTCATTATGCTTTTATTCTTAATACCTTGCTGGAAGCCAGATAAGTACTAGAACTGATATTCTCAGGAGACCTGAGGCACAGGCAGATGAAAGACCATGCAGCCAGGAAAGAATGAAATTGCATGAAACATGGTTTAGAAGACACCTAGGAATGGAAGACAAATAATGTCATCCTGAATCTGTCTGTTGATCTTTTAGTCAGAGTTTCTCAGGCATTTAAAAATGTGCTTCTCATAATGGTTAGGCATACCTTAGAGTTGACAGTGGAGCTGAACTTTTGGGAGAAAGATATTTAGGATACAAGAATAGGATGCTCTCCTCCTCTCATCCTGAGGAGCTGGTTGTGCCAGCACCATGCAAAAAAAGGAGTGGCAGACACCCTTCACTCATAAAAAGAAGCTGCATGTGTTAAAGTCACGGCTCCCTTTTGTGCTTTTCTAGATGGAGCTTCAGTAGTCTTCTCTGGGTGTGACAGCTCAGGCTGGAGTCTCTCTTCTTGGAGAGCACCACCTTGGCCAGGCATGGCCTAATTTCTTCAGATAGAAATTTGAGATGCTGTGTATGAGAGAGAGCAGACTCCATGTACAGGATGGTGAAGGTGAGTGGGTGGGGCACGTATCACAAAGGAGGGATGATGCCTCTGCCTCTCTTCTGAGGGCTGCTTGGATCCCATCTGGGTATTACATCCCACTCATCTTGTTAGTGGGCAGAAAATAAGTTTCCTGAATCAGAAAATAAGTTCAGGAAATGATCCTGACTTTACTGACTTAAGGTGGAGAAGGTAAACCAAGATTTTACTCAAAGGTTTTCATCAGTAGAGCCCAAGTCTAAATTTGCAGAAATCTTTTGAGAAGGTTGTTTAAGAGCAGCTCAGTTATAAAGTCTGCTCACTGAATTAATCACATTAAAGACAAAAAAAAAATTGATTCTTGTATATCCTAGCGAACCACCTTAACAGTACTGAATGGAGAAGTAATCTAAGGTGTACATTCTTCTTCAAGTGACAACAAAGATACCAAGCAGACTGAAGAGGCAGATGGTGTGGCTGTCAAGAAGCCTGCACACCAGTGCTCTGACAGTCACTTACACCTCTGAGCCCTTTTGTCCCTGAGCTTTCTCATGCCTCTGTGCACACTCCTGCTGTCCTCTCTCTGATGGATACCTGTGGCTTGCTGAGCATCTGCAATCACTCCAGCCAACCAAATGTGGCACTTGTAAGATCCTTTCTTCCAGACCCAGAGGATCACAGCAACATTGGTTCTGAAAAGCGATTCAAAGCCAGGGTATGTTCCTCCCTTTTAAACCCTCTGTTTATTCTTATTATTCTTAAATTACCTCCTACTCAGTAATTTTAATCTCTGGCCTTAGAGCTGAACAGAGACGTGAGAAGCATTTGCTCTTAGCATCTCTGCCAGCCTGTCCTCCCTTTGCTGGAAGCTCAGTTCAGTTCCCATGCTTCCTCCACCTTCATCAGTTTATAAAGTTCCTACCTGCCCTCTGGTTTCTCATGTCAGCTGAAAGTCAGGCTGTTCAGACCCTTCTTTCCTTGATGCATTGCCTTGGCCTATTGTGATGGTATTCTCACCTTTTCTTTTTTTTTTTTTCCCTGTGGTTTTGGTTTTCTGTGGGGTTTCTTTGTCGTCTTTAATCAGTTTTCCACCAACAACCTTTTCAGTTTTTAATTTTGTGCAGCTGAGCAGGATTGAAGAATGCAAATTAAACAAACTAGGAAGAAAGCTGTACCCCTCACTTTTTTGTGTTCAACAAAGAAAGCTGGTAAAGGAATAAAACCAAGAATCTTACTGAATCTACTTTGTCCCTTGGGATTACAGCCTACCAATTTCTACAGTCAGTGGCACATAGAGAGTAATAATATGACTACTGTCACATTCCCACTTTCAGATAAAATTACCAGATATCCATTTATGGCTGAATCAAGGTATTCAGCATGAATTCCTCATAAAAATAAAATTCTTATTGTTAGAGCTTCCATAAAACTTCCCACCTACTGTCCTAATAAGCATAATGAAGGGAAGATTGGATGGAAATGTAACCTACCCCATGTGGATGCATAGTGGGTGTCTCCAGGCTCTTCCTGCAATGGCTAAATGTCTGTAATTGCCTGGCACTTCAGAGCCTCTACATCCAAATCTGATGCTCTCAGGTTCAACCCTGGAGTGTCAGCAACCTTTTGATTTTCAGTTGATATTCGTATCATGATATGAACCTGCAAAAAACCCAGATAAATGGATCCCAGGAACTTTAGATTTGTAATTTCCCCTACTGGCATGGCATTGATTTAATGAGCCCTGAGGGTGGGTGTTGTTTGGCAACTGGAAGCTGAAGAGGACCAACTTAAGGTGGAGTATGTAAATAATTTGCTCTGACACTCTGGCAACTGGTTGGACCTCACAGAGGTTGGACTTGCCTTCTGGTACCATGCTGTTTACTTCAATGAGAAAGAAGGGGTAATTCAAGCTCTTTCTAACACAATAATCTGTAAAGAAATGGAAAAACTCATTAATTTCACTGGATATCTGGTCTCCAAGATTGTCCTGCTGAGCAGTGGTTTAAAGGAAGGTCCTGACTAATAAAAATTTTGACAAGTAAAGTTAATCTTTTTTGATGAGACACTAGCTCTTTTTTGTTCCCTAATGACAGTAAAAGGTAACTCAGTGATATGAACAGTTGAGGGAAGTTGGAAAAATGAAAATTCCCAGTTTTTATAGGGATCTCAGTGTCACAGTAGCTCCAGTTAGTGGTATGACTAGAATGACCAATGACAGCCTTGGAGCTGCTGAAGGTCCTGTCCTGAAGCCTTGTGGGCTGAAGAAATCTCTCCCATAGAGTTCAGTTTGATATGTGGATGATGAGGCATTTCTCATACCTGTTCAAAATTTAGCAGTTCTGGATCAGCTCTTTAACCAGGGAAACATCTTGATATCAGTACCACTAGATTACACTGGCAGAGGTTTTATTCCAGAATGCTGGCTTTTTAGAAAAGCAGAGAGGAGGATTTGACTAATTGATGGAGCTGTTCCCAGAGTTTAGCCCATGACTGGTATTGCTCCCACAGTTTAGCCTGTGGCTATTAATTAATATCTTATAGCTGTTCTTTTACTCTCCCTACTGCCCTGTGCTGCTTCTCTTGACCCCTTATAACTGTGTCTTGGCCTGTTCTATTCAACTCATTTTTTCAGACCCCTGAATATCAAATTAGTCATTATTTGGCCAAGAAAAAAACATATTCAACAGATCAAATTATTTCTCATGATGAGTCAATGCTTAAGCCCCCATCCAATTTGTTACCTCTCTGCAAATCCTTTCCAATTTGTTAATGCTTTTCCTGAGATGGAAACACTCATGCTTCTAATGTCATTGAATGCACAATAGCCTGACTGAAGGATGGCACATAGCAGTGCTTGCAGGACTCTGTAGCTCTCCAGTGAACCCTGGGACAGGCCACAAGGCAGCCCTGGAACAGTGACACAGCACCAGCAACCTGCCCTCCCCACACAGGACTTTGTGCAACCTACATTTGAAATAGAAATCTGTGTCTGGAAACAAATGAGTTTCGTACAAATAACTTAGGGAGCCAGGATGCTGCATGTGGGTCTGGCATGACTTATGGCAATGTAGACGTTGATAAAGCTGGGAGAACAGCACTGTGGTCAGCAGGCTGTTTGTGATGCCTCTGTGGGGCTGGGAATCCTGCTGCTGAAAATCCTGGCAGTGTGGGATCCTGTGTGACCTCAAGGACACCCTCCAACTTGGTCTCTGCCCCTTTGCTGTCTCTATCCAGTACCTTTGGTGATTGTGGGCAATTCAGCACATCTTTAATCTGAGCATGATGAGTGGAGCATGCCTGAATACCACAGGCTAGCGATACTGTCTTCCAAGAATTTTCTGGGAGAAAAACAATGGTTTTATATTTGGTCTCTAGTTTCCACTGGTAGATACTTTGGTACACTGATAGATGTTTTGTAAATTCTTTGAATAAATGCAGAAAATGAAATTGGAACTAAAAATCCTTACATTTTAAAAGACTCTCTGTTTATTTTTATAGGCTGTGTCACTCTAAAGTGTTGGAACTTTGATATAGAAAACAAATATGAGGACACTTTACCATAGCACAGATATTTAGTGTGGCATAGATTCTCAGTATACTGCTATGTAATTTTAATGTGCTTAAATATCTTTAAAAACATTCTATTTTGACTACTTTGATAACATTTTTCTCTTAGTTTTAAGTCAGACTTGTGTCTCAGAAGTGTATTACTGGAAGTGAAGTTAAAAACCTCAGAGCTGTCATGCCAGTATCATCTGAAATGGCTACTGGTTCTTGCTATCTGAGCTGAACTCCCAGTTTTCTGGGGAGTTCCAGCCTTGGAGGGCTTTATTTTTCTTTGGAAAGTACCAAGGATCTGCTTTAAAAGCATTGGGGTCTCTTAAGTATTTCCCCCATCAGGTATCTACAAACTAAAGCACTCCAAATCACTTTTTCAAAATGCTTCCCAGCACCTCTGTGAATGTGAAAAGCAAGCCCTAGAGAACTTCTTTTGAATGTTTTGGCATTAATGTTCTGTGAGACAGGGAGAAGAGATGAAGTGAAATGAGTCTCAAAATAGGACTGTCAAGTTCTTTTCTGGTAGAACTTACATTAATTTTTAATACTCCATCTGTGATCAGAAGAAAAGAAAGACCTTTAGTTCTCAGCACAGATCTTTTTTGAGCACACATTTTTCCTTGTAGCTGTTATATATTCAGTTCTATGATTCACTAACATATTTGTATTGTTTTTCTTGCTTTATGGGAGTCAGGCAGAGTCACCTTTGGGCCTCATCTTGAACTAAAACTGCAAAATGCATCACCAATAACCCCTCAACAGTAATCCTGCTTTGCTACTTTACATGTGGGAGTAATAAGAGGCAGCCTTTGAGAGGATAACAAGGTCCTTATGTCAGCTCTATCTTTTTAATGATTAAATTTAAATAATATTGTGTGCTTATAGCAGGATCTGGTGATCAGTGCATGTTATTTTGCACATGTTCTCCTGGATATAGAATCATATTTATTACTGTTGTCCCTTTGTGGTCGCATTCTACCATCTGGTGCCAGGTTCCCTTCCAGTCTTTTGTATCATTTGTGCCTTTGATCATGGCTGAATTTTAACTAGATATCATTTTCTCCTGGCATCAAAAGAAACTTCCTGAGTGGCTTCATTTCTTACTGATTAACTCAAACAAGCACGGAGACCACATGAAGGGTAGGCTGAAAGGAAGGCATGTATTCAGTTGGATCTTTTGGGGATGGTGGGGCCTTCTCCCGTTTTAATTGCGTTCTTCTGCATTATGATAGGATCAGTTCAGTGAATCACCTGGAAGTGGTATAAGCAGCTAATTTTGTGGGTCATTGACTTAGTTAATCCATGACAAGTCAGAAGATTAAAACAGAATTTAATTATCACTGACAGTACTTGTATTGAATTTAAATGATTTAAATATCTTTCAAGAGCTGCATTTTTAAACATGTATTATATTTAATCAGGAAGGAAAGGAGTATCTGTGACTGTAATATTAAGTGGGGGAAGTAAACCCACCCACTCATTGTTTGCTTTTGTTTCCAGCTTATGAGAAAAAACTGGGGGAAAGAAATTGGCAAAACATGTCAAAATGAAAAAAAAAAATAAAAAGAAAATAATTAAAGACCAATTTTGAAGCCATTGCAGGAAATGTAATGTTTTGAGTATGGTGAAACTGGTTCACTCTGAGGAAGTTTACTGGAGCATTACTCTTTCTCCCTTAGTGAGTTGGTACAAGTATGTACTTGATCAATAATGATGAAAAATAACTGGTAGAGGCTACAGGGAATTTTTGAAGTATTTGAGACGTGTAGGCAGTTGCAGTCCATGATCCATTCTAACTTAAACTTTTAGGTTACAGTGTAAGAAAACAGGAAAACTTCTTGTGGTCTTTTTCTTTACGGTCCCTCAATCAAATTTCCAGCACTCAATGTTTATGTGTGGCAGCTTCTAAAGTGGGTTTAATCCTGGGGGTCATAAGGGGAACAAACTGAAAGTTGAGATAAAAGACACTGCTGAAAAAACTCTCAGTGAGAAAGTTAAAAGCTCCCCAAGCATAATGTAGATGGTCCCAGAAGGCACAGAGAAACATCCCAAAATATCTGCTTAGTGCAGAGCTCAGAATAGTCAGTGTATCTTTAGAGTAAATTAGCCATCTCTCTTATCCACATGCATGTTAATTTGAATTAGAAATATTTGTTTGGAGAACAAATCTGTTTTCCTTTTTTAACTTAGCAGCTAGAAGCTGAAAGAGAAGCCCTTGTGAGCCTTTTTCAGTTCTCTGCTGTTACGTGAAGCTCAATCCATTCATAGGGAGATAAGGTCTTGCAAAGGCAGGTAGAAAAATGTTGGATTTTTAAAAATATTGCTATTGCTATTGCTTTGCAGGAAGTTGCTGATTTACTCCCTGTCTGTCCTGAGAGCAGCTCCTCTTCTCTGCCCTGTTTTGCAGAAACTGAAAGAGGGAGAAAAAAAATAAAAAACACAGAATGGGGATTGGTTACTGATGTGCAAATAAAAATATCTCCTGGATTAATTTAAACTACTGTAAAATCCTAAACCCACATCTGCTGACTTTGTACTGGAGCAGACGTAATGTGCAGCCGAACACTTTCTGCCAGCTTCACTAGCACCTAGTAGGGGAGAGAATAACAAACCATGAAGTAGCATTTTCATCTGGTCCCTGTCTGTTTGTCCTTCAGAAAAGTTATCTAGACAGCACTGCTTCTGTTAATTGTTCGACCTCCTCTCAGCAGAGTCAAAATAAAAAAGAACTAGGTAATGAAAACTCATCTAAATCTAAGATATTCCTCTGCTAAATTTCTCTTACATTAGTCAGAATCATGAGAATGCAAGCGAGTTAAATGTACTGTATTTAATCCCACTTTGAGTACCTGCCAAGGACATAAACCATTTTTGGTATTTAGTCCTGTCTGAGGATTTCTGGATTGCTGCTGTACTGTGGACTGTAGGCTAACAGAAAGGTCAGATCAGGAAAAGCATAGCAATAACAGCTAGTGAAATTATCTACATTTATTGCAGTGCTTCAAATGCAAATGATGGAACTCAGGTTGATAGCATAGGGTTAAAATGTTTCTAAATTGTAGTAGCTAAGGTAGGCCCTGAGAGCAAGGTGGACATTCTGTTGAGGCAAGCCTGAACCTGTGTATCTGCCTGAGATGGTAAGGGGCAAATCCAAACTTGCGTAGAAGATTAGGATAGATGGGTTAATTGTGTAGCTGCACCTGGAAAAGAGGGCTGAAACTTATGCTTGAGTGGAAACAATAATGAATAAGATGATTATTTAGGAGGTCTTGAGAATCATGCTTGGGTAAATGATTAATATACATTGATGTAAAGGGGAGGGTATATAATGTGGGCATTGGAAATCGATGAGCGGGGATTGATTTGGGTTTGTACCCCTCTTTTCCGGCGCCTCAGATAAAAAAAGCACCTGGCATATAACCTGTCTGTGGTTGTGTGTTTCTATGCTAACAAGGTGATGTTGTTACATCTGCTTAACGCTCTGGAATTCACTGGTTCATTTTTAAGGTTCTTTTAGAACTGGGGTGAAAGTATCATATTTAACCCTAAGCCAGAACTTGTTGTGAGCTCCCTGGGAAATCTAGAAGATTACTAAGACCCAGAAATTAAAATAGAGGTATTGAGAAATCCCTCTGTTCCCAACCATCCCCTTCCGTAGCTGCTTTTAATGCTTTTATGTTTGGTCATGCAGCTGTGCAATTCCTGCTAGTCCCATTTGATATAGTTAGTGCTAACACAACAAAAATATGGGAAGGGCAAGTGATATACACAAACTGCTTATAATGGGCTGAAAAATACCAGAGAAGTTAGAAATGCTGGGTGGATGGAAATACTGTATAAGCGGGAAGAGCACTATCTGAACTACTGTTCCCATCAGAAAGGGGAACAGGGGAACCCAGAGGCGACAGACATGCCAAACCTTCACACAAAGACACGTTGTAAAGCCTGGGATCAAATCCCTTGGAAAGGAAGAAAAGGACAGGCAATCTAAGCTAAAAGTGAAATAACCTTTCCAGATCTTCTGTCTTCCATACCTTAGGGCATGCAAGCATGGAAACATTTATAGGTAGTAGTGACAAACTGATAAATTTACCTTTGTTTTTAATTACCTGAATGTCATTCTTAGGCCCCCATCTATCCTACTTCTTCTTTTTTACCCTGGTGCCAAATAGACATCCTGATTGAATGTAAAATGTCTGTGAAAGCTGAGGAACAAAGAAACTTGGAGCTTGTCAGCTACTGACAGCTTTATTTAGTTGGTGCAGTGGAGCTTGTGAAGGATATGAGGTTTGTGGGTGTCATCCAGGCAATGAGGACACGTGCATGTTCAGACAGAAATGAGGCTGAGGGCCATGGTGGCAAGCACACACACATGATGCCAGAAGAGCTGGTTTGCCACCAGCACTCACGTAAGTGTCAGTACAGAGAGCCCAGTCCTGCTGTCCCTCTATGGCTGTTCAGGGTGGAGGTGCACTGGTGAAAGCACACATGCTCCCACTCTGGGTTCACAGGTATGCTCACACTCACAGATTCCTCAAACATCAGCACAAGCTGTCAGGTGACGTCTGCACCTGGGCCCTTCACCCAGCCACTGATTCACACCTTGAGTCTTTTCAGATAAGTCCTCTCCTACTTGCCTGCTAATCCAGACTGAAGTTGGCCAGCAAACTACACATGCACACACATGGACACAGGGTTATACTCACTTGGGAAATACAAACACATCCAGGTCTCTCCAGAGGCTGACACCTAGACCTTGCAGCTTACACCTTAGTCTCTCAGGTTGCTGGCATTTTGACCTTCCAGCACATATGCCTAGGTCAGAGAGGGAGATTGCATAGTAGGAGGAAAAAGTTAAGGATTGAATACAAAACCAGATTGGATTGCAGTGATCAAGCACAGGGCTTGGTCAGATGAGTGCACAACCTGGCAGCCTACCTGCAGGCAGCCATTCCTTTTAATCTCTTCCTCTGATTTTCCTAATCTTAGGCCTCCCTGATCCACACTGGTTATTCTCTTTGCTCCTTCCCCTTAGCAGGCCATCATAAGTTTTGCATGGTCTGAAGTCACTTCTAATATCCAATAACATTGAAGTTAACCACATTTTATGTTCCTAATCAGGGACAAATTTCAGCCTGACTCTCCTTAAGGCTGGGCCCAAGCTGTTGTTTCAATGGTCCATCAGGCACTGACCAACATGTTCTAGTTCCTGTTAATGTCTCCTTTGTCACTTGCTAGCTAATTCCTGAGTGTCTGTGCGGTTAATTTATCACTTCCCTTGTTACTTGTTTATTCTGTTGTTCTGAATAGTCCTTACACTGCCTCCATTTGAGTCTGTTGAAGTTGATACAAAGGCCCGAAGGCTGATTGAACTGGGAGGCGGGGTGGTGGTGTGGGGGTCTGGAAACTGATGCACGGACAAGCCACAATAATATTAGGTAGATACAATCATCTTGAGAAGAAGAAATTGTGTAATGTGTGCCACAACATTTTAATTCAGGGAAATAGCAAATGAACATTCCCAACTGACACCAAATCAATATTCCCAGTGGGGTAGGACTTTGTCTCATTAGTATTTGAGACTAAGTATGAGGCACAGTATGAATGTGGAGTATCACAGTGCTAATAGCACTGGTGAAAGCAGGTGACAGTGGTTTGAAAAATGTTTTGGGAGATCCTGGTAAAGGAGGCTTACATTTGCTGGTGTTTTAAAATACATGGTCCCAATGTATTTGGGGCATCTACGCTGGCACTGGTGGCTGAAGTGCAGTGGAGGGAAGGAGGCACTCACAGGGACATCGTGCCTAGGCTGGAGGGTAGGAAACTGAGAGAAAATACAGGCAGAAAAACATGCCAACAAAAAAAAAAAAAAAAAGAGAAGGGAAAAGCTGTCAGGACTATAGATAGTACAGGATTAGTTCTGCAGCAGAGCTCACCTCCACAAGCATTGGGACGTATGCGGCAGAATCTCACCCCACACTCTCAAGGGCTGCAGAAAACTGCAGTAAAGACATGAGCATTTCCAGGGGCTGAGGGTTGGCTTCTGTTTGCTGCCTTTTGTTGTTGTAAAAAATCACTTTGTTTAGTTCTGGGCAGCTTCTTTTTTCCCTTTAACACAAGATGCACAGCCCAGGCACACAGCAAGCCTGGGGCTTGGATGCACCCTCAGCTGTACCTGAGCACATCAGTGTGGCAGATTGGTATTCAGAGCAGGCAGCTGCTGGGGAGCTGGGCAGAAGGTGAAATATTCCTGCCCTTGGAGGCCACACTTCTAGTGCTGTGTTGGTACTTTTTTTTCCTCAAAAGTCTAGCCATACTGCTGTGTGATCAGGACAAAAAATAAGGCAGGTAGAGAGTATTCTTGTCCTTGGAAGTTTGTTCTTTGAAGTCTGATAGGCTTTGGTACTGTTTACTCCCAGGACAGACTCTGCAGTCTCCAGATCTAGAAGGAAATCCTGGAGACAAAAAGCCAACCGGCCTTGCAGAGCCTGGAAGCAGAGAACATACTTGACTGCTGCGCTTCCCAATGCATCTCTTCCAAATAAGATGAGACATCAATTGCTTTTTGAGATGTACACAGCTTTCTCCTGCCCTGTCAGCCTCTTTAGTGGTTTCCCTATGGGGTGGGGGGTTATTTGATTACATTACCATATAACACCATAACTCCCTATTGATCTCTGATACTGATCAGCAGGAGCCAGCGTGCTCTGCCTGCAAGGACAGATTCTCTGCTCTCATGTGTAAGCAGGTATCTGTTCTCAAAGGAACATGCACTGACTGAAAAGATAGGATGCTTTAGTCTGTTTTGGTCTAGATTTCTGAGTAAAAATTCTCTTTTTTCTGTGATATAGGATTTTTTTTGATGTGTAGGTAAGAAATGAGGAATTTGCATCTTACCTAATGCAAGTTTTTCCACCATACCTGTTGCACAGAAATAAAAGCATACAATGCATATTTCTCTAAAATATACTGGAAAAGCCCCACCAAAACCAACCAAACAAGAAAATTAAAAGATCGATTTACTATCAACTTAATATAAATTTACCATCCAATTTAAACCTTGTAACACTGTCCTGGAGTCTTATCAACACATATGTGAAGTTATTCTTTTTTAAGAACATACAGAAAATCCTGGAATCCTTCCAAGTTTGCTTCTGTAAACTCCATCTTATCTTAAGTAAAATGCCCAGGAGGTGCATGCTGAGGGGGATCCTGGTGGCTGTTCTGTGGGTTCCCATTCCCTCTGTGCTGGAGGGGATGCAGCCCAGAGTCCCTTCACTGTCATGTTATGCTTTAAACTTGCAGTCAAGTATGTGATGAAATACCACAGTTTGGGAGGAAAGTTGCTTTCAGTTGTTTGCTTTTCTCTGAGTCTTCCCTCTGCTCTCTCCAGGCAGTTTTCTTGGCTTCAGGGAGACATGCTTTCATGAATATCCCTCGTCCTTTAGGAAAACTGCTGAGTGCAGACCAAAGGGACCCTCGGCTGAGGAACAGCAGGGCACAACCCTGCGGGGACCCCCCTTTGCTGAAACTGTTTATGAAATTGTAAACCAGGCTGCGAGAGGGAGACGGTCTGGAGGCAGAGGGGAGGGGGAGCTCATTCCTCCTCCCTCTCTGCCTCAAAGCCTTTTGCTTTCCAAGCTGAAATGCAGCTGAAATCTGACGCCTGGACTGCACACATTGTGAGACGTGGGCATGCCCCTGCCGTGCACTGATTTCCTCTGCAGCTTGGAGAGCCAGAGCCGCGCTGAGGCTCAGGAGAGGAGTCACTCCATCAGGCAGTGAGTGCCACATCACTGTGCTGCCTGTGCAAGGGGCTCCAGCATGGTCCTGAGGCTCCTGCTCCTCCTCGGTGGGCTGCTTAGGGCCACCAAGCCAGCACCCCGCTGTGAAACTGGCCAGGAGACCCTAGGTAAGGCTAATCACCCCAAACGTCCTCCCTTTTCTCTTCTTCCTTCTCCTGGAGATAAGTAAAGAGTTCCAGCTTCAAGGAGAGGGAGGCAGGAGCTGTCACTCTCCCCTAAAGATGAGGGGGATCAACTCTTTGGAAATCTGCGTACTGCTGGTGATGAAACCGGGGTTGTGCTTGGGAAGTATGGATGGGAAGGTGGGAGGTGTGTGGCTCTGCAACAGAAAAACAAGTCTGTGATGTATGGGAACATAATGATTCCTCATCACTGTCTTTAAGGCTGTCGTAGAGGTGTCTTTCTGTCAATCTGTGGAGTTGACAGTTGTTAGGACCCCCCTCACTGTTATGGGGAATGTAGAAGGTTTGCCTCATCTCTGGCATTGCCTTCTAGGAATGTGGTAGTCAGATTGCAAGAAGGTGAACTTTTGACCTTCTGTATGTTTTTCTGCTTAAGAAAAAAAGCTTTTCCTTACATTTAGCTTTAGGTCATTTATTTCAAGTCCAAAATATGAGATTTATTAGGATCTGACAGCTGTAGGGTGTGTTTCAGCTTGCTATAAGCAATATGGAATTTCTATGAGTTGATTGGCTGGAAAAGCAGATCTACCCTTTAGAATAAAGGTTAGATAGGAACATGCTGCTAAATTAATTGAAAGTTTTGATTCAGTAACCAGTTGACTAATAACATATATTAACAGTGCCTTTTGAAATACATGGTTTTTTATCAAGTGTGCTTAATTAAAATTTCATTTATGTGGGGACAGTGGAGACATGAATTCAGTGTAGTGACAAGGTCTATTCCAGGAAAACTATTTTCAGAGAGTTTAAACTTGAAATGAGTCAGAAAAATATTTATTTTATGGGATTACAGGAAGAGATAAGTTAACCTGAAACTGACCTTAATGTTCCCCAAGGAAATTCAACTATATTTCAGTGCTTAAATATAAGCCATAGACTGTCGCTGGCATTGAACTGCTACACAATACAGTCCATGTGCCATGTACTGCATATAATTTGAGAGTGCCGTTCCCACGAACATCAAAGGGAGGTCTACCACAGCCTAAAGGGATTTTATTTTTGGATAAAGCTGCACAAAGAGAAGTGTTGTAGACTATTTACAGCCAATTACAGGAAGAGGCTGAGTGGTTTGCAGCATGACCTTTCTCTGTGAGGTATGATTCTGCTGCAGTTCCAGCTGATCAAAGTCTGGCCATGGGACATTAATCCTAGCAACCACAAATGTATGGATCATTGAGGGGTGACTCTGAGAGTGTTTTGTGTGTGTTGGCACCTGTGGTGTCTTTAGGGCAGGGCTTTCAGAAAGGCAGCTGAATATGCTGCTAGAGGGATGGCTAGAGGTAGGGAAAGGGAGCTGTCAGTGTCACCACATTGTGTGCCACATAGGGGACACACTTCACACTGGAGAAGGTGATAAAGTAGCAGCTTGGACATGGAGAGACCCGATGGGTTTCTCAAGGGTCTTTCTTTTCTTAAGGGGGGATAAGGTCATGTCAGGCCACATGAAAAGAAAGGGCCCTGCAGTGATGTACATGTTCACAAATGGACCTTGCAGGGTTCTCCTTTCAGCATTCAGGGAATAGGCTATATCTTCAGCTGTAGCAGTGGGATTTTCTCCCCTGTTTTTGGATCCCTTGTGTAGGTCTTGCTGTATCCCAGTGGTCAGACCTGTAGTGCCCTGCAAGAGGAGACCAGCCTGGAGCTGGTTTTGCAGGAGAGAACAGCATGAACTAGTGCCACTGTCTGACTCCCAGCAAGGCTGGAGCTGCTTTCTGCAGGCTTCCTGGTGGTATTTGTTCCGCAGTGACTCATTTTGCTTTTTTTTAAATAAGAAGGCAGAATGCAGCATGGTTTACAATACCAAGATCCTTTGAAAATGCCTTGTGCTTTTCTGTTAAGAAAAATACAGAAATGATTACTGTCATCCAGCTCCACAATATGACACAGGCGTCATACACTATGTGGTGAGCTTTTTGGGCAGCAGTTGGGAGGCGTGGAACCGAGGGAGACCCCTTCTCCCTCGCTGTGTCCTGTATCCCTGGGGAGGCAGTCAGCTACAGTCTCAGTGATAAGATGCTACATGGTCCCATTGTGAGGCAGCACTTTCAGACCCTGGTGAGTTTAACTGGCCTCTTAGCCTATAGTTTGGGTGAGAAAAGTACAGTTTAGCATGTTTCCTAAAAAGATGGCCAAACTTTTTCAGAGGGAGCTAATAAAACAGGTTCCTCTTTATCCAAGTTGTGTGTCTCTGCTGCTGACTGATGTAGTCCAGTGGTAATTAGTTGAATGAAGTGCTTTATAATGATTCACAACCGAACTAAAAACCCATACAAGCAGATTGAAGTCATATGTCTTCAAATAGGTGACTTTCCTTGCAGCTGGGGACAACTCTACAATTGTGATCCTGCCGGGGCCAGGCTAAGGATGCATGATAAAATTATAGAATGGTTTGGGTTGGAAGGGACCTTAAAGGTCATCTCAACCCCCTGCCACGGACAGGGACACCTTTCACTAGTTCAGGTTACTCCAAGCCCTATCCAGCCTGGCCTTGAACACTTCCAGGAATGGGGCATAACAGCGATAAAACCTTTATCAACAGTGATACTAACAGCAATAAAGCCTTTCCTTTCCTGATCACTCGCATTCAGGGAGCGCTTTATAGGGGAATTCCGGGTAGGGCTACATCGGTGCTCCGGTGGGGTTGCGAAGCCCCGGGGCTTACAGGGTGCGCGGGGAGGGGACGCCGCAGGTGCGCCCTGGCCCCGGACGGCTCCGGGCTGCGGCCACCGCCGCCTCCGTCCGGGGCCGCGCCGCCGTCTGTGGTGCCACCGTGTGGCTCCTCGGCTCGCACACACCCCTGCGTGTGCGGGAGGCACCGACCCGACCGGCCTCAAACTCCGCAGGGATGCCCGAGCCTGTTGCCGCCCTCCCGATCCCTGCCCGAGCATTTGAAGGATGGCCCGGGCACGTGGCACAGCCCGTCAGATGGCAGAACCGGGGAATTGCTACGGTTGGAAAAGATCTGTGATCTTTGAGTTCAACCGTGAACCCAGAACCACTGTGTTCAGCACCAAACCAGGTCCCTAGGCAGCACATCTACACGTCTTTTAAATCTCTTCCAGGGACGGTGACTCAACCAGATCCCTGGGCAGCCTGTTCCAATGCTTGACAACCTGTTTGTGAAGAAATCTTTCCTACTATCCAACCTAAACCTCTCCTAGACCAACCCGAGGCCATTTCTTCTCGTCCTTTTACTTGTTACCTGGGAGAAGAGACTGATCCCCATCTCACTATAACCCCCCTTCAGGTAATGGTAAAGAAAGGTAAGGTCCCTCTGAGCCCTCTATTCTCCAGCTCCAGGCAGGAGACCAGAGGCGTGGAGCTGTTTAACCTGAAGCTGTGGAGGTAGGAGAGCAGCCAGAGTGCTGGTTGGCACACCTGTCACTTGTGGGTCTCCTCCTCTTCCAAGCACTTTGTTGTTTTCATCATTTTGGCTTTCTCTTGAGACAGACGTTGCTCCATCCTGAGGATCTCTGACCTTAGTCACTGGAGATGAGAGGGAGTAGGGAGGTACAAGGAAGAGACATGAGTGAAAAAGCACCAGGGTAGCAGGCAGGGGACAGTTACAGTATTTCTTCTGGAGGCAAGAACAGATTTTGTGACATTGGCTCCTCTCTGAGCTATGGCATTGAGTAAGACTGATTGTCTTCTGGAAAGTCAGATTGACAGAAAAAGTGTGTTCACATATAGGTGTTACACCTTTCCCCTCTCCTTCTCTGCAGCTCCCAACTCCACAATGTGCCATGGTTCTTGCTAAGTGAAAGGGGAAAAAAGAGAAAAGCTATTTTCTTCCATAACCTTCACACTGTCTCCGGCTTCATGGGACCTGGGCAAATTTGTTCACTTGCTGTGGATGTTTCTCATGCTGGTTTCCTGGTAAAACCTGTGCACACACAGAGGCAGAGCCTCTCCAGCTGCTGCTGCTCCTGTGCTCCTGTGATTGCACTGCGTGACCTGGCAGTGGGCTGGGGTCTGCTCCCTGCCCCAGTGGGGTGATCCCTCATCGTGCTCTGGTTAGCACAGGCAGGTGCTGACATGCAGCATGACCACAGGACTGTGCTGCCACATGTGGGAAAGCCCAAGCTGCAGGAATCGCACTGGCTGGACCCGAGATGGATGTGTCCAAGTTGTGTCAAAACAATAAAATGCAGGACTAACTAACATCATGCTCACTCACGAGATGAGAAATTCCTGCTCTTTGTGAAGCCAGTTGTCATCACTGAATCATGTGAGCTCTGCTGAATTCCTGCCAGTGGCTCTAGGACTTCTACACATTATTACTTTAACAACACTGACCCTCAGCTCCTTTTAACATGGGAAATGGGATCAGAAACAGACACTTATGTGGGGAAAGTAAGTTTATATTGAAAATAAAATACACAGGTATCCCCTTATACTGCTGAAATGATTTATGCATTATTTTAATCAGAAGGCAAAGTTTTCTTCAGAATACTTGTACAGACGTCTTTAAAGTGTGGGTGTATGAATACATAGAAGTCAAAACTTGAACAAAACCCCACTGCTCTTAGTCACAGCTAGGCTTTTAACCAGACTTAGTAACACTAATGGTTGATCCCCGTAATATTTGTAGACATTACCTCTCCCTTCACACCATCACAGTGTTTGAGGATGCTGGCTGGCTGATAGCTCCCATGGTCCCCTTTGGGTTGCTGATGCCGTGTGAGCGCCATCCCCTTCTCAAGCCTGGACCAAATGCTGGATAAACGTCACGTGTTATGCTTGATGCAGGGCTGAGCATGGAGGTACCATGCAGAAGTCACTTATCATGTTGTGAGCATAGTGTTTGAGGCTGGTGGGCCATGTCCTGGTCTCTTTGCTGGGCTTTTATGACCAGAAAATTCTTGTTTGGACATAATCACCCTCCCTGGATGCAGCTGTCACAGATAGGTGGAGTTTAGGGACTTAGGGTTACTGTGTCCACTTCAGAAGTAAAACTGAAATTTCAATCCCTTAATTTATCCTGTTGTAACTCCATTGATATAATTGGCACCCAATTTTTAGGGTTATGATAGGATACACTTATCTAGGAGGCAATGTGAGATTAAGGCATAGATTTAAGTCAAGGTTATTAAATTAAGTGTCAATCTTTTGTAACATGAAGATACCACATTTGGCTGAAACTCAGCTACTTACAGAAGAATTAGACATGATGTTAGTTATAACAGTTCTCATATATCTAAACTAAAGAAAAGACAGAGTTGTTCTAGGGGGATGGATACACTGTTTAAACAGGATTGGATGATGTTTTGGCAAATGTTTTGGAAAGATTGGGGTAGAAAAGACACCTCAATTATTCAGACATGATCCTCCATCCCATAACATTCAAGAGAGTTGGGCTTACTTAAAGGAAAGCTTCTGACTGTGGTAGGGTGTTGGCCAAAGCACTTGAAGAGTACTACATCCTTAGACAGTGGGAACTGAGCTATAAAGAGTGTATGGTCACAAAGTAAAGCTATGGAGGCATCACAGATTCAGATTACCTGGTTAATAAGAGTTTTCATCCTTCTCCAGGCAACCTGGCAAAAAAATTGGTCCTTTAGATGATAGCTGTATAGATTTCCTGACCTATTCCGCCTTCTCACCCCAGCTGTTGTTTAACGCCATCATGCCCCAGATATGAGCTGATTTCTCCCTCCTTCACTGACCAGACACTGAGAGATGATCTCCATATGTCTCCAGATCATCCTGGTGCACAGGTAATGCTTGTTCAGCTACAGCCCAGTCACACATGAAGCTCACTAAGCCTTCAGCCAATTTGGCAACTGCTGGCCCACTTTGTTATCATCATCTTTGTTGAAAATGGGTAATTTTTCCCTTGCAACTTGGAAAAGATCTCAGCTGAGGCCAGAAAAAGGCATTTAGTAGGTTTTGTTTGGGGATTTATGTTTATGTTCAGGATTTTCAGCTCCTGAAGGACTCCTTGAAGTAGCACTTACCAGCCAGAGACACAGCTGGCATGACATCAGTCACCAGAGGCACCAAGACAGTGGTGAGGACAGACAGACGGGAATACTCTTCATCAGTTCTTTTAGGCACCTACAACTGCAGACATGTTTAAGTTGCACCTGAACAACTAGAAACAAGGGAAGATTACTGGTGCCCACTAAGCCTTTGTGCCCTTGTTGTGTGACAGGTCTTGGTGTGAATCTGCACAGATTTTAACCTGTGGTCCACAGGCTGTGAGCTTACATCATCCATGGAAAAGCTTCAGCACCTTGTTACTGGCCCCAGATAAGTCCTGAGAGAGAAACAGTCCAGAAAAACGGTCTCCAAAGAGCTGACTGCAATGTCATTGCTGTGGGAACACCTTCAGTAATTCAATAAAAATGTGTAACCCAATGCCAGGCAGCAGGTGGGTTAGAGAGAAGGGTGATTGGCAACGAACACTGGCTTGCATCTTCCTGCTGTGATCTTGCTCTGCAAAGTGAAGGCAGATGAGGCATTAATCTCTTTCAGGTGCTTTCAAACTTCTTCAAGTGAAGGAGCAGGGTTAAAGGAGGGCTGCATAGTGCTCCTGGGCACTGCTTCTGCCTGTTGCAAACACATCCCTCCCCCAGGCAGTTACTGCAATTGCTGAAGGGTTAATAACAGATATGCAGTCCTCTAGTCACAAAAGCTTTGATGTACCCAGAAAATGGAGTTAAGCACCTGGCTGCTTTTTGCAAGCACTCCTCTCTCCTCCAGTTTTCCTGGAATTTTTCTCTGTGGCTGGGAATCTTCACTTCTACCCCTGCATGTATGCCTTAGGTGTGTAGCTGCCTTCTCTTCTGCGCTTTCTGCTCAACCATTCTCCCCCTGTTTGAGCTACTCAGCTCTCTCATTACTCTGTCACTAGTCCCCTTACATCTCCACTCCTCCCACACCCTCCTCCTGATGATTCTGATCCATTTTAGTGTTATGTAATGGATCTTGTCCTGCCCTTGTCCTTGTGCTGTAGCTGGGAGCTGGCTCTGGAAGCAGGCTGTGCTTTGCCATTTGAAGGTGCTGTTCCAGTGTTCTACAAAATGGTACAGCTCAGCAGTGTTTGTATCTTGCTACTGATATTAAGTTTTGTCTCTTTAGTGACAAAGGCAGAATATCACTGAAAGATTAACTGGATGAACCACGTAGAACAGCCAGAAGAGTAATAGTAATGTGATAAGGAACTGAAATGCTTTCTTTGGAAAAGTGGAGGTTTTGACTATAAACAGACTAAAATTAATAAATATGTTCTTCTAGTTTAAAAAATATTCTAAGAAGCCCAGAGAACTGGGAGGGAGTGTACTGGTCAGTACAGATCAAAATAGATGAGATAAATTATATTATAAAGACCAGCACACCCCTTACCAATCTGCCTCACTGAATGATTTAGATATTTTAGATTTAAGACTGGCCCTTGGGCTTATTCCAGATCATTAATTGCATGAATCTCCTGTTGGCTTTGCTCTTGAAAAGGCAACTGGCCAGTCCATGGTACTGGAAGCAGCTGCTGAGCTCTGTTGTCTCGGTTAGGGTTAATCACAGCAGCTTGTTTCCTTTGGTGCTGAATCATCAAGGGGAAAAAATGTAAGCTTGGCAGTAAAATATGTATGTGCTGCATTGTAGATTTTCAAGCTTGCCTTTGCAAACTAAAACCAGAAGAGTATTTTATAGAGAGAGCTCAGAAAGCTTGAAATGGCTTTTCTCCTCTTCAATAAGTTATTTTATCCATAATCTTAAATAGAAGCTGTGCTACTGAAAGGACTTCTGTAGCTCTGGTGGAATAGCTGGAGTACAAAAATAAACATAAAAAATTGAAAAGGCTGTTCTGGGTCAGGAAGAAAAAGGTCTCTCTGTACCAACCTGTCGATGGATGGGACTTTGAGAGGAGGTGACACTGTCTTCCTTTAAGCCCAGGGAAGCTTTTGCACAAAAAAAATGAAAAATTTTAGACTCTTTCAAGCACAGAAGAAGCAGCAACTGAAGCCTGCCAAGTGAATTGGGAGACCTGAGAAACTCTTTGTGTATCATTGCCTGTCATTTCTCTTATGAAAATGAGGAAGGGAGTGGCTGAACTCTTCTGGCATTGCCAGAGCTTAGAGAAAACGAACTGTTACGGGTGGGGATGGGGATTTTCTGATGATTTCTGTGTGCAGAGGCCCAGGCCAGTAGGTGCAAAGTTGCAGGAACGGAGCGTACAGCTGCAGCCAGGGAGCTGGCCTTGGAGAGTTTCCTGCTGCTGGCTCTCCAGGCAGGCAGGCTCTGGCCCAGCTACATGTATCCACACTTATTTATACAAGCACACATACTGCAGAATTATCCTTGGCCCCTGCACAGCTGCACCCTCCAAAACATATGTAAGCATTGGCGTTAGGAAAGGTTGGGAAAGTCAAAACACCACATCAGCACACATACACATTTAAGGCTGGCTATAAAGCAAGGTTTGGTATAAACCAGACCTTTTCTCTCTTGCTTTTATGTATATTGACTCCCAATAACCTGACATCTCGAGCTGCTTCACTCCTGGGTGTTTACAAGACAGAGCTGTGGCTGATATATGGGTCAGACAGCAGCTGGCATGATGGGGAGAAGTGGGCTTTTACTGCAGAAAAAGTTGCATAGATATTTCTGGTAAGGAGAGACTGAGAGAAAATGCCACGGTATGCTGCAAAAGTGTGAGGCTTACATCTAATTTTAGCTTAGATCTAGATTTAGGTTTAGATCCAGGTTCAGGACACAGGAGCAAGGAGCTGCTTTTGCTCATCAGTGAGTGAGTCTTAGTAGCTTTGAGTTTACAAGGGGCATCCTGGATCAGAAGTAGTGGAAAAGCTTTCTCTACTATGCAGGGATGTTGCAGAATCACCTGCGCTTATCACATACTGAGATGAATAACTTCAGTTGCCATGGAAAAGATTTACATGGATTTGGTTCCTCATCTAAAAAATAGATTTATCCTCTTCAGTCAGCATCTTTGTTAATGAGTAATAGCCATGTTGCTTAATAGATTTCCTCTCCCTATATAGATATGGTAAAAATATCGAAGTGTAGACGACAGGTAGCACAGTCTGAAACCAGAGCTGTCTTTCCCTCTCCTGTGCTAACACCTCCTACTCACAAAAGGAGTCAGCCCTCAGGTGAACCCAGGGACAGCACATGACTTAGCAGAATTTCATGTCTCTTCCATCAGCTGTCCATTGCTTCCCGATGCCTCTCCTTCTGGCCAGCTGGGCAGAAAGAGGCATCTGCTAAAGGCAGCAAGTCTACTGCTGCTCGGAGAGCTGGAGCAGGGAGAAGCAGCACCACGTCCAGACCCCGTCTGCTGCATTTTCCCTTCAGTTTCCTCTGCTCATTCCAGCGTGTTGCCAGAACACTTCAGCTTTTTACTCCAGCTGAATAAGCAGAATTCCGAGATGCCATTAAGGACAGGCCTGTGCCACATCTCAAACTGATGGCTATAGCAGTCCTGCACAGCAAAAGTGGCTGGGGAGATAGTGTCTGCCTCAGTTTTGTTATTTGACCATTACATGTTGGAAATATAAACAAAAAGGACAACTGTAGCTTGGTCCTGGATCCAGCAAAGGGGAACACACCTCTTGCCTTTGAGGAAATGTGAGCAGTTGTAGAAAAACTATTCATACTCCCCAAATGCCCCAGGAACTCTGCCCAGCACACACAACACTCTAGTCTAAAATAATAGCTACAATACATTCATTTTTTTGCTCAGGAGAGGAAAAAAAAGGTGTCAAATATTTCTCATCCACCCCTCAAGATAACGAAGGGGATTCATTGCTACTGACCCTGGTGATAAACAGAGATGGTGTCACTCTCCTCATTGAGACGTGGATAAACTCAAGCCAGTTCTCTCCACACTACATTTTCCCCTCTGTAAGAAATATTTGGCTGACTTCAGACTTGTATCCAAGGTCTCTCAAATGTGGGTGTGATGGTGTTAGTATATAAGACTATCCAGATTCAGGAGGTAGTGACATCCAATTTTATCAGCAGGATTAATTGCTGGAGCTCTTACTAACAAGAGATCATTTCTTTCTCTCCCCCAGCTAGCACTGTACAAAATGCTATTCCTTGATTATCCCCAGATGTAACGTTACATGCAGTATCTGGCTGAAATGAAGCTTTTTCAGAAATGCCTTGACCTTAATAACTAACTCACAGAGGGGATTCTGCCTAGCTAGGGGAAACACTGAAATCCTATAATGGAAGGCACTGTTGATGAACCAGGTATTATTTAATGCAATTAGCATAATGTACTGAGCCAGGAAAGGAGTTTGTATGGATATAATTTTTTCTAGCTTGCTGCTAAACAGAACTTGTTGGTGTTGGGGATGGGCTGTTTCTGCTAGTTCTGATGCCTCATTTATTTTATGAGGTAATGTGGCTCAATTACAATCCATAATATAAAACCAGACTAATTTCCAGTTAAATGTCCCCCTCCAAGATAAAATCCCAGGGTTAATTTGGTTCTCATTACAATGACTTTATTTTGGCTAAAGAATGATTCACTCACTAGCAACACATATGCAGATGATTACATTTAAATAAATATGCCAGAAGTTTAAACTCTCTTTAGAAGGAAAGAAAGAAAACATAATGAATTTGGTCTTGTGAGGACAAATGCTCAATTTACAGAGCAAGAAGCTAAATGCCTGTCCCCCCAGTGAGACCAAGAAATAGCAACAGAAGAAATCCCCAGTACATGACAAGGAAAGTGAACCTGGTGGTGTTCAGGCTTGCACAGAGTGATTTAGCTCCTATGAGGCACTGGTGAAGCCAACTCCAATACCTTGGTAGAAATATATTTCTTTAGTTGCCAGAATTGGAGAAGGACAATATAAAATCATTGGCTACAGGAGCAAAGGAAGCATTTCCTGGGTCATCAAACCATGTTCCTTCAAAATCAAGAGAGCATAATTTATTTGACCTAGTAAAGAGAAAGCAGAGGAGATCCAACTGCTCTTTGCAAACACAGTGTGAAGGAATGCACCAGGGAATGCAGAGAGCTACTTAAGCTAAAGGACAATGCTGGCACAAAAACAATGGATATAAACTGGCCACAAATACTTTTAAACAGGAAATTAAAAGGCAATTTCTAGCCACTAGAGGAGTGATCTTTTGGAAAAGCTTTCCTGTGAGAGTAGTTGGGGAGGAAAATAACTAGTTTAAAATATTATTAAAAGTGTGATAAAATGCAATTGCTAGAGATACAATGAAGTAGGATGAGGAAGAAATAAAGTCCTCTCATATCTACCAAAGGCTGAATTGCTTTAAAGGAAAGGTATCCACAACATTATGTGGGACAAGTAGATCTTTTAAGGGAGATTGATAAGACACTTTGATCTGTACAAAAGGACTCATACGGACTTTTAGACTAAACCAGATTAAAAAATACCTAGATTTTGATTAGTGAAATTTCCTAGGCACCTAACTGTGTGTGGATGAGGGTGAATGGGGTTTCTCAACCCAGCTTATTCTGTGGTTCTGTAATATGTGCCTGCTGGGAATATGTGCTTGTTCCTGGTATGGCTGGACCTCAGGACACAGAGCTGCAGCCGCCTCCATGGGGATACCAGATCAGACAATTCCTAACACAAGGGAGGAACCATGTATACCCACCCTGTAATGATTTTTCTTTTCCTCTCTATTTACAGGTCAATGCCAAACTGTACAGAAAGGTATGAAGTGTCTTTCCTTGCTGTTCTTGGAGAACCTCAAAACTATAAGTATTTCTTCATGATTTCCTGACAAGTATTGTCCTGTTGGTGCTATAGAGGGTTCTCTTACAAGAGAAATGTGCTCTTTCACACAGAGTAGTATTTTGCTGCTGTGACAACAGTACTTGGTACCAGCCAGAGTCATTACCACGAGAAGGATGTTCAAATGTAGACCTATTACTATAACAGCCAGTAATTTTATGAAGAGATGTCTTTCTATTACTCTTTTTCACCTCTAAGTGGGTTGAAGATATTACCAACACTTATACTTCCTAAGACCTCCTAACCTGGTTTCTTGATTTATTGGGTTTATGAGAACATACATGTAATCATATTTATGGGTCTGCTTGCCTGTGAGTGAAGCATCAGAATGACTTTTCATCTCTTTGGGCAACTTCAATCAAACTTCATGAAGGGTCTGTAGTTTCAGAGATATTAAACTCTACAAATTTTGTGGGCCAAGCAGAGAAAAGAGATAATTTAGTGATATGCTCCCCACTAAAAAAATCTCACACCTACTCAGGGAATCCATATGAAAAGGCAAGGACAGGGGAGAGAGTGATATCACAAATACAGTTTTATTCAGGAATCTGATTTTTTCTCGCCAGCAAATTCCCACCTTTCTCTTAGGAATTCTCTGGTCAAGTTCCTAAACTCAAATTACATCTCCAGAACCAAGTGTGCTTCTCATCATCTTTCTATAACTGGTTTTAAATACGCAATTCAGTTTGCAAACTGTTTCCAGCCTACCTGAGAACTAAAGAAATAAGTTCATTGGATGTGGTATTTGTTGTCTTCGAATTATTCAGAATGTCAGTGAAGAAAGTTATTTTTCCTATGTTCATCTCCTTTTCATAGCAAAATGCGTGGATATTGCCCTGAGTTCTTGTACTGATGTTGCCTATGCTCAAATGGTGTATCCTAACTTTCTGGATCAGAAGTCTCGAGAAGTGATTGAGTACAGCTCCGAGTACCTGCTCATCAGCGTGCTGCACAACTTGCTCCAGGGGGAATGCAACCCCGACCTGAGGCTCCTGGGCTGCTCAGTGCTGGCCCCGCAGTGTGAAAAGGACAAAGTCATAAAGCCCTGCAGGCATGTCTGTGAAAACCTCAAAAAGAATTGCCTCCCTGCCTTTGATGCAATAGACATGGCCTGGCCCTACTTCTTAGACTGTGACCGCTTCTTCGCTGGGGAGGAAGAGGGGTGCTTTGACCCGCTGGCAAAGCTGCGAGGTGAGGAAGGAAACTCTGCTGGCACAGCTTGTCTGCATGGGGAGGGCCTCATCTCACTCAGCTTGTCATATCTATGGCACAAAACCTCTTCAGTTGTCATCTCAGCCTGTTGTCTTTGTAGAGACCTGTAACGTGTCATTAATTCTGTTCCACCTATTTTAAACAATTAAACTGTGCTCAAGAAGTAGCTATTTCTCTCTCTCTTTTAAAAAGAGCATCAAGACAGGCAGCTCAGGGCAAGATGTTTGGATGCATTTAGATAAGCCCTGTCCTGTGTGATAGCTGTCTATATATTTGAAATCTTTTATTTAAAAACTGAAACTTTAGTGCACTCATGAATCTGTGACTGCCTGTCAAACTTAACAGCTCACTAAAATATTCTCATTAATGATTGTCACATATTTTTGTTTGGATGAAGAAGATCCAGATAGCTGAACACAGATAAATCTCATTAAAAAAAAAAACCCAAAACACCAAATTCAAAGGGAAAAATCTGTAGAGTTTGTTACTAAAATGAGCTAGCATGCCAAAGGCCAATTTATAGCTGGAAATTGCACAAATATTTGTTAGTGTGCATATGCATGAGTAGGATTTTGCAAATAAAACATGCCACAATAAACAGTGTAAGATGTACTACATACATTTAAGGTTTTGATTGCAGATTTATTTTCTGTAATTCTTCTACTTATAAAGATATTTTGCAAAAAAGTGCAGGCTTTCATACAATCCTCTGAGCACTGTGGTTTTAAACACTGTCTTATGATTTTTCATTGCAGGAGAAGTAGATGCTGAGGAAGATTTGCCTTCAGACTTGCCAGCAACTTTTATTCAGTTCAAACACCATTCATATTCCCAAATGGTGAGCACGCTGAAGAAGACTGCTTCTAAGTGTTCCCACATTGCAACAACTTACAGCATAGGGCGCAGTTTTGAAGGGAAGGATCTTTTTGTGATTGAGTTTTCAACCAAGCCTGGACACCATGAACTGCGTGAGTTACATCAGTGCTGATCAGGTTGCTTGAGGAGAGACCAGATTATCCAAGTGAAAACAGGCCCTTCTACTGGGACATCTTTTAAACTGTAAAAAGCATTGATTCAACAACATATCTCCTCCCTCGTGTTCCTGAAATACAGTGATAGTTGATGATTCCTTGTAGCAATTACAACCCAGTAGCAATTTCTTACTGTTATAAGCTCTGTTCACGACCATGCTTGGTAATCTTGTTCCTTGTATGACCATGTATTTGCTGGCAGTGATGTGGCTGTTATTTATTTGTGCCCAAGGTACAAATCTGTTACTGACTTGCCCTCCCTATCATCCACCACTTCCTCAGTGTCCTTCACATCCTAAAATACAGATGTCTTCTGAGAAGGCCTCACATACAGTAGGAGATTGTCACTAAAAAAGGACGATCCAGCACAGAAAATCCTCCTGAGCAGAGATTCATGTCAGTGCTGTACCTGTCAGAGTAACAGGTGGATGATACCAGGAATTATGTTATCAAAGCACCTGAATAGATGCTATTATACTATATATAGGTGCTAATATATACATTAGGATGTGAGACCTCACAAATTTTCTTCGGAGGGGAACGGTGCAAATCTCTATTTTGTAGTTTCATCACTAAGACAGCAAGAGCCTGACTTTTAAGTGTTTTAAATTCTTCAAAAAGCAGATAATTTTCTAGGGCAATATTAAGTATTATTTTCCAGTTACCAGCTAACAGCTCAGAAATTGTACCTGACTAGATACAGTGGATTGCTATGGCCATTGCTGAGAGCCTCAGGTTGCTTCTCATCAGAAGAGCTCCAGCATCAGCACAGCCTCAGCAGTGTGGCAGAACTGAACTACATCTGACTTAATACTTTATTGAGATTATGATCTCAGGTCAGGCTACTGTGCGCTCTCTGTGCTGTGCTGCAGGGGAGTCAGAGAGGACAGCAAAGACTGGTAGCTTTGTTTACTTTCAGCTGTGCTGCCTTGCATGGTCTAGAGGTATTGTGAGATGCCTTTAAACTTAATCAGGTCCCAGCAGATGCCATTAACGGAGCAAAGATCTGCATTACATTTTCCTGGCCTATCGTCCTTCCTCTCTTTTTCAAAGAAAATAAGTTGCAGGTGTCTTTTTAAGCTTATACTTCATTTCCCAGGAAAACACAAAGCCTATAAATCAGGCTTTTAAATGAAAACTGATATGGCATGGTAAAAGATGGTAGTTTAACACATTTCCTAGAATTTTTCTCTAGATCTGTTGCTTCATGCTGCTCAGGACAACATAAAAGGGGGTGGAAATAGCTCCAGAGATGGAGACTTTGCCAGCCTGTGCAAGTGGCGTAATAGCTCTGTGCCAGGACCCCTCCAGTATCTAGTGCTCGAGGTTGGCCAGGATCAAAGGCAAAGTTGAAGGAATAGACAGGAAAGGGTGCCTCCAAAGTGCACCTATTTTCTACTTTCCATTAGTCTCTAAGGAAGGATGGAAATGGAGAGAATAACTGCAGAGAACTGTGAAGTTATGTGTTTCTAATAGGCTTATTCCAGGGCTATTTAGCCTGAAAGCCCCTTTTTATGCATAACCCAACTTCTTATCCAAATAGAGGGGTAATATATTACACATCTGCAGGTCATTTCTGTGACAAAATAAGTCATTGAAGCCACCCAAGGTAGGTCAGTGTGCCAGGGCTGTAATTTGTTCCTTCCCAGCCATGGCTTGTTGTTTTTGTTTTCATCATCCTTTGCTCACACTTAATGATGACTCTAGAGAAAGCTCAGACCAATGATTGCCTCTTATGGTTTGGAATCCTGATAGTTTGGACCTAACTTTATTTCACACTATTTAAACTGTTGCTGAACTGATGTTTAACAGAGGGAAGTACACCTGGAACTGCTGTGCTATTTGCAGGAATGTGTGGATGAAATTAGTGTAAATAAAACTGACTCATCCATAAGAAACTTGGGTTAGTCTGAATTTGGAAACCACTCAGCTATAATCAAATTAAAGCATCTCATTACTTCATGTTCCACAGTCAAGCCAGAATTTAAGTACATTGGCAACATGCACGGAAATGAGGTTGTGGGGAAGGAACTGCTGATATACCTCGCACAGTATCTGTGTTCAGAGTATCTTCTTGGGAACCCTCGCATCCAGACCTTGATCAATAACACCAGAATTCATCTCCTGCCTTCACTCAATCCTGATGGGTATGAACTGGCAGCAGAAGAGGTAAAAATTTTATTATAAGGAGATGTTCAGGCCTTCATGTTTCTTCAATTCCCCGTGGGTAAGAACAAACTGGGAGGGGAGTGTCGTGCAAAGGAGGGAACATTAATAACTGATTGCCAGAATCCCAGGTGTGGTTGGTGGTGCATTGTTTTCCAAAGATGATGTGAACAGAACTAAGAGGAAATCAGAGCCGTATTTATCATTTTTGCTGCCCGCATGTGATGATGTGGGAATGACTGTGTTACTTTCTCACACACTTAGCACTCTCTGCTGTCTGTTCTAGAACAAAATGCCTTCTGACTCACTCTAATGGCTTGCATTGTGTTATAAAGAAATGCAGTTTAATACCATGCAATAGATGTTCCTCCTCTTTTAAAACTGTGGGTATAATGAAATGTTAATACTTTCTGTACTGTCACAGTTTCGTAATGATGGCAGTTTTCAGAGATCAGCCTATGTCTGAGGGAGCCCTGTGAAAACAAAGATCCTATTATTTGTTACCTGACATTCTTCTTTTCCCCTCACTGTATTCTCTACCACCACTAGTGTGAAACTAGACCTTTCTTTGTGTTTCTCATGTGGTGAGCTCTATCCTTTGTATGAGTCTGGGGTTATTGCACTCTGCCTCATGCTGTCTTGGGGCATCAGCTGTATTTTCTTTTTCTCCTCCTCTAACCCACTCTGCATGCTGCTCTGAGCAACAGGCTCCTGTGTTCTTCTTATGAGTCACATCGTTGGTGAGTGAAACACTTCCTGAATGCTAGTTAGTGCATTAATATTCGTGGGGACAAAATGTGATTAATTAATGAGTGTGGGTTTTTAACAGTACAGACATTTTCAGTTTACTTTTTTTAAAACTTCCCTTTGATTAATCAATTTCCACAAAGTGCTATTTTGAGACAGGGACCTATTCTGAAGTTGGCTTCTGTGTTACAAAATAGGGGGCTGGTTACAATGGATGGGTCATTGGACGACAGACAGCTCAGAACTTGGACCTGAACAGAAATTTCCCAGATTTGACATCTGAGGCTTACAGAAGAGCTGGGATTCGTGGGGCCCGTCTGGACCACATCCCCATTCCACAGTCCTACTGGTGGGGTAAGGTATGAATTGCACAATTTATAAATCATATATAATACAGAGCAGCTCAGGAACTAAGAGACTGAGATTACTTGTTCTGAAGTTATTTGCTTGTAACTGGATTTTATAAGTAAGACTGAAGTGGACAGGCTCAGAATTGGCATGAAAACATGGTGTAGGTCTGGCCAAAGAGGCAGGTGTCACAAATAGTTTGGAAAATTTGTGGATAATTTGAACTTCACTGTTTTAGATTAAGAATAATGACTGTTACAAGGGGGTCACAAGTGTGTAATGATTCATCATTAGTGCTTTAAACTGTGGTGCATGTTAAAGACTTTATGGATTTGGTTGTCATTGCACCAAGCTCTGCACAGGTTTGATGCAATAGGAGTTTCTATCATGGAAAATGTACAAAGGCTGCATGTAAAGTTGTGTGGTGTCATCTTCCATTAAAAGAGGATGTTTATAAATCACTGTAACCATACAGAACAGTGGAAACAGCCCGTCAAGCTGCAGTGCTGCTGGAAAGGGGAGTTGCTCCTGCCAGGTGGGAGCAGGATGGAGACAGCACTCCAGGGCCTCACACCCATCCCCACTGAGCTCTGTGTAAAGTTATGTCAGGAATGCAGAGCTCAGCCCTACCTGTGTTGCTGGCAGCCCAGCAGCCCCGGCACCAACAACCCTCAGGGGAACTTAGTTGCCCTTGAAAGAAGAATCACAGAAAGCTAAATCAGTAGTTCAGATATTGGGAACTCTGCTTTTCTTCGGCTTTTAAGCTCATTTTATTCTAATCCAATATTTGTTGCTGGCACAAAGCCTCAGACAGGTGGGGAACAGGATTGTTTCAGGATCTGGTGTTAGCAGAAGATTTGAGAGATCATACTTCAGTTTCTTACTCTGATGCGGGTGGTCTTATATGAAGCCAGGTCTAAATCCCAAAGGCACCCCTGATGCTGCCCCAGTGTTCTGGTACCCCATTTCACAGTAGTAAAATCTAGATGAAAGCACCTCACTTCCTCAGCATAATGTGCATATGAAGATGGAAGCCTGTGAGAGGCTCAGTAATGCACACTGTATTAGAACACTAATTTCTTCAATAAGTAAGCTCAAGTAGTTTATTCTATTTTATGCATGTAATCACAGGTCCCGAGTCATGGCACTGAATTTTTGTGTCATTATAAGGTCACAAGCTTAAAAGTTTTCAACTTTTGACTGAATAATAGCAGATAACAGTGAGCTGGTAAATGCAAGTAGAGTACAGAGGCTCAGAAGGGGAGAAAAGGGTTGAGAGCTGTTGGAGCAGAGCCTGAGGCCAGATGAAAATAGCTGGGAAAAAAGGGGATTTTAGGAGAAAAGTCAGAGAGATTTTGATTCACCCCTGTGGTGAGTTTCCCTAGTTGCATGTCAAGTGCCCACCAAAGCCACTCTAACACTCCCCTCCTCAGCTGGACAGGGGACAGAAAATAAAACTAAAAGCTCATGGGTGAAGGTAAAGACAGGGAGAGATTGGTCACCAATTACCATCAGAAGAAAAACAGAATCAACTTGGGGAAATTATTTATATGTCTTTTATTTATTATGGATCAAATCAGAGTAGAGTAGTGAGAAATCTTAAAAACACTTCCCCCCCCACCTCTGCCTTCTTCCCAGGCTTAATTTTACACCAGAATTCTATACCTGCTTCGCCCCTGGGATGCTGGGGGACCAGGGGGACTGGGAATGGGGGATGTGGTCAGTTCATCACCCATTATCTCTGGTGCTCCTTCCACCTGAGGGGGAGGGCTCCTCAGACTCTTCCCCTGCTCCAACATGGGAAGGAAAGGATGGAGATCTCCCTTCAGCCATGTGCTTGCTCTCTCTGTGTGTCCAGAGGTGCAGGGTTGGGGACCCAGGCAACACTGAAGAAGGACAAACATGTCTTTGACCCACTTTTTCGCCAGTGCAAACTGTGATCTTGTCTCACATTGTGCAGCCCAGAGTCCCTGCAACTGGATTTCCTGGCTCTAACCTCCTCCCTCTCCAAGTCCTGCTTCTGCCCTGGTTCTTCTGCTTCTCTATGAGATGTTCAGTGGCAGGCAGCCACTTGCAGAAAGTCATTTTGATAACCAGGTATTTAGCTTTCTTAAACACTGTGTAACATCACAGCAGTTTATAGAGGGATGGGTGGAGACAGCCTAACAGTGCTCTCACAGCACCACCACAGCTCTGCCCCAGCAGCAGCGTGCTGGTCACCATGGGTTGTCTGTCACCACAGAGAAGGGACCAGGGAACCCTAGCACACAACCACCCACTCCCTGAGCTCTGCCTCAGTGGGTGCAGACTTGGGGTTACAAATACATCGCTTCTTCTGCAAACCTTTTCTTGTTTTTAAAGAAATAAGGTGGCCATCCAAGGAATCATTCCTCAGAGCACCGAAGCTTAGGGAACTTCTAAGTGCTCTACTGGCCCCAAAGCTGGTCCTCACATGAACAACACCCAAAACATCTCCAAATCCACATGCTTTAGAGAACAAATGGGGGAACCAATGTGCCTGTGGCCTTGGTGGCATCAGAAAATCTCCTTGCTGACTGTAGTTGCCTATGCTTCACAAACCTGGCAGTAAGCGGTCTCACAATCTTGTGTCTCCTTTACGGTGATACCTCAGGACTGCCAAATCAGGTCTCCCATAATGAGCCTCATTTTTCTCAGGAAGATGAACCCATGGCTCTTACAGTAGTGCTTTGTGCATGCAGGAGCATTAGGTTGAATGTTTCAACACCAGCCTCTCAGCTTTCATTTACTTAACAGTGTTTGTTACCTGCCTTATTAAAGTAATTACGTGAGTGTTGTGGGGCATTGTATAAAGATCAGGAAGCAGAAAGTGAGCTCTCAGTCAGAGCTCCTGCTCTCCAAAAGCCTGGCTTTATATAGCATGTTTTGTTCCCCACTATTATGAATTACCATAAGTGGTCTGAGGGCTCAGACAGACAGACTTCAGGCTTCATCTGAAATAAAGTCAGTTCAATTTGTTTGATTCAAACAGAATTTGGAAATCTATGCTGGTGGAGGCTGGCATAATCTTTAGGAAAATTAGTCTGGCTGCTTTTAAAAAGAGAAAAAGAAATCTTCGAAAGCCGTGGAGACAGTAACTAATTGCAGTATAATTGACAGAAATGAGATTCAGGTTTAAAAAGGGTAGTGGCCTTTCTCTGTACTCATGCAGATATAATTTAGCTGTTTTCTAACTGTGCTCTGAATTGTTCTTGTGAGATGAGTACTTTAAAATTGATCTCATCTAACTTAAAAGCAAAAGCTCTGGTGAAAAAAAAAATCAAATCCCACAAAACCCACATTAAAGGAAAAGTCAAAGGCCAGAGTGACATAGATAACATCTGCTGTCATCCAGTGGAGCTGAACCAGGATGTGCACATTTCAAAGCCTTAATCACTGATGTCACTGAAATGTTATTAGGACAAAAATAGTGACATTGAAACTCCTGTTTTTCCACAACATTCACTTCAATAAGACACTGGCTCTGTGAGACAGCACTGTCTTGGGGCTCATGCAGGTATCTGCTTAGCCAGTTGGCTGATCAGGATGAAGGACTGAAATTAGGAGCTCTCAAATAAAATTGTGCATTTTACTCTTGTCCACTGAATTGCAGAAGCAACTTAAAAATCTCAAGGCCCAAGGCTGTTGTTTGAAAGCAGGGCTGATGCTGTGTCAGGCATGGCCTCTCTGGCTGGGCAGCAGGAGCTGGGGCAGCTGCAGCAGGGCAGGGAGCTGATGGGATTTTGGGGCAGCATCCACCTCGGGAGTGCTGGTGCTATGGACGTGGAGGGTGTGAGCTTGTTCAAGGTGCTCAGCCACCTTGAGAACTCCCAAACAGGGATCCACGGGGCAGGGAGTGACACTTACAGCCCCTTACAAGCCATCTGGGGTCTTCTTCTCTTCAGAAGAGATGGGCTCAAAGGATGAACTTCTAGGGTTCTGGTGGGAGTGGCTGGTTCAGTCCCAAGCACTGCCAGGATAAAGATCATCATCAGATCATCTCAGGACACTGTAAAAAGGCCAGAAATACAAGTACTTTGGTGCAGATAGCATTCTTTGGACACTTTGGACACAGCATTCTTTCCATGCTCCTATCAGGAAGCCTGGGAGCTGCTTTCTTCTCCCACTTCTGTGTTGTGTGAGTGCAAAAAGTCCTTTCCATTTGGAATGCTCTTTATCTGCCTTTTAAAAAATTTCTTTTCATGTCATGCCCTTCCTGTAAAGTCTGTGTTTAATCTTCTCTATAATGTAAAAAAATCCCTTGCTTAGGTTTCTAATGTGCAAAGTGTACTCTGTGTGTTCCTTAGTTGATCAGACTTTACCTGTTACATCCCATTTTTTTATGTTGCCTCTTTAAAATGCCAGAGTTGAAAGGGTTATGACACAGAGATTCAGAGGCTACCACTTAGGCTGATAGACAAAATGAACCTGGCTTGTTTTTCCTGCGATCAGTGGCACAAACTGGCTTGTGTTCATATGCTAATCACAAACTACTGATTTAATGATTCACCTTGCAGCAGTGGGAGACTCAGGGTCCCATTTCTTCCCTAGTACAAGGTACAGCCTTTCACTCTTGCAGTGGCTAAAGGCACTAGTTCAGATCAATAGCTACAGAAGGGCATTTTAAGGAAACCTGAAAACTAGAAGGACACAGTTAATAACTATGGCATCTATAGGGAGGTGGTCTCCTGCTTAGGTCAGGAATAGACAGGGCAATATCTTCTTAAATCGTTCCAGGTAAAACTATGTTTAGACATGGTTTTTTCCTTGGCTTTCTGCCTCATTGGTGGAGCTATAATACATCCATGGTTCCTTTGCAGTGTTTTTCTCTGTTCCACACCTGGGTTTGTGGATCCCCAAAGGTTTTTTTAACAATAGCAGATTAGGGACTGATCCAAAGACAACAGGAATTGCTATTGTTGAAACACAAACGTATAGGTCTTTAGGGGTTTTATTCGGTTGATTTGGTTGAGTTTTCTTGTTTGTTTGTTCTGTGTTTTTCCCTGCACACTGTTAGTCACTAGGCACTCTGCAGCCCTGGCTGCCTGATTTTCTGACAACTGATGGAGTCAAAACAAAGGGTGATAAGCAATTCCTAAAGCAGCCCTAAATAGATGCTGGACTAAGTTCATCATGGCAGATCTTTCTCATTTTTATAAAACCTGCATATCTGCAGTTGTGCAGAGTCCGCATGAGCAGCCACTGCCCTCCTCAGCTTTTCCCTAGGTAACTTCCCCCAGCTGCAAAGAAAAGAACCTCAACTCTCCAGGAGCACCGGCTTGAGTCTGGGCTTGCAGGGACCGGCCACCAGATGACACTGTTATCCCTAAGAATGACCTAACACCGGAGCAGGTCCCAGAAATACGCCTCGGAAACGGGGGGAAGGAGCTTCCTGCATGCCGGGTGCCTGAACATCTCTTGGAGTCCAGTGCCCTCTCCCTTGGCCGCTGTTACTGAGTAGGGACTGCCAAAACCCGCTAAATTTGGCAACTTATCAGCCACAGTTCACTGTAGGTAAACTGCAGGCATTGCTGTGCTTTATATGCATTAGTTTTCATTTATTTGAAGATTAACCTCGACCAAAGGATGGCAAATGCATTTTCAACAGGCGATGAATATTGCAAATTTATCCCCCTATTCCAGCGTATCCATTCAAAGTCAGTCCTCCCGATTCAGAAATGAATTGAGATAGGGAGTTTGGTAAAGTAGTAATAAAATGTCACAAGTTTTCCAGCCTGAAGTACTGCCGTCATCATCTGAAAATGTCACTGTAATGAAAAGTTTGGTCTTCTGTCAAATTTTCTGTTTCTTTTTTTGTTCCAGTTTTTCCACAGTGAACAATGTGTATCATCTATTTGCTGGAGGAAACTGACTTTCTCCCCACAGTAACTTTTGGGCTGGGAGAGCCAAAGAGCCTCAACATTCTCCTTGCAACACAGTCCCTTCTCCACTGGGCTTCATCCTGCCCAGGATCAAATCCCTTTGGAGCTTCATGGCTAGTCACAGCTTTTTTTTTTTCTCCTGGATTTCAGGTGGCCCCTGAGACAAAAGCAGTCATGAAGTGGTTGAGGTCTATCCCATTTGTACTCTCTGCCAGCCTCCATGGGGGTGAGCTGGTTGTGACCTATCCTTATGACTATTCAAGGCATCCTATGGAAGAAAAAATGTTCTCCCCTACGCCTGATGAGAAGGTAATATTGTTTCTGCAGGGTGAGCAGTATATTGGTTCCATTTGTGGAACTATGGAAACATTTTATTTAAATAAAAAACAAGCTTTGATTAATTTAGATCATGTACATGTGTGTATATGTGTGCATGTATGTATTAAGTATGTAATAAATCACAAATTTATATACATAATGCAAGTCTATATACATATATATAACATGAGATCAGCTCATTTGGGTAGAGCTGATGCTAATAATGCCAAGGTCAAGTGCTCAGTCCCCATAGAGGCCTTTCACTTAAGAGTTGGACTTGATCCTTGTGGATTCCTTCCAACTCAGAATATTATGTGACTCTGATTTATACACTTACTTAATGTACTTTAAAATACCGGATTGTTTACACACTGTCAGCTTGGTCTGGAAAGATTTACCCATCTTTTGCGAGGCCAAACATGGTTTCATAAAGCACAGATTAGGAAAATCCTGGCTTTTAATTTTTAAAGGGAGTAGGCTGTGATATTTTTACCAGTGGTTACCAGAAGAAAAGAACAAGCCTGACCAGCAGTGTTATTTTCCCTTGGAATCCATGAGGAGTGGGGGAAAAAAGGCTCGTTGCCATATGGTGGCAGCCTTGTAACATTTATTCCAGGTCAGATGACTGGGAATGGTTTCCCCCTCACATCCCTGGAAAGTTCCTCATTTGGGACTCACTGTAAATCTTCTGTGAAATTTTTTGCCATCTTTCCTATTTCCCTTTGGTTTCCTCAATCTAGTATTCATTGCCGACATGCCCAGCAGGAGAACAGCTAGCTTTTCAGCCTTCTAGCGTGTGCTAAAAATGTCTGTGGCCTCTTAAGAAAAGTGGTTCTTTATATAAACAAAGAGCAGTTCAAAATAGTCAGGAGTTGATCTTTGACTTGAAGCATCCTTTATCTTTGAGCATATCTCTTGGCCGACTTCTTTTGAAATGACAGTTCTCACCAACACATATTAAATATTTAAAGATTTATGACTGTTAAACATTTTCTGTATCAATCCATTTCTTCTGAGCTGTACAATGCCTACTGACTATGTGTGTATGAAAATGATTTAGCAGCAAATTTAACCAGGCACTGCACAGTAAAAAGCCTGTGTAAGAAATATCTGGTGGGTGCTAATGCAAGCTGCAGAACCTCTTGCTGAGGACTGGGGAAATCATAAAATTGTGCATTTACATCCCTCTGCCTGGGTTCAGGCTATCCTATGCATAGGTGGTGAAGGAATATTGCCATGTGTGCTTTATCAAGCAGTTCACCCCTGGAACGGAAGTACAGCAGTACCTCCATCATCTCCACTCAAGGACAGCATGTGTATTTTGAGTGAAAGGATGCAGCCATGCAGACAAAGGGCTCCATCCCAGGGTAGTGCACAGCTGGACAAACCCTAATGGCACTCCTGGCTTGCAACAGAGTAAGACAGGGAGCCTCATATATGTGGCTGCTGCATAATCAGTAACTCCAAATTCTGGGAAGTTGGCTACAAACCTGGAAGTTTAGAACATACAAAGAAGAGCTGAAGATGTCCTCAATGAAGATCCGATTTTTCAAATGACTCAGCACAGGAACCTTAATAGGACTATCAGTATCACTACAAATTTTGCACAGAAAGTTATAAAACCTGTACCTGTGAAGTGACCTGCATTTAAGTAATCTGATCTACAGCTGCTGCTGTCAGGGATCCTGCATTCCAAAATACAGCATTTGGTTTAGCTGCCATACATTGGCCATAACCCTTCTTCTGAATGCTGACCGTCCACGTTTGCTGTGCAAGGGGAAACTTGCAGCCCAGGGTGAAATGCTGCAGAGCATATAATAGCCAGATATTAAAAAATCAAATTCTGCAAAATATATTCAAAGCAGCAGTTTGAAAATGCATCTCTTTGCTGCCACATCCATCATGGTGCATGTGTGGAAGCACGAGGATCCTCTTTCCTCTGCTCCAAGAGACTGCAGGTTTCAAGTTTCTTTTTGGCCTTCACCACAGCCTGGGCCAGTACCTGCTGAGAGCAAGGAGTCTCAAAACTGGACCATGTCCTTGCACTCACATTCTTACATCTGGTTCAGCTCACCTAATTAAAAATCTTTCCCATATTTTGGGGTTTGTGGAGATGGATGTTTTATCGCTTTGTGTTACACAAGAAGCTGAATTCATGCCTCTGCTCACCAGAGCAGAAAGGCCCACACCAAGTCAAGTTCATTCCCTTTGGTGAGTTGAAACACTCCCTTCCCTCTCCCTGAAAAACACAACCTGTGATGGTCAGTGGGGTAAAAGTGCTGGCCAAGGTAACAGCACTGACCTCACTTTACTGACTGAAACATCACACTACCAAAGTCGCAAGGATTCCTCTGTGGTTTTCCCCTTTTTTTTCCCACTATATTACACCTAAATATCTAATATATTACACCTAAATATCTAAGTTTCCTTGAGGTCCATGACTTGTCAGACATTGGCTTCTAAGTGATAACAAATGTATTGTTATCCAGGAACTTTTAAAGTTTTTTTAAGTGTAACTTTTTTTAATAGATTTAACTTGCTTTTGGAATTCTCACTTTCTCTTCTCACTACCACTTGTCTTCTTTCACTTGCACTAGTGGCCAGGCAAAAGCCTTATGCCTCTTGGTGTGAAACAAGAGGAGACTTGGTCACTGGAAATAGGACATCTGCAGATGTCTTTGTAAAAGAAGAGAAATGTACTCCTAACTCACATAGGCACCTTCTAAACTTTATATCAAATACCTTCCATGGAGTGTTCAGAACTGGAACCCAAATTCCTGTAGAAATTAAAGATATTGAGCCTGGCACTGAACTATTGGCAGTTAAAGTTCCTCTTAACATATTTAATTAACATCTATTTCTTTTCAGCAGAACTTTGAAGGACACTTAATTTTCTGGTCTGGGCAATAATTAGATACATAGAAACTTAAGGAGCTGCAAAAGCATTTTATATTAAGTCTGGATTTTTAGTGTCTGGTCATCAGAAGTATTTCAGTAAAGTGTCTTTACACTTACATTAAACTCTCTTTCCACCTTTCCTTGGTCACCTACCTGATCCCATAATTGGCTCAGCCATGTGATTATTAGAAACAATCACAAATATTAATCAATGTTGTGTGCTTGATCATATTGGTCTCTATCCTTGATGATAACATCTATAAGAAAGTTTTAGGATCACTTCTAAAACTAGGATTTTAGCCACCCAACTTCTTGCACAGGTTTTCTTAAGCAATATGGAATGAAACTCGTGATCATGAATAGTAGGATCAAGTAGCATCTGATAACTGCTGTCATTTTAATGCTGAAATCTGACAGTATAGCTTTTGCAGATGAGGTTCAAATAAACAAAAAGGAGAGGCAGGATTTTTGTACAAAGTTGAAATAACCATTGGAGAAGAAGAACAGGAACATGATTCAAATAAATGTTTTTTTCAGATAACTTCTCTTTCTTCTGTCTTCACTACATGTTCTGCCACTGTTCCTTTCTGCATGGTGACTGCTCTGCTCTTCATCAGTATCAACACTCTTTGGAAATCAGTGGTGACACCCTACATCACCACAGCCTATCCTTCATTTTTAGGAATGGTTTCTGCCCCACAAAGAAGTAACTGTCTCTGAAATCAAACTGGCAGGTTTTCCTGTGTGAGTGATAAGTACAAAGCAAATTGACACTCTCTGTTTTAAACAGCAGCACTCAGTGTGAAGATTCAGTTGGGCTGAAGGTAATACAGGTATTTTTTTAAGGGGTAAAAATATCAAAAGCTAAAACAAAACCTGAAGGAGGCCTGAATTTCAACTTTAAAACCTGGGCTCCTGCCCCAGGTGGTAGATTGAAGCCAAGTATAAAAAAAATCCACTGGTATTTAACATGTCGTGTCTGGCTAAATATATTGGATTACAGAGAAGGACCCTAGAGAAGAAGACAAATGAAAACTTCCCTGCAGAGCAGTTCATCACCTCCCTCAGTCTCGAGGACACAGGGTGTCTCACTGTCTGGGCTCACAACAGCAATAGTTAATAGCAGCAATGGCAATGTTTTCAGTTTGTAAAAGCAAATGTATTTCAATCCTGTTTGTTGCAGATGTTCAAAATGCTGGCTAAAGCCTATGCAGATGCACACCCCGTCATCTCGGACCGCTCCGAACTTCGCTGTGGTGGGAATTTTGTAAAACGTGGAGGTATTATAAATGGTGCTGAGTGGTACAGCTTCACTGGAGGTAAAACCACTTTACCATCATATCAAGTGAGGTAAAACCTCTATGTGACCTTTATAAGACATCAGGGTTTGAACAAAATAATTTCATTAATTTCAGTTTGCATAAGGTCCTACCCCTGCAAAACATAATTTGTAGGGGATTTAAGTAGTAAAATGTTTGCTGGTAACATGTATATGCAGATAACATGGGATGAAGTCAACCCCATTGTGACCTGAGAAAAGTTAACAAGTTATGCAAGGGTCAAATTTGTTATAGCATATAATATCATTTTCATTTTCAAATCTGACAAGTAGAAACAAATGCTCAATGCTATGCTCTTATTCCTTAGCAGCATGAGTCTGAATCCATCTTGTAGACTATGCAAGTGCTGCTTTTTCATCTGTTTAAATTAATTCTTTTTCAGGGAAAACTACAACAGAGACAAACATCCAATTCATTTGTCCTTCCATTGCTAATTTGATTTCCCCAGTAATAGTGTTTTGTTTTCTTTAGGATTCCTTCAATACTGGCATGGATAAAATATCAGTGTTCATAAATTTTCAGCAGTGCTTCAGTTTTGTTTTCCAATAGGACTCAGCTGGATCCCCAAATAATTATGCTGAAACTAGACATTTGGAATGCTTTGGGGCATGCGTGAGAATTAGGTTTAGATATCTTTGGCTTACATTCTTCCCAAAATTATATCCAGTGTCTTTTGTACAGAAGCAATTTTGAACATAATTATGGCAAAAGGACATTTCTGTTCTGGTGACCCCTGGCAATCACCTCTTGATACAGCCGATTATATAATTATTGTGATTAACCAATCTTTATTGCTCTGTTGTTGCTTCTTGGCCAGGTGAATAATAATGTAAAATTATGCTTTTCTGCCTGAAAGAAATTTCATTTTCATTAGTTAATTTATAGTTGAAACAAGTTGTAGAAATCTGAATTTGTTGAATACTTTTTATATATAAGCAAGCACTCTTTACAGTATAATAACCCACACCCACAGGAATGCGGTTCAGCTGACTGCAGCAGCAAAGCTCCAGTTAAAGGCTACATGGCCTGTTCATGAGCTCTCCTTTTTCTTTTTAAACCTATAGGTATGGCAGATTTTAATTACCTTCACACAAATTGCTTTGAAGTTACCGTGGAGGTAGGATGTGAAAAGTTTCCTTTGGAGGAAGAACTGTTTACAATCTGGCATGAAAACAAAGGTGCCCTTCTGAATTACATGGAAATGGTACTGCTCTCTTTTTACAGACCTTTGTGCTTACCGTTTTCCTTTTTCATTCTTTGTCAAAATTCATTTCTTTGCTGTTTTCTTGGTTAGCTGTCAAGATAATGCTGAATCAATCACCACACTCCACTGGGGACCCCAGTGCCTCAGTTTGTGTAGCAGGACACACAGGTAGTATTTTGCCTGTGCTGCAGAAGGGGTTGGGATTGAGGACTGTTAAGGCCTTGAAAATAGTGAGAAAGGGAATTATCTATGAATACTTTGGGCAGCATTATTCATCAGCTGTCCAAAATTTAACACTCGAGAAAACCCTAATATTCAGAAAGGTATGAATCAACATTCCTCTTGAAGACTAAAGCAACAAGATCTGCTCTCCAGAGAGTTTCCTGAAATTTTCCTTTCCATATTACATGTTTGTATCCCAAACCCTACTGTCCCACAGCAAGAGATTTAGATTCAGCTAAAATCTTGATAGAAATGCCATTTACACACTTTCCGTCTTGATTTCTTTATGAAAGTAGTTATTAAATATCTGAAGCCAAATCTTCTAAAGGAAGAACTGTGTGTCTCTGAGCATTAAAACATGCCACTTAAATGTCATTTTTAATAATAAGTTTAAGTTCAGCAAAAACAAATACCTCTCTGACAATAAGTAAGTGAGCACAGAAATAGAAGTTGCTCATCTTTCTCTCAACCATTAGTAGATTAGTTTTCTGTCATGCCTTATTTTGATAGAGTACACAGTAATTTAAAATTGTTAGGAGTGTTTTTATGGCCTTTCTAAGCAACCTCTTGCTACTTGTGGTAAGTATTATCATTCAATAAAGTCTACAGTACAGACCACCAAACTCATTTCGTTTTACAGCTGTCTGATGAAAATGAGTTTTAGTGAATCCAAATGGAGCTGGGTTAAATCCATATATATTACAATTGAAGTCTTCAAGATGTAAAGATTTTATAGTGTGAGATACTGTAGAAGTCTGTGCCGGAAAAGCTTTTTGAGTAAATGCAGGACAGTAAGCAAAACAACTTTGCAGATAAGGATGACTGAATTACCCTCGATAAGGATTAAGTCTGCCATAACCAATTCAAACTTTTCTTATTCTGATATATACCAGGCTGTTTGGTGTGTGTACAAATCTACTTGGCTTAACACACAGAAGTAAAATTCATTTTCCTAAACGCTGAGGTCTTCTCCCCATCAGAAATAAAATAAAAACACTCTGCCAAACTCATGTGGCACCGACTTGAGGAAAAATGAAAAATAGTACATTTACTAAAGCAAACCAAAGCAACATTGTTAAAGAAGTTTCACTTCTGTTATTTTTATCCCATCATGTTGTAATTACAAAATTATTATTGGAGTTGGATGAGGTCATACTACTTTGAGTATGTCTACACTGTAAATTAAATTTGAGTCTGAGATGACTCTTCTGACCAGATTTACTTTCTATCCATATGATAAATCCTCAAGTTCATGCTGAAAAGCAAATTGCAGTGCTTCATTATAAGGGATAGTTTTCAAATCCTTATATTGAGTTGTTCTGAAACCTTCCAGTGAATAGCTTCACTCAGTATGGAATGGCTGCTTAACAAGAGCTGTGGCAGCACAGCCTCACCTTAAATTAAAAAGTGCTTTCACTAGACTAGACTTTTTTTTCAAGCTTTGTATTATCAATTTCTGTACAGTTGGATATTTTAATGGTTATTTTTAAACATCTTTATACTCCAGCAGAAAAGCAAATATGTTTTTCCCATTGTTTTGATGCTTTGTGGTTTTTTTCTATTCTTCTTTTGTGACAAGGCTACTGGGGAAGGGTAAGTGAGAGGAAGAGCAAAGAAGAGGTGGGGAAGTGAAGTAAAGAACAACTCAAGTTTGTCATAGCTGTTCAGAGAAAAAATCAAAATGGAATTATTTTTCACTTAAAGAGGCCATATAGATTTTCCAGTATAAAATATTTTAATTTTGGAACAATGTAAAAAGAGAACCTTAAGAGGCTTAATGTTTAAATACTTGGAATTGTTTTTTCTGTTTTATTTTATTTTATTTAACTTCCAATATAGCAGCTTGTGCACCTCCTCGTATGACAGAATTCACATTGCTCTTTAATTTGTCACCGAGCACGTTTCTCAGCAGCTCAAGCAGCTCAGTTCTGTGCTTTTAGAGAAGGGAAAATGGCTGTCATACACGCTGCTGTCATGACATTCTGACAGGCAGTGAAGTGTAGGCAGCAGAGTGATGATAAGTCACAAGTACCTGAGCTGATGCCTTCTTGTTGTGTACAGAGCATCAGATTGGTTTTGAAAGGCTTAAATTTTCACTTCTTTGTGGTTCTGTGTCTAGGGCAGACATTCAGAAACAGCCCTTAAATACTGTGGTCAGATCATGAGGTGCCAGTGATTTGTGCAGAGGAGGGTCTCTCAGTGCAGAGCCACATACCTAGCTCCAAAAAGCTCTGGTTCCATTATCCCTTTCCCTCAGCCCCCTTGGAGCTCCCTAAATAGGGAACATGATCTGAGGGGCATTAGCGCCGGAGAGCCTCTATAATGGATTAAACCTTCTGACAGTTGTTTCCTCTCTACAGAGGTTTCCTTGTGAGGAGGAGGTGGTACTGTAGTAAGTGACTCTCATCTAACTTTTCTTTGCTTTGCCAGGTTCATCGGGGGATAAAAGGAATTGTGTCCGATAAGTTTGGCAACCCAATAAAAAATGCTCGTATTTCAGTCAGGGGCATTAAGCATGATGTCACCACAGGTAATATTTTTAGTTTAAGATTTTTCCTCGGACAGAGTGAAAGTCCTGAGAGCTTAACCTGCAAAAATATTGTCATGTTTGGTAGAAATGGCACCTTAATGGAGAACTGAAGGCTCAGGCGGGGGTTTTCTTCTAGAAAAACGAGGGAGAAGACATGCCAAGATGGCTGCTAAGTCTGTCATGTCTGGCATGACAGAGGTCTTGATGTGAAAAAATCCACCTGGAACTGCTGTCCACCAAAGCCAGTGTTTGGGGGAATATGGAAACAGCTCTGCTCAGAGACTATAACTCAGCATGTGGAGGAGTGGAGCCCTGATAGAATAAGTTAGTTGAGATATTGTGAACATGAGTTATAGATAGTACAGTAGGATCCTCTCTGTTTTTCACATCTAGAATAACTGAAGTAAGTGAAGGGTCCGCAATGTTTCTTGTTTATTTGGAAACACATAAATATGTGCAATTTTTGGACAATAATTACTAGAACATTGAATTATGTCCACTTTATACCTGTCACCAACTGATAAACATGTATTGAGGTGTATGCAACTTTTCATGTTACTTTTCACAGTCATAAAGTTCTGAGCTCTTAGGCTGTCACTGAAATCAATGCTTTCTTTTTATTATTGATTTCAATGAGAACTGGGTAGGCCATAGAAGTGCAAAATAGAAGACATGAATGGTTACATTTTGCTCTAATGATAGTTGTTGAATCAATTTGGAAAGCCAGAATGGCTTATAATGTAGTGGATGTTTTCCAGCTTTCAAAGAAACTAGCACTAGAGGGGATACAATAGTGGAGATGATGCAGATTCTTGAGGCTGGTGGGAGACTCTGGCATGAATTATGGTCTTTTTCAAACTTCTTCCCAGACAATGGCTTCCCATTGGCAGTGGACCTTTAAAGGATTAAGAATTAAATAAAAATATGTTTACACTGTAAGAAAGAGAGTATTTGTTCTAAGTTAGGTGGGGTTAAAAATGTCATATGATTAAAAAGTTTTTTGATTTTAGTGTTAAAAAGAACTAAGAAATTCCACAAGAAAATAGTATTAATGCAACACTAACTGAGCTAAGAGACTTGCCATTCAAAATAAAGGAAATATAAAATGAGGAATAAATTTTTCTGTTTTAAAGCTCCCTGCTTTTGCCTGCAGGGTCTAACCTTCAGCTGGAGGAAATTTACACCCATTTTACACTAATGGCAATTTATACCAGCTGCAGCTCCAACTCCATAGTCTTACATGCTAGAATGTCTGCAAAGTAATTGAAAGTAATTTAATAAAAAGAGGGATTTCTTCGTTCCTTAGACATGCTATATATATATATATATATATATATATATGTATTGCAGCCTGGATTCTGATTTCACTTTCTTAAGTTTCACATAGTTTTAAATTAATTTCTTTGGGAGTTATTTCTTGTACCCTTGCGAAAAGCAGCATGAAGGAAAGCTTCTCTTCCCTGTGATCCAGGAACAGCAGTTACTGATATTTTGCATGTGAATTTTACTCCATTAGCTCCCAAGGGCCACGTTTTCACAGGTGATGTCTCTTTTTGTCATCTGGAGTTTGCACTCAAACATTTTTCAAAATCCGAGATCTTTCCATGGCCCACCCCTTAGCTGTTTGTGCCACGGGCGTGCGGGCGTCCATGGGTGTGTGTGTACCTACCAAGTCTGTGAGGCTAAAAACTGAGCTCGGTTTTGTTGTGCCTGTCCCTTTCCTAAGCTGCTGATGGCGACTACTGGCGACTCCTGCCTCCAGGGACGTACATCATCAGCGCCCAGGCGCCGGGGTACAGCCGGGTGATGAAGAGGGTCACCATCCCTGCCAGGATGAAGCAGGCCGGGCGAGTGGATTTTGTGTTGCGGCCCATGGAGGCCTGGCCCAACAAGCTCCTCCGCCGCTCCATGGAGGACGCGCACGACCCTTACGACCCCCTGGAACTTTTTGACCCGCACGCCCAGCACGGGCAGCCCGAGGCTCGAGGTGGGTCCGCACCAGGCAGGGAAAAGCCCTGGTGGTGGTCGTACTTCAGCTCTCTAGACCTGCACAAACCTCTGTGGCTGCTCAAGCAGCGCTGAGGGACATCGCCATGCTCTGCTCAGCGCACTCCGGTGCCCTTCCGCTCCGTTCCAGACACCCTCACAGCTCTTGGCAATATTTAAATGTTTCATTTGAAAATATAATGTTATTTCAAGCACACTTACTTCTTTTGTTTTCTCTTCACACACAACTGAGTACATTCAAGTGGGTTTTTAAGTATTAAAAACAGCAGTGCACATCCCTTCAAAGGCCAGATTTTATGCAGCTTTTTTTCTTGGTAATGCTCTGTACTTCTGCCCATGTAGTTAATCATCACATTCATTATTTATTAGATTCTAAGTACCTGCAGGAAAATATTCCTGATCCTTTAATGCATTTTTGTACATGTTTTAATACATTAATGATTACATACTAAAAACAACTTTCAGAAACACTCAGAAAACTCTTTTATTTTCCCTTTTTACGTTAACATATTAAGTTCATTACCTCTTCTAATAACAGCTCAAAATATAGGTGTTTTTTTTCTTAAATTTTGAATGTTTTTATAAATTTAAAAATAGGTTTTTAATCTATTTTAGCAAAATACTGGAAAATGCCTTTACTGCTAGAAATACACACATCCTATAAATCTGTGTGTAGACATAGAAAAATACATGAGATAATTCATGAGGAATTTAGGCTAAAGTGTGACATATTACACTAAGATTGTTAACATCATGCACTGTTCTGAGCCTATGTACTCATTAATGAAACTTGTAGACATCAAAGAAATCGCAAACTTCTTTTCAAGATAGTTGGGTAAAGCTCAGTTAATACTGGTCTTGCAAGATGCTGTCCTCTCTCAGATATCAGATGCAATGTATTTTTAAGGTGATATATATAAAAAAAGTCCTTGATTTTGATGAAACACATAGGCCCACACTTTCTTTTGGCTTGAACTGTTAATGAACTCTCTATACAGACTGTATTTCCCCCTCTAAATGCCACAGTGTCTGAATAGTGGGATTGTTGGAGCTGATATACTTTCTGCAGGAGCTGCTGGATTAGCTGTGTGGATTGCCCTATGATTTCTAAAAACTTTTTTGCTCATCTTAGGTAAAGCAGCCTCAATTGCATGAACCCTTTAGTCCACATGCTCATATCTCATGCTATAGTTTCCTAAGACCCAGGAGATAAACGATCTCAATTCTGCAACCAGATGCTGCACGTGGCTAAGTACCTTATTCCCAGTTGTAATCTGATTGAAGTTAGGAGTCTGTTATTCATGTGCTTGGATGTCTGCAGGACTGGAGAGTATGTTAAAATGAAAGAAAATTATTTCAGGGCACTAACGAAAAGTAATTATATGGGAGTGAATGTACTGCATGCACATGGATAAGTGTCCCTTGCCCAGGCTTGCCAAGTTAAAGGAACTCTGAATCCTAAATATGCCAAAGAAAATTGAGCAGGAGATACACCTCCAGACTTTATTTCCAGTAATAGGTATTACTGCTCTTTTCTGTGGTCGTTTCTTTCAAAGCCAGCTTCCTGTGAAAACAGTGGTGAAGCTAACAAAATCAGAACAAAATGTCAAATTGATGACTATTAGCTGCACTTTCTAGGTACATAATGTGTTGCATACTTAGATGTTTTGTCTAAGTATTTTCTAGATTCTCATAGGGCTATTTAGAACTTTTTTTCAAGTAATCACAGTAAACCCAGGCCCGCTGAAACACAAACCAGAATGACTGTGCAGAAAATCCACTTCTTTCCTGCAGTCCTGAGTTGAAATAGCAAATGAGAGTCAAGACTTGGGAAATATGATCTACTGAGTAAAGACTTCCTGTGTTTGAGACAGTTTGAAAAAGTAGTTTGCTGTATTACTATAGCATTTATGTGAAAATGGTATGAGAAAGCAAAAATAGTCTCCCTCCCTACCTCAGTCACAGAAAAGAGGTGTCCAGCAGAGAAAAAGTTAAGATCAGAACCTTCTGCAGGTTCACACTCAACAGCTTGTATAGAAGGGATGTATTAAACTGCATTGAGTAACTGTGAGGCTCTTGGGAAAAGGTGTGCTTCAGTCTTCTGGAACAATTTAATCTTTTAAATAAGAGGAATTCTTCAGTTTTCAGTTTGCTTGGAGGCAGAAAAGACTTGCAGAATGACTAGAGTGGCTCCCAAAAATCCATATTTATTGGCTCTTCCAGAAAAAAAAGGAACGAAGCAAAGAAGGAAAGAAAGAGAAAGAAACATAAATAAGGAAAAAAAGAAAGAAAAGGAAAGAAGGAAAGAAAAGGAAAGAAAGAATTGGCCAAAGCCAGCCAAATAACAGTGCAACCAAAATTAATATCACCATTCTATTTTTATTTGAGATTATTATAGACTTATTTCTTTATATATATGTTAGAGAAAGTATTGGCTTGGATGTGTATCCTGAACTGAATTACGTAAATCTTGTCCAATGTTTATTTAAGTCAAGCAATGTATGTTTAATATCAGACAGTTTTGTTTAAAAAAAAAAAAAGAGACATAACCCAAAATAACCCACCCCAACTATAATATGGTTCAAAGGATTTTTAAGTGGTGGTGAAATTTAAGCAGCTGTAGGCAGCTCTGTAACTAATATATGGAAATGAACACAGTGATCAGCTCACTCATGCACCTCTCTGGAAGATGCTAATATACAGAGTTTAATGGAACATAAAGAGCATATTAATACTTTTTAAATAAAAAGAGGTATTAAAATGTTTCAATGAAACATACCCTCCTACAAGTGAAGTGCAAGTAACATAGGAAAGAAGTGGGAAATATCCAAAGTTCTCTGGCAGTCTCCATCATGCTTAAACCCTGCCTTAGAGACTGGGCTTGGCCTCTTTCCAGTGCTACTTGGATCATGACAGGTTCAGCAGCCAGACGGTGCTGTCAGGAATTATAGTGTGTGTTCATCAGACTCCCGCTCCTTTTAAGTCAGAGTCTGCATAATTTTTTTCAATTACCTTCCAACCACATATTGAACAGTATTGATGTATGTTTTTGCAACATCCTCCTTAATAATTAATTTCCCAGTCTCCATATTTATTTCAGAGGGATCTTCTCCACCATGGAGCCAAACTTTTCTGCACAATCACACTTATAAATGTTTTGACCTGCCAACTGTCCAGACCTCATTGCTCTGCCAGCAATGAATCTTCCCAACAAGTCAAAGCATGCTAACAGCATTACAAGCATGAAGAGCAAAGAGAAAACTCTGCTTATGCCATATGTGCAATTTCTCTTTCATTCACATGTCCAAAAAAAGCCAAGAACACATTAAAAAAGAGTATCAGCAGATAAATTACAATCTTCATGCATGAATTATACAAAAGAAGATTTGCGTCTGTTTATTCCATTCCTAAAAACATTTTAGATCAAAAATAGCAATAATAAAGGCATAAAAGTTTGCAGCTGTTTACATCTTTGTCTCCTGTAACAAAATTTTCTTCCAGTCTTGGGCCACCCACATATAGGAAGGAACATCTTTATTTTCCTAAAGACAGAAAAGAAGAGAAAGGTGTCCTAAGCTAACTGCTGAAAACAGAACTTAAAGTGTCAAAATCACTGAGTAATAGAAGCTCTTCCTGCTATCATTTTTCACAGTGTTTATGCAGTTTTTTTCCCTTTCATGCCTCGGTTTAGCAGCTAAAGGGAAGCACTCCAAAACGGTATTGCAGACTGTTCTGGAGTACTGTGAACCAGCTGTCGATCACAGTTTGCCAAGCCAGTGCCATTTCTATGTGTCCGTCACTCTAGTGTTGCTCTGCAATTCAAAAACAAGCCAGAGATGTCTTTAGTGGTTACAAAAGCAGCCATCAAAGTGAAACAAGTCTGTGTGTCTCTGAGGTGATGCTTGCAGACAGGCTGGGAGATCTCTGTGATGGGTGGGCATTCACCCTGCAGCAGTGAAGCACTGGAGATTCAACCTTTAGGAGACAAGGAACAACAGGGATTGGAGTTGTTCGAGTGTCTTGGATGGAAATGTGAGCTGAAGCTGATACACCTTTTTACAAAGCTCCTGTCAGAGGTACTCTTGTGATGTTTTCCTTCACTGTAAGGTCTGCCTTTTGAAGCTTCCACAGAGTAAAAGGAGTGGATGGGGACGTTGCACCATACTTCCCCTGCTGTCTTTGTCTTCACAGCATCTTTGAGGAGAGATCCCCTTTGACATTTACCTTTTCTGACATTGTGCCTTCTCAAGCTGTGCTGGAAAAGGGCTTCACATTGACCTCCTTGGTGGGGCAGCCAGACCTCTGTGAGGAGGTGTTCTTCCTCCAGACATCCCTCATGCTTAGGTGACACCACAAGTTCTTCTCTGTAGTGGCTCTTTGGTGATCTTTTTGATCCTGGGTCCAGGTCTGCTTACATCAGAGGGTGAGAGCCTGGAAGGATGGGTAGGGTGGGGAAGGTGTTTTGAGTTTAGTTTTCTTTCTCACTATGCTAATCCATTTTTGATTAGCAATAAAATCTTCACCTAGTCTGGTTTTCATACAATAAGTGGGTTTTGAATTGCCCTAAGCATCAGGGATTTCAAGAAAAAGATATTTTAATGAAGAGGACAAAATTTTTTTGCCTATTTCATAAGCAGGTGTGAGGTATCTCCAAAGGTGTTTCTGGCAGTCCTATCAACAAAGGCTGCTGAAATAGCTAAGAGATTGTTTTGCAGGGAGGTGATGATATAACTTTATGAAGTAAATCCATCTAATGAGGATCATCCAACATGAATAGTTGTATCATGGTTTTATCATCCCTTCTCATCAGCCTTTCTTACAAGAACCAAGTTGGCACAGACTTGTTACCCAGGCCAGCTTATTTTGACCATAAGTCTGGACAGGTCATCAGTAGACCAGGGACTTTTGAGGGCAGGAGGGTGCTGGGGACTTTTGCTGGCACAACTGCCACCCAAGGGAAGGGAAAAAACTAGCCCAAATACTTACAAAACTATTTCCCTGGGGCAAGAAGACAAAATGCACTTCTGAGATGATATGACTGTGTTCATAGGTGGACTAACTGCAAATTGTACCCTTGGCTGAGACAGAGCAATACAGAGGAATGCAGGAAATTCTGGTCTGGATCAGACCTGTGGCCACCTCCATGCTGTGTTCCCTGAGGCTGGCTACTAACTGTCCCCAGACAGGTGGCACAAGGCATGGCCACGGAGCCTCTGCCTTTAGAGGGGATTTTTTATGAATTAGAAACTTTAGGCAGACAAAGCTTGTGTGATGTAGCTGCATTTAGTTCACATTTCCAGCACTGCAACGTGCCACTGCACAAAGCTGTTTTCCCCAAGCAAAGAAGTTTAAATTGAGCTGGTAGATCACAAGCTCTTTTTGGGATGTAGAATAAAGCCACTGTTTGTGTCTGTGTCAACTGAACAAATACAATCGCCTCCTGCCAGCTCTGGGATGTCATCATGTCCTGTGCCAGGGCTGGGGTAGCACTGAGGCAGGTCCCCAGGTGTCTCTGCATCCCTGTGCCCATGATGCAAGTTCTCCTGGGTCTTTAAGAAATGCCATGAGCCTTTATTAATCCACAATATGGTTTACTCCTTTTCCCACTCACAGACAATCCCCTAAATGAAATCTAAATTGGAAAAGAGTTTTTATATTTATTAAATGTAAAATGTCACAAACCAGGACTCCAAAAATTAGAATGTTCATTTGGAACATCTCTTAATTAATACACATGCATTTGTGCATTCATATATACACACACACATGCACGTGCCCATACATGTGATGCCTTTTCCTGGTCTTAAAATCAAGAGTCAAACATGGTTAGAAGGGAAAAAGGGATTTTACCTCGGTATTTGTTTTAAGGATCCTTAGGTGCACTATGTTCAGGTTGAATGCACCTCAGTGTATACTGCAAAAACCTCTTCTCTGTCTCTCCCCAAAAAGATCTGGTATAGCATAGGTTTTACTAATTAGCATATATATCTTAAATTCCCCAATGAGAGGATAACATGAGCCCCCCTCCCCAAGGAACCTTCCCCTGGATGGTTCTATCTTAGTTTACAAAATGTGTTCTGGAGAGGACCTTGGGCTCTGGGACACTCTGATCCCTAACTACGAAACCTCTAAAATGCTTAGTCTCCTAGCTTAACAAACAAGTCCAAGAATGTAGGCAAAAAGTACTAAGGAATACAGAAGCTGCAAAAAGACACAAAAAGGGGTTTAAAACAAAAGGCAAAAAATCATCATGGCATCACATGGAGACATATTTTTATAGAATGCACATATAAACAATAATGGATTATAAGTTATGTCATATACTACTTATTATTTTGTATTGCAATCAGAAAGATATTTGAGCCATTAGGAATAAAAAGGTAATATTGTCTTTATTTAATTTGATTATTATTTCTGAAGACTTAGTAAATATGCCTTGTTTCAAATCAAATAACATATTCAAAATTCATCTTCAAAAGCAGATGAGTCACAAAACCTAAGGTATTTTTCTTCATTAATTTTTTATCAGCTAAATTGAACGAAACATTGATGTCACCAAAATATGAATATGTAAGTTTTCTGCCAAAAATCAGCACTAGTACATTAATGCAAGAGATTTAGTTAGTTCTTCTGTTTTTATTAACATGAAATACCAGACTTAAGCAGTTCACAAAGCGCAAGCCTTCAGTAACAGAAATACTAATGAAACAAAAGGCAAGATCTGAGCAAATTAAAGCAGCAGTAGGCTTAGTGGTTAAGGCTACCAGGAAGCAAACAAAGGAGAGACATGGCAGCTAAAACAACATTGTTTTGTGACTATTGCAGTGCTCAAGGCAACTCTTCTGCCCTCCAGTAGGTAACCAGGAAATGAGAAGTTTTTTTGACAAAATTTTTATTTTTTCACTAATGTTAAGAAATGAATGGAGAACAGAGAAACTTACTTAAAAAACTGAATGCAGACCCATCAGTCACTAGGAAGTAAATCACTGCAGTCAATTGGAATCACTAAAAAACATTTGTCCCATTTGTGTACAGGACCCATGAAAACATATTTCTCACCAGAAGGCAATTTAATTTTAGGCAAAAGAATTGGACAAGTCCAAATTTTAAAATGTTAGAGCCCTTGCTCAGCTACTCCAATTTATGCATCAAAAGTATGCAGGATACTTTTCTTCTGATGTTAATAACACTCACTTAAATGTCTACTTGTTGGCTTGCTCAAAAGCATCAGTCATGGCATGCTCAGGGGTACAGCTCCTGTTTCATTCTCTGCTGGGATTCACAAATTGGATTTTCCTCCAACTACCTCCCCTGAAAGGCTTGGTCCAGTCAACACAGTGTTGCTCATCCGAAAGACTGCAGTAGCCATGTCAACTTGCATTTAAAACCCAGCTACAGAAGGCAGAGCCTTCAATAGAACTCTGTTTAAAGTATAGCCGAGACATCCTCAGCTCTTCCCTCCATCAAAAGTGCTTTGGACCCATGTATTCTCTCTAACTGGGCTATTTTCTTGTGATTAGGCCATTCTGGGTAAGCTATTTGATATTTCTTAGGTTGATTTTTTTAAAAATAAATCATAGTATCAGAGAATCCCAGAATGGTTTGGGTTGGACAGGACCTTAAAGATCATGTTGTTCCAACCCCCCTGCCATGGGCAGAGACACCTTCCCCTGGAACAGGGTTCTCCAAAGCCCTATCCAACCTGGCCTTGAACACTTCAATTTCTAAAGATTAAAAAAATCATAAAATAATTAAAAAGACAGAACACTAAGCCATAGTTATTTTCCCTGTTTTCAAGAGCTGTTCACCACTATTAAAGTGTGTTAAATACATTTATCAGACTGGACATGTGAAGAGGCCTGTGAAGGACATCAACTCACTAGACTTTAATGTAAATATACACAGTCAAGGTTTTAGCTCTAAGGTCAGTTTGTAATTGATAAAGGTAATGATGCATTATCTTAGATGTAAATATTTTCATACCAACTCTAGCCAGATCCCAAGTTTCCAACATACGGGTAATTTTTGGCACAATTATTGGCACACACAGAAACTTGTGTTTAGCTAGAGAAATTTACTGACAAAATTGATAAATGTCTAGTCTTTAAACATACCAAGGTGAATTTTGAGGATCTCATCCTTTAAAAGATACTAAAATTCTACCAAGGACCATTTCAAGTCCTTTTTACATTACTTTATCATGTAGAAATATATGTTTATCTATAAAACTCCTACCAAAACTCTATTGCCAGTATGAAGTTTGCATGCACTGATAAGACAGCAGAGCTCCATCTGATTTATGTTTAGTCAAAAAAAGAAGAGAATGGACCTAAGTGTCTGTGACTTACAACGATATTTTTTGACTGGCACTTAGTCTGAATCCAGAAGATTTTACAAATCAGAAGCATGTTTTCAAATGTCTCGTGACGACTCTAAAGAACTGTTTGGAAAAGCATTTGACAGGTAGAAATGTTCAGCAGACACAGGGAAGGAGCCATAAAGAACAATATTTCCATTGCATTACTTCTGTTTGTACAATCAAGTTTTCTTTTAGCAAAGGTACGGTGGCCACTGCTTTTGCAGCTGTTCTTTGACAAGTACCTGACGATGTTTAGTTTTCTTCACACAAATATGGTCACTGTAGACTGAAAAATCAGATTGGTAAGTGCATCCATTAGATACAGGGACAATAATGTGACCTGAAATATCTGCTCTGTAGAAGATTTTAGGCTTTAAGTTTGTGTGCACAAACACCTACATAATTTTCTACATAATCCAGGCATCCAATTTCAAGTGTATCTTATTACTGCTTGTATATGGTTAAAGTAAGAGGAGAGACTTCTTTAAAGGTTGCTGTCCAGTAACACCACCCACACTTTCTCTCAGGCAGGTCCACACTGCTTGGCAGTGCTTTCCCTGCCTCTCCTCCCTCCACCCTCCTCTTATTCAGACTCTGCCCACTTCATTGGTGGGAAACAACAGCAGCAGAATACAGTACACTCATTCCTCTGAAACACCTGGCTGCCCAGGAATTTCTCAGAAATTCTCCATTATGGGAAGAAATGCAGTAAAGGATACTGGTGGAAATCTTGTGATCTTATGTAGAGGCATACAGTTCTGATGAATAAAAAAACAGTGTCTCCTTTAAAATAATCCCTTGAAGATATTATGTACCAGTGGATGTCTTCATGAGTTATTTATTGCCAATTTTCATGTTAAAATCTTGTCAAGTACTTTGCTCCAATTGTACCCCGAGGGAGTGATTTTCATAGTTAGCAGATATTTTAATATTCGTAGCTTTATTAAGATGATGTTTTAATTTACTACCTAAATAAAGCTAAGCCCCACTACTCAGACTAGGGACAGTTTTCAGAAACTGTGATGCAGAAATTTCTCTAGGGGGAACTGGCCATTTGCCCCTCACTGAATGTCAGTTTGAATGCTTTCTTGAGTAGGAATGGGCTATTGGATTTTGGCAAAAGGTGGACATGAAGCAGATATGGCATCTTCACCCCTAGACTGTGAGAAAGCTTCCAGACTACACTAGACAGTGTGATAACTATAAGCCTTATATTTCTTTAAAGACACATCTTGAGTAAAGGTCAAGGACTCTTCTTTCCTCTTGCTGCTGCTAGTATCCATTCAGCTCTTCTGCTGCTCCAAAACTGAGAAACTTGTGGCATGTCAAAAATTGAGGGTGAAAAATCTTTGAAGAACTTAATGCAGCTTTGCTAGACAATTTCCAGCGTCCACATGTACTTGGGCTTAAAGGTAATTTGGGTAACTTATCACCACTCAGCATAGTAGTGTGGAGTATAGCTATGCCATTAAATACATCCTCCACCCTTAACCATGACTGATAATCTACTTGAATGGGGACGTAAATGCAGAGATTTGAAGCTGGCATACCACAAGACAGTTTTCTTCTATTTAATCCATGCTAAAAATGCAAAAGGGTGGTGCAGGCATGCTCTTGACAGTTTGGTTTATAAAAATAAATGTTGTGGTTAAGTGGATGGGAAATACAATGAGGAACTGAGGACCAAATGGGAAATGTGTCCTTGTTGAGGAACGCTTTTGTAATCTTGATTTTCTATGTGTAAAGCTAACATTGCAGTGTGCAGACTGAGAGAAGAGACCACACAACCCTTTGGAGCATATGGGAGTAGTCATTATGTGGACTCAGGAGTATTTGCTAAGATGCCCTAATAATCAGATGAAGTAGCTAAGCTGCCTTGTCTTGCTGGAGAATAGATTGGCTTCTTATGCCAATTACAGAAACAACACTGAACAGATTTCTTATTGTAATCATTTGGATTTAAATTCCTCCATCCTTCATCACTTTATGCATTTCACTTCTTCGTAGACAATTCCACACAGATAAACTCTGAAATATCAAAAAAAAAAAAAAAAGTACACATATTCCTGGGGCTTTTCGAGTATCTGACTGTCTGCATCCACGCTGACCTTGGAGTGGTGGGCCAAGATGTTGGCTCAGTTCTTATTTCCTTAGGCAGTGGTGGTGAGATTGGGATGTCTACCCTGGCTCAAAGTTGCTGGATGTGTTACACCAGAAAAGGCATCCAAATGTGAATGCTCTTGGCTCAACTAGCAACTTCAGTAGGAATAAGCCAGCAGAGAGTCTGCTCAAAAGATTTGTGGTGAAAAAACACCTTCCAGAAGCAACTGTACCCCACCATGGCTACACAGGCACCCCTGATCTGCCGTCTTTAAAAGTGACATAGCTCTAAATATGAAGTCTGGTTCAAATGAGGTTTCCTTTGAAATTGCTATCTTCTTTAAGTAAATGTAAAAATAAAATGTAAAATGACTCCCAGATCAGCATGAGAAAAGCAAATATCCTGATGGCAATAGAAAGTTGTAACAGCACAGAGGAGCAGTGGTGAGTACACATAAACCTGTGAGCATAGGAACCAAGGATGCCTGGTGTCCTGTTGATTTGTGACTCAGGGTAGTGTTCCCGAGAAGATCCCCCACGTCCAAGCAGGCCTAAACTTACTATAAAGTCACCTTCTCAGTAGGAGCCTTAGCAGGATTTATTTCTTTTGAGATCTTTCTCCATCTCTCAAATTTTAATTGACCAAAAGTCAAGTGGCAAGTAGAAATAATTGCATGAGCACATATGCACACAAACTCCAACAAATCCATGTGTATCAAGGACTTTTACGGCAGATACCACCTGAATACTCTTGCAAATGCAAACACATCTGCCCCAGAGCACTGGGATGGAGTGCTGCTCCCTCCTGGGCACAAGGGCACTCTAACGTCCATCTAAAAGTGATGAATCCTGATCCTTAAACTTCACTGTCAGTGTTACAAATAAAAAGTCAGAATGAGCTCCTTCACTCTACAAGCAGGGATAAATGCAGTAGAAGCCACTTAATTGGTCTATGATAAATTGCATGCCCAATTAATTGTGATGATTGCCTAGGGGACAAAACCCAACTCGAGGCAGTCTGATGACTCCACAGTAATGGCACATTTAGTGAATGTTGGAGAGCCTCTTTCCATGCCCTTTCTGCAGCTGTTGGAAGCTGAATCACAACAGTTAAGTGCCAGGGATGTATTTCCTTGCTCTAGCTTTGCCCCAATTTGAACTTTTCTTCATTTTATTCTGGTTAAATGAATCAATATTATCTTAATACAGTGTTTTCTTTTGTCCTCCCAGTAGCAGTGCATGGTTATACTGCAGATTTAAAGTGCAATCAATGAAATATGAAATGAGTGCAATGGGATTCCTTATCCCTCTGAGCAGTAGGTGGGAACTGGGAGGAAAGACATTAAAGGTAAAGGAGTTACCTGAATGTCAAATCAGTGCAGATCTGAAAGTCATGCTTCATAAATTTATGCACAGAGCCTGGGAAGCATGACCATGACAAACAGGCTTGTACCTGTTTGAGAGAAAAGGTAGTTTTCAAATGTTTGTGCTAAACTGATGACAAAGACCATGCAGACATTGCTGTTTCAGTTTCAGAACAGCAAATGACTTCCCAGGGCAGAGTCAGGTCCCAAACGTGCCATCTGCCTGGTTGCGGTTTGTTTATTTTATACATGATTGAGTGTAGTGCTCATCTTGGTTCCTTTTACTTAATCATGTTATGAGAACCACATAATTAATGTTTTTAGTATTTAGCAGATAAATGAGATGAGAAAAGACAGAAATATCTGATGCTAAAAAATTCTTCTCAAGTGCTCAGTAGAAGCTCAGATTTATTCTATGATATTTAATCTATAATTTTTTATATATAATATTTAGAATTAACTTACAGTAATAGTAAAGTTTGTTTATGAACCTTTCCTGGGATGTTAATGCATGGGTGAAACAAACCTTTTTGGCTTTTTTTTCCCCTCCCACATTGTTTTTACCTCCCAGACTTTAATTTCTGGAACTTGCCAAAATTTCATCAGGAAGTAGAATAAAGTGGCACATTTCAATAAAGGCAAAAATATTTCACTTTATTTTGGGAGCTGAAGAATCTCCTGGAAATCTCATGAAAAGTGTGTTTAGAAAATATATCTGGTTTTTTTCAGACCTTCTACTCCTGCAAACATCTGAATGCTTATACTCTTGCCCCTTATTTCTTATACAAATGTGGAGTTTATACTTTTGCCCCTTCTTATTTGGAAAGTTAACCTCTCCACAAATGGAACTGGAGTTTGAGCAGAAACATATGGAGAAAATACATGTTGTTCTTCGGGTTCCATGAAAAGTTATGAAGTGGAGGTGAAGAATGTGAGCTTAATGGGGGAAGAGGAGGTCAATGAGAAATTTGTCCCTGTTTCAAATATTTTCTCATCATAGACTAGATTGGGAAACGTTCTTCCTAGGTCAGGATCATGGAACTGTGTCTCCAGTGATTTGACTTTAGCCTCTCTCGGGATGGATTTCTGGCGGGAATTCTCATATTTCTTAGTGGTGTTTTAAATTGCAAATGTTCAGATAAAGAGCTCCATACATTCACAAAAAAAATAGTTCTGCAGACTTCTGTAGCAATGAACAAAGCTGATGTCTGCTATTAAGAAAGTTCTTTACAAGAATAATTTTGAAGTGGCATTATGCATTATTAATGGAGACAGATCTGATGGTGAAGCAAACTACATTTGGCAGAAAGAACATTTACTAAAAATGTCGTTAAAGAATTTAGACTGTGTACTACCAAGTATTTTGTAACTCCCTTCACTGACTTCTTGGCCTCTTTATTTCTTTCATGTCTGGTAAGTAGCTGGAGGTGGTTGATAAGCATTGGAACTGAGGAAGTCTGGCTTCTCACTGCTGTATGTCTAAAGGTTTGTTGGCTTTGACACATAAGAAGGAAGCTCTAACCCAGTCCATGCCTCATTTTGTGCTTTCCCAAGGCTTCTCTTTCATGTAGGTTTTCTGGAGTCAAAAAGAAGTGGGGGTTTTACCATACCTGATTCCTCCATGGAGGCAAATTTACACTTTTTTTTCTAATAATGAGTGCCTATTTCAAAAATTTACAAAATTTAAGATCTCTTCCACCCTACGCCTGACAAATTTACATCAATACAAGTGGATAAATTTTGCTAAAATCTTCCAATAAGTGATAAGGAAAAAGAGAAAGTAAAATAGGCCGTAATATTCACTTAGAATGACAGGACCCATTTCTTAGAAACACCACCTTTGAAAAGGGAAGCCATGTGGGATATATTTCATCAAATGCTGCATGCAATGTCATCTTTGGGAAAAAGTGTAACTTAGCTGCTGTGTCTCTTCTTTTTGAAATTCTGAGGCACTGAAATGAAATAGTTACCTTTGAAATGAAATGCAGCCTCAAAGGCTGGTTTACTGGGAGAAAAAGACTGCCCAGGTGATCCTTGGCACAGACTGGAATAATTGGAAGTATAAGTCCTGCTTATATATAGCTCATTTTTATTTAAAAATAGGTAAGGGGATCCTATCGTCCTTTCAAAATTTACGGATATCACAACACAATCTAAGTACCTAGGGATTCTTTCTGCCATACCAATGAATGTTGGTTATAAATAAATAGCCCCACAGGAGCTCCACCTCTGGAAAAGAAAATGAGGAAGTATTTCAAATTAGGGGAATGCTTACCTCCAGCACCTGAAATCGAACAGGTGGAAGTAAAAAAAAAGTGTGTGTATGTATATGAAAATGGGAGGTTTTCCCACCACATTTTTGTTAACCACTGGATATTTGATGGCTCTGCAAGCCTGGCACTGAGTTCTCTACTCAATGAATTTAGGGCAAGGACCTCTAAAGGCTGTATGGTCTGAAGCTGGACATGGACTATGACCTGGCATTCATGATCCTTAGATTCTATGACCTGAATTGCCAAAGGTAAGGAACTTTTAATCATGGACTTTCCCAACTCCTTAGGGAGTGATGAAGGCACAAGATATTTCCTTCAGCAGCTCAATGGTTTTCCCAGGTGGAAGAAGTGCCTCCCGCTCCTTGTGGCTTACAAGCAGAACTTTTCTTACAGGTAGGTCCATCTTTTTTCAGTTTTACTGGGATTTGGTGTTGGCTTTATCCAAACCCTGCCTGGAGCCCAGGGAGGCTTCATAGGGATGTGAAGGAGTGGGTGAAACATGTCTGAGAGTCTCCCTGAGGAAGGGTTTAGTTTGATCTACATTTCATGGAAGTACTTAAATATCTGCTATGCCTGAGGGAGAAATAAGGAACATGGCATTGCTCAAGTAAGGACAGTCCAGCTGGGACCTGCTCCAGGGGCTGTCCACCTTTGCTGGGGAAGCCTAGTTACTGGCAGGTGTTTGCTGGGAAATGACACCTGTAGAACCCAGGCTGATGTTCTCCATCTTCCAAGCAGGACTGCCAGACCCTCATCCCAAGGAGAGGGGTTTTGGGGGCTTGGCAGGAGCAGAACTCATGGGGCATTAGACACATTGACAGAATGTAAATGTTTCCAGTGGCAGATGAAAAGAGGGTGGTGGTTTTGAAGAGCGAAATTTGAGCAAATGCACTCTAACCCTCCAGTCTATTCAGGGATTTAAATCCCTCTGTGGATATTGGCCTATATAGAAAGCCACTGGACTGTGCTTTTACATAAAATCCTAAGTGACTTTGTAAGCCTTCAAGCACTTCCAAATCCTCCACTTTTGACAACAGTGCTCTTTGTACTGAAAATTTAATATATAAAGCCATATCATATACTGGGATTTAAATATACTCAGGAAAGTTCCACATAATGGCATCTTAATGCCTAGATAAATGCAAAATTAATATACTGGAAATCTCCAGCAGCAGTAAGAGTAAAAGCAGTACAGTTTTTAATGTTTTGTTGGGGTTTTTTAATAGCAAGCTCTACTTCTGAGACAGGCAGAGGAAAATCTTCTCAAGCTGTAAGCTCAGCGTCCCCAGAGTGAATAGGGTTCAATGTAGCATGGATAATTTGTTTGCTTTGCAATTATTTTCCGTCAGTGGAGACAAATTGATTTGTACAATAAAATTGACGGTCACTGCAAGGCAGCTGGCTTTCTAAACTGTAAAAGAATTTGACTAGGTTAAGTGAGTACCAAATTTTTGGAGTACTGGGAAGTCCTTTCGTACTGGTAAAACTTGCAACAATTTTAGGGCTTGCCAGTGATTTCTATGTGAAATTCAATATCAGAGAATGCCAGAACAGTTATTCTTAATACCACTGTGAGCAGGCCCTTTGCCAGTTTATTGGCAGCCTTCTTTTAAAATTATTTCCACCAAAACAGAAATCAAAATGCAGTAAAAGAAACTGATAGTAGAACAGATGAATAGGTAGAACGGAAATAGCAATAACAGCCTGCAAGCTGCCTTCTTATTTATTAAGGGCAAACGAGATATTTATGATCCAGAGTCAGGGATTCTAGGCAACAATAGAGTTTCTAGCAGAGAAAAACAAGTAACAAAGGCTCATCTGGAAAATTGGAACATGATCAGACAGTGCGGTGTATTTCCAGAAAAAGCTGCTAGTGGAAATATAGAAGAAATAACCAATATGTTCTGCAATTAGAGTATTTGGATGTTTGTCCAAATAAAGTTATTTAAATCTCATAAAAAATAAACAGCGATTGACATCCATTCTTTCACTTTTCTTTTTAAAAAACAAAGACTTGGTTTGGCATCTCAAAAGGCCTGGCAAAATTTTAGTGCATGCATGATCAAATGCTAAGTTTGATTAGGAATGCTGTGGTACCTGGTAGCAGCCTGAAATAAGGCTTTGATTCCACTTTTCACAACACTGGGCTAAGCAGGACATCCTGTCATATTCAATTTAAAAGCTGGATATGCCCCAGAAAAATGTTGGACCTAAAAGCTCAGCAAATAGCTCCGGTTAAACTTCACTTGGATGTTTCAAGTGTTAAACCTCATTGCAGACATCAGGATTAGATTAGTGATACTGTCAGTTTTGCAAAAGTCCAAGATCAGCACTAAGTAAAGTAGAAGTTTGCTAAGACAGGCTAGTTTCTCTTTGCCCAAATTAAAAGGACCTGGGAAAAGTTGATACTGTACAGTTCAAGGACATTTGATTGGGCTCAATACATAAGGTAAACAAAGCACTCTGAGCCCCGACCAAAGTGCAGTTCTGGAGGCCAGTGGCATGATCTTGAGGTGTGAGAAAAAAAGTTTTGAGGAAGAAGGTCACATGTTTGAAGGTCCAGACAATCAGGCTTTGGCTTGACCTCTCTGCCTATCTGGGAGCAGCTCCCCCCAGCTACTCATGTGAGCGGGGTTCAGAGGTTACCAATTACTTAGGGAGGCTGAGAAAGTTGTATGGAGCTGCTCTCAGCTGCCATTTCACATTAGCTTCAGGCCTCTTGCAGGTAGGCTGTGGCTCTTAATGCTTCACTGCCAGTCACAGATGTTTTGCAGCTCTCAGTCGCTGTGGCAGTGACAAACCATCTCCCTGTCCCGCCAAGCAGCACTCGGTGCCTGCCCTGTGGCACAGCTCCCCAGCCCCACACATTTGTGCATCATGAAACTGCACCCCCACCACATGGAGGTTGTTTTAATTGCTTAACTGCTGACCAGGTAACATTTTTCTGCCCTTTTTTAGATTTTTGTCTTTTTTTTTTTCCCCCTCTCTGAATATTTCAGACCCATCAGCAGAAATGAGCGAAATGCTTTAATTGGTTGCAGATATCAAGACGATTAGAGTAATTTGTGGCAACTTTTTCTTACAAATCTTAAAATAATGTATGTGTCTTCACACACTTTACTAACAAATTAAGCAACGGTGACTTACAACCTTATGGTAGCAGAAGTACCAAAAAATACCTTCAGTAAAAGTCTTGCAAATCTAGTAAAAATTCTGAATCTTTGAAAACAAGCTCTTAAATTAAGAGCTTTTGTATATTTCCAACTTTAGAAGTTAGAATTGCCCTTAGAAATTAACTGAGGGTGGATAGATTGTGTGAAACGTGCTCCTTGGGGGAGTTTTCCTGCTTTCTTCTGAGGCTGCTCTCTTGGATAGTGACAAACAGGATATTGAACTACCCAGGACTCTGGTTTGATCCAGTATGGAAAGTCCAATTCTCTCCACTTCACAAATAGGATTTGGGAGTTTGGAGCTTTTGCTTCATGGAAGTCACTAACTTGAGAATGATCACACTTCCTTAATGTAACACATATTTTCAGTCTATAAACAAGCCAGTTTCCTTTCAGAAATTAGTCTGGGTTTTATTACACATCCTTTAACTTTCCCTGGAAAATGAGTACATTTGCGTTTGGAAATATTCACATAAGCTAAGAAATTTTCTAGGAAATTAAGTGAGCCACTTTGAGTTTACAGTGAAAGTCAAGAGCAGCCCTGCCTTAGTTTGTGAATGTCCTATTTCACACACACTGCCATCACATATATTTATAGTTGCTGTGGGTTTGTTTGGGGATTTTTTTTCTATGGGTGGTTTGTTGGTTTTAGTTTGGGTTTTTTGGGTTTTTTTCTTTTTTGGCATTTGTTTTTGTTTGCTTGTCTGTTTTTTTTAATTCAAAAAAATAACAAAACATAAATGAGATTTTTTTAGCCTTGATTTACACTCACTTTCTTCTTCTCTTACTCTTACCAGTTAATTTACCTCTAGGGTGAAAGGTGGTGTCTGTTAAATGTTTCACAAAGTAAATACGTGGTGCTCATAACTTCCCGTGTGTCATGTACTGCTAAATGCTTACTGGAAGTCTGCTTTCCCTGGAGCAAACAGGCAAGAATGAGGACTGGGACTTTCAATAGCTGGACAATAGGGTTGGAATATCCTGGTCACATGGCGTGTCATGCTACACAGCAGAGACATTGACATATCTGGAGAAACGTTTGCTGCATCCTAGGTTTTTTTGAAAGCATCTTGACTCTGACTCATGCCACTATAGAGACTCCTATTTAATATAAAGATGCATTACAAACGTGCCAGTTTTTTCCTTTTTGGCATTTTTGTTGCCACTTACCTTGTGAGGTTGAATAGGGCAGCAATTATTTTTCATTTAATTTCATTTCATTTTCTACTCAAAAAAATTCCACTATCAAGAAAACCTTAACTGGATAATCTTTTTGAGAATTTAATGCTGTCACTGTGAGTTTAATAAGAGAAGTATATTTATAACTTGATATAAGTTGAATTGTCACCTCTTACCTAATCTGTTACTAGGAAAATTCAACTACTTTCACAGAAAAAAAACAAAAAAACCCCAAGCACAGACAATACTCAGAAAGGTAAGGGTATGATATTCAATTGAGTTTTTAGGGGTGCCAGGTTTATAATTGTCCAATTTGCAATGTCTGTAGCCATTGCATAGTATAATGTAATAGATATCTTCAATAGGATTATTGATAAGAGAGGAAGGAAATTTAAGGATGACGTTTGCAGTGTTTTGACCCCATTTTGTGCAGATTTGTCCCTCTTCAGACACATTTTTGGGTTTCAATCCCCATTATCAAAAGGCACTTCAAAACCTTGCATCGATTTCAGGAAGAAGACTGCTTGGAATGTGAGGGAGTAGAATAACTGGGAAAGGATTCCTGGAAAAACAGGGCTTGCAGAGGAGATTTTACAGCTCATTGCTCACTTGGGTTAAAGTCAGAGCAGGCAGACTGCTGCAGAGAACGAGAATGGGTGAGAATTGGCTGGAGATAAGGAGAAAAAGACTGGAGGATTAGATGGAGGAGGAAGAAACCTATAGGAAGAAAAGAGAAAGTACATGAAACTTGAGATGTGTTTTCGAGGAGCACAGCCCCTAAAATATAAAAACAAGTAGAAATCCAATTTAAATGTTTGACAATAGACAGAAGACATTATTTCTACCTGTTTTACATTAACCTGTGTTAAACAAAACATTTATTCCATTATATATCCTCTTATGCATGAACCAAATATTGAATGTAATACTACTGTAAAATATATTTAATGTAGGAACATTTTTTAGCCCTTTATTTAAAGTTATGTCATATAAAAGAGAGAAACTGCAATCCAGGTTTTCATGAGTAGTATTTGGAAAACCAAAACAAAACAAGGAAACAAAACAACAATGTGACATTCCAAATGCTTTAATATATAAGTTTAACACCACCACCATTAACTTAAGGGAAAACCCCCTTATGCCCTGTGTGAAATTCAGTGTGTTTTTAAGCATATATTTCAAAGAAACATATATTGAAGAGAGAAATATTTCTAGGAGAAATGTCAGGAGTATCAATTAGAGGACGATTTGGAAACTTAGACCTATATAGGTGACATACATTGGATTTCATGATAGTAGCTACTTAGCAATGAAAAAAGCCTGAATATACAAGGAGTTTTAAAACTCTCAGATGTAAATGTAAATATTAGACCCAGTTTGGAGGTCCTACAGAGATTCTGCAGTGATCTTCTGGATGGCTGAAGAAAAGCCATGGAGTCCAGGGAGAACAGTGTATTTAAAATTTTACTTTTTATGAGTGAAAATTAAATGAATAAGCAATGTCAAAAGATATATTATTCTTTTAATTATTACTTATTAATACTATTTTTGAAAGATACATATTGACATGTCTACTGTACCCCTTCTTTTCATCAACATCCTCACCACGTCAGCTGATTCTGCTTAAGCTAATTCAAAGGAAAAAAAATAATCACAGTGGGCAAATCACAGCCAAAAAGGTCAAAGGCTGTTTCTGTGGTGCAGACTCCTGTCTTGGGTGGGTAGCTGAATGGTGTTGGGAGAGTCAAAGAAATTTTTATTTGATTTATCAGGGTGAGGAATTCGGATGGCATCAAGCATTAGATCAAATGAAGTCTTTGAAATATTAGCTCTACCCAATTTGTTGCACTTCGCTGAGATATGCTGATAGCAGCCAGCCCACATAAGATTGCATTTCAGTACAGAGTGGTTCATTTTAAAACACCCCAGTGAGCCACAGGAAGAGAGCAGCAGGGAAAGTGAAGAAAAGTTGAGCAGACTGAAGCTCTCATCTGACTTTATGTCACATGTAGATGGGGTGAGAAATGGTGCCGTGCACACTCTGGGCTTTTCAGTCACATTGGTACACAGAAAATAAGACAGACTCTAATATCCACCACGAATGTGTAGGTCAATGCACAAATAATTTCAGAAAAACTTTCAGCTCTTGGACAACAACCCATAGATCTGATTTCTGTTATTTCTCAGGAACTTTATGGTGACAGGAAAACTTATTAAAAGCAATAAACAGATGCAAAATAGAGCATGTTTCCATCACGAGATCTGAAATCAAGACATTTAGGTTCAGTTCCCAAGTCTGCTGTAACACTGAATAAATTACAACTAAGTAAATGTCTCAGATCCTCACCCATCCAAATGACTAGTGCTCCCTCACCTGCTGCCTTTTTCATCAACTGACTTTCAACTAATGTATTTTTGTCTACTGTCAGATCTTTAGCAGCAGGGTTCTATCTAAATGCAATGCTATAATACACAAAATAAATTTTAAAAGATCAACACCTTAATTTTCTTTTTCTCTGTTTTGAACATTTATAAAAATAAAGCCCTACTCTGGTAATTAATTTGATCAAAGGTAACATCAAGTTCTTCCACTACATGCACCACCCTAAAGAAAGGTTAAGAATCATTCAGGTGAATAGTACTCCTCCTCAAGATGAGAAATATAAACTTACTTATTTAAAGCAGTCACAGAAGTACATTTTTTCCTTGACTAAATTTATATTTCATCAAAATATTCACTATTTTGAAAGAGGTGGGGGCTGTTTTCCATAAGAATCTTGCTTCCTTTTGCCATGTGCAGTCTATATCTAGTGCTTCAAGCAGTTTTTATTGTTGTTTTTGTTGGTTTTCTCTAGTAGTAACCAGGCAAGCAGAATCAGACCTGTGATGACAGTAATACATTACTGTGGCTACTGCAAAAGGTGGGAAAGAGTCATAAAGAAGTGAAGGGGGAAGTGGGCAGCTACGGCCAAACTGCTCTTTTCTGGAGTATTCCCAGGTCCAGAACAGTGTAATTCATTCCAGCATATTTTAACTCCTTCCTTGGCAGGAAGAAACCATTCACATACAGACTTACAGTTTCTACATGCACAAAATATGTAACCAGCTTCAGCAGCCTCAGCACAGACCTGTGGATGTCAGTAGTAACACACAGGGTTTAAGAGCATTTTTTTTCTGAATATTTACTCTCCTGTGGTGCAACTGTTTATACCTGTGCAATTATTTCACTTTTCCTCTATTTGTTCTACCTTGACCACTTTTTTCTACCCTATTCTCCTCTGCATTTTCATTCCTTGCTCCTCATTCATGTTTTCTGTCAGCTGTGACCTAGATTGAGTTCAGAGGATCAGATGGGTTGGGATGGTCAGATTACTTTGGAGAGGCAAAGATGAAGTTGTATCCTGGAAAATCTAACTTTGTTCAGTTTTAATGGCAGTGTTTGCTCCAGCTCTGCCATTTGGAGAGGCTACTGTCTGCAGCTGCGTGTCATGGACATCCTTCTGAATATCACCATCCTCCCAGTGCCAACTGAGCATCTGGTGTTAGCACTGCATCTTCTTCCAGAGGTAAGAAGCCAAGCCTACAAAACTGGCCAGGAAACCCTTTTTCAGCATGTAGCAGCCATGGCTTTCTCTGCCTCTGTAGTTCTCCAGCGTGTTCCCCCTGCAGCTCAGTCTGGCTTTTGGCTTCCCCCAGTACCCCTCAACAGCCACCCCCTGCCTCGCTCTCCTCCTGATGGCAGTGGTTATGCCCTATAGCAGAGATTTTTAAGGATTATCCTCTACCCCTGCTGGCTAGGCCAGACAGGAGGGCAATTGCTGGGAGTAGCTGTCTCCTTCCCAGCTGATGCATTGTATTTGCTCTCTCTTTTATGTGTGCTGGCATGACTTGCAATGTGTTACTTCACTTGCAGTCTTAACTAAGGCTAATAAAGTGCTATTATGGTTAATTATATTCACTGGTGAGGCACTTAAACTTTACATGAAATGGCATCCCAGTAGGCTTCAGGTTTCATAACACATGGCAGTTGGAATGGCAAGGTTTTAAAAAACATGTAATTTCATTAGAGTAACAAGACAAGCACTTGAGTAATTTTTTTATGACGTGCTTAATGCTGTTGCCATATGGATGGCTTGTAAACAAACAAACAAAGAAAATTTGATGGAAGGCTAGATGATGTAAGGGACACATACATCTGGCAGAGGGTATTCCAGCATGCTTCAAGCATTTACAGTTTTAATAAGCACTTCTCAGCGCCTTGTGCTTATGAAAAGGTGCAGTGAGGTGGTGTTCGTTCATGCCCATTTGCAGAACTGACTTTTATTTAAATTTTTTTTTAAAGAGGTGTGTGAGGCTATTATAAATTCTCTTCAGGCTATTGGAATGTCCTGCTGTATACCAGGAGACTTTTCTCTCTGTTGTCTAAAAGACATTTATTCCATGCTGGCCTCAATGGTACCAACTTCTAAGCAATTTCCACAGTTTTGTGGAGATTACCTTTCTCACCTTTTGGGTACCTTAGAAAATTATTTCGGGACACCATGTTTATAATGAAATGCCCTAATATTGACTTACTGTCATTAGTTTGAGCCTAGTTAAGAGTATTTTTTATGAAATCCAAAACTATGTTACAACGTTTTATGGGCATGCAGATGACAGAAAATAAAACCACGTTTACCTACAAGATCAAATCAGGGAGATCTATGTCCCTCTCCGTACCCAGGTGCATAGGTGTGGGTGCTCCCAGAGCACCAGGCAGTTTGGTTGTACACATTTCAGAGAGCATTTACAGGAAACACTCTTCAGCTTATGGTGTGTACAAACTTCTGCTTGTCTTTACCTGGGGCTTATCAGAGGGTTTGTGCATGATCATATTTTATCTCTTTTCAGCTTTTTTTCATCAGATTATTGGGCCTCAGTTTGGAAGATAGTTCTGAAATTCTGGGCTAATAACTCTTCTCAATATTTTGGAAAAAATGACTTTTGGAAAAAATGTCTCTTTGGCAAACTAGATGTTTGACAGCAATTCTGGCAGATCTGTACCTGTAAAAAAGTGATCGACTTCTCTGGGTCTCATAAAGTCATTTGCAGCAATCAGACAAACTGTCTCTGTTCTCCAGAACATACAGCTCATATTAAAATGCAGTCAAAAACATGTTTTACAGAAGGCAGCCTGCTACTGACTCCTGGCTGAAACTACATGCGATGATAAATAACCAAGACAAAGTGTTAATCTCCAACATGGCATGACTCCATCACACAGTCTTGATTCTTTGGATATATTGTAATAAAACACTGTTCTGGTGGAATTTATATCAGTTTTCCGATCCAACCTGTTAAACACTTTTTACCATCAGAGTTTTGAGTAGATCCAAAAAAGTCTGTGACTGCTTGACAGATATGCACAGAAAACAAGAAGAGGAATTAATAGGATAATTAAATCCTGTGGATAGGATTGCATTTGTAGGGAGTATGGAAGCAAAGGATTAAGCAAATACATCTGTGAAGTGGAGGAAAGCTGTAGGTGTCCTCCCTTAGGTGGGGAGGTAGACACGAAATAGGCAGATAGCAGGTTACTGGGGTGAAATTTGCAGAAGGACAGGAAAAACAGACTGAAGGGAAAAGGGAAGGAAAAGCCTTTCCCCTGCCAGCACAGTGGAAGAGGTGAGGGTGGGAAGGGCCAAGAGCAGCAGAAGCATTATGGACAGCTTGGAGACCTTGGAAGCACAGAGATGGTCATCAGCAGATGAATTTGTCGTGAATCATCACAAAGTAGGAAATCATGCTTGTTGCAGAATAAAGGAGAGCCATCTTGCTTTCAGTTTCCCTAAGCTATATTTTGTCCTTTTAGTGGGTGAATTCAGGGCTCATTAAAGAGCAAAACCAGTTACAACAACCTGAGGAACACAAAATGTGAGCAGACATTATGTAGTCTCCTGTGTGTCATTCTGTCCCAGTATCTGCCACATCTGATGTGACCTATAATAGGAACAACTCTGAACTTTCACTTCTCTGCTCCTTCCTCTGCTCCCCACCACAGACTGCAGTAGTTTGGGACTGTGTGATGACTTCGTGATGTTGACAACTGGAGACCAAGATTAAGGTGCTAAATGCTTTTTAATAACAACCAAACACAGGAGGCAAAGTATCTAGAGGCAACATAAATTGCCAACTCTGCTTTTAAAAATATAATTTGCTAAAGAGCAATCCACAATTTATATATCTATTTTATTTTAAAACATGTATTTAAAACAAAAAAAGTGCTAAATGTTGGCAGAGGTTTTTGGCTAAAATGCAGGAAATATATTATGAACAGATTTTTAGAGTATTTTTCCATGTTATTTTTGCTATATACTCCAGACCTATGCAATATATAAAAAAATATATTTCCCCTTTATGTATGGAAAATAGTCATCAACTTTATGGTTTCATTAAAGCCAGAGAAGAAAGAAATGTCCAGTGTAGTTCATGATAATAGTTCCAAGTGAAGAAACAGTTGTGTCTTGATATTGTGAGGGTGGCATTGCCCAAGAATGACATCCAGACTACGAACAAGATTAATTAATTAATCATTCAGATACTCCTTTGTATTTTCAAAATATTTGCTAGTTACTTTGTTTCCGAAGACCATTTTAACAACTCCAAAGCAAATCTCCGAGCAAAGGTGGGTACTTCTTAAATTCTTTCCTTACATTCCACTGCAATATAACACCGATTTTTAAAGTAGGTTTAGAAATCAGTGGTTATAGGTTTCTGAAGAACAATGAGCAAGTCTGGAGCACAGAACATTTTTGCACCTTTTGTATCTTAGAAACATTCCAGTTTGTGGATACTTTCTTTTTCTGTCCTAGTGCATTCTGTGCTGCCACATTTCAGGTGCGTAAGGACCATCACATGCATGCATGCTGATAGCAATATCTCCGTTTCACAAATAAACCATAAAAGCAAGTAAAAAGAGTAAAGTTTCTCTCCTAACCCACATAGAGGGCAAATGATAGAGGCCAGACAAGGATAATAAAAGTGTATGATTGACAGCTGACAGTATGCCAGTGAAAATTTCCCTTAGGATATTGTTTTGATAATCTTTGCCAGTTTAATACTTTATGGAACTAGAGGTATTTTTTTGTCTGAATGGATATTTTTTGAGGGGTGGGGGTTGCACTTGTCAATTGCATATCAAAATAGGGTGGATAGATAGAGAACTGAAATGTAAACAACAGCTCCAGGTTTGTTTTTGTCTTTGGGCTGTTGGGGGATGTTTTTGTACATGAAGGTTAACAGAGCACAGTAATGGACTCCATCACTTCTTAAGGACATTTGGCCAGTGTTTCAATACAACTCATCTGACTGCAGTGTTATTACCTGGGTTTGTATCCTAGAGTCAAAAAAGTATTTTCTGAAGTTTGGCTGTAAGGCAGCACAATGTGCTTACCTCTTGATGATATTTAAAGACTATCCATCCGCTTAGAAATTTTTATATAATTTTCCAGTCACAAGTCCATCATTTCTATCCACTTGGTCATTGTCTGTTTTATACACCCACAAAGTTTTTGTGAGCATGTCCTGATGTCCGTGCCACCTGAGACACTGCACACAAACAGTGAGTGTCCTGATAATGCTGGGATAACCAGTCCATGGGGCTTTATACGAGTTCGGTGTCCTCAGGCTCCCCCAGCCCAGCCATCATGACTTCCTCACCAATGGCACTGCTTTCTTGGAGCAGCAGCAGCTGCCCAGACTCAGGGTCCTTGTCCCCATTTGTCTTCTGGCCACCCTTTTAGCTTATCACACGTTTATGACTTGCAAGGTGGGTGAAATTGTCAAGTTTCGTCTCCTGCAGTTGAGCTGAGCCTGCAATGCACCAAGGAATAAAGCGTAAACAAAACAAGTTTCTCTTGCAGAATTTTGTGGATATGACTCCAAATACACTGAAGAGAGATATCTGTTGAGTTAGTTGATGCCCTTTGTATAAACATAATCGGTTTTCCTTCTGGAATCTGAATGTCAATTTTTTTTTTTTTTTTTTTACTTCAGTGGCTCCATACAAAATATTCTTATTTGCAAGTAAAATGTAATGCTCGTCTTGCAAACAAAGATAGCTCTGAACATTAAGACACATTTTTTTCCACAATACTAATATCAGAAAAGGGGCCTCTACAGGCAAAACAGTTTAACTGGTGTAACTTCACTAATTTCAGATCCTACCTTCTGTGACATAGATGTCCATTGTGTTTGGTAGGATAACACTTTTGTTATTGATTGGAATTCACTAAAAAGTTGTGTAGATGATGATTCGTAAAGTATTTCACTTTCTTTCTACTGAATAAGCTTTAGAGTAGGAAAGGATGGATGCAGATCTTTCTGCCTGTGGATCTAGCAGGGACTACCCTGAGCACTCTTGGGCTTGAGCCCACCTCTGGTCTACTTACACCAAAGCTGTAGTGGGGCTAAATAGGGTGAGGTCAACTTCACTATGAATTGTACCACTTTGGTCTCAGTATTTTGATACCAAAAGGGGCATCTGATAAAAAAGAAAATCAGATAAACTGCTTTTTAATGGTTATAGATATAATGAATCTCAGTGGATGAGTGCCTTTTGAGTTAGTTTCTTCATGAAAACAATGTGCTATTCAAAGAATGATGAAAAATTACACTCCACAGTTTCACATCAGGTTAATTCATCATGGAGGGGTTTTGGCTTGGTTAGGTGAGATGGGTGTAGGTGCTTGAATACATTGCAGACATTTAGGCTTGGAGACTAATCCTTTAAAAATATGTCCAAGCAGCCTTTCATGCAGGCATGTTCCCTCTGAATGCAGTGAGGTTGCGCTGACACATCTGTGACGTGGTGGTTACTTTAACATAAAATATGTTCTGGGTAGACTCTGACTAATTCACTGGGCTCTAAAGAAGGGTGTATGAAGTTTTCTTCTGTCTGAAGTACACCAGGTACAATTTTGCTACTGATATGCTATTGGATGTCTCATATAATTGTAAATAAAATGTTTCCTTTTATGCTCTTAGCCCTTTCTGTCTGCCTTATGCCCATTTCTTTGTGCCTGGGGATGACCCTGTGTCATTTTTCTTTACTTCGTTTATGTAAAGGCAAATAATAATACTTGTCAATTTATTTGTGGTTTTCTCAGCTGCATAGCTAATGCTCTTCTGCTTGATAGGATGTCTTTGCTTTCTGTAATTACATTTCTGCTTATGCCCTTGAGGAAGAACATCTGCTGCTTCCCACTCATGAGTTACATTTCATCCTCTCATTTCCTCGGTGTTATTCTGCTCCACAGTGATATGGTGGTCCCCGATGCCCTTTGCAGAAATTTGCCTTGGTGTCCTGTGTAAGATCCTCAGTCATCCTCCTCACTGCCCCCTTCCTTCATCAGCCTATTCTGCTGTTGTCCTCAACATGAGTGAAACATTTGCTTCTCTGGTTCAGCTGTGAGGGAAAGGAGCAGGGAGCTCCTACAACAATCTGCCTCAGCTGGGAATGAACGTGCAGCGGAAGCCCAAGGACAACACTCTGCAATGCCCTCACCAAAACCAGCAGTGTCGGCTGTCAGGATCAGGAAACGTGACCACCCAGTTAGAACAGAAGATAAGAAGAGCAGGAAAAACCCCACCTTCTCTTTTTGGACATTTAGCAGTGAAATTCTGCCAACTTGGCATTATTTTCCCACCATATTTGTTGCCTTTGTTGTTCGCTGTTGCATGTAAATCAGCTGAATGATCTTTTTTTATTCCTTTGTTCTCACATATTTATAATTTTTTCTCAAAATGATTTCTTGATATTAATGTGAAAATATATTGTGTAGCAGGCAAATTTTGAGGGTTAAAATATGTATTTTTTTGAATAGTCAAAACAAACTGTTTGGAATTTTTAACATTTTTGTAATGTTCACTCTTGCATAATATCTATTTTTATACATAATGCAACATGCTCTTGGACACCTGGTGTGACTCTTGGGTATGTTTCTGTGCAGGACAAGGAGCTGGACTCTTGTCCAACTTGTTGGATCCTTGTGGGCCCCTTCCAACTCAGCATATTCTGTGATTCTGTGGTTTTGCTTAATAATTAATACATATTTTTACATGGCCAGAATTGGGCGAGGTGTTTCCCAACCAATGAGACTACATCAAAGAATTTGAGGCATTTATGTTTCAGCAAGGGCTGGGAAGAAGAGGTCATTACTCATAGCCAAAGGGAAACCAAGAAAAAGGCAAAAAGTGATAGAGCTTCATACATGTACTCTTGACTCTGTCAGACAAGCTCATGAAGTGCAGAACTGGCTGAAGCCTGGCCTGCACAAAAAGGTGCTGCCATCCCTCAGCAGCCCTGCCAGTGCTGAGGACAGTGGAGTGACATGAGAAAGGCCAGTCCTAGTTTATGGAAGACGTCAGCTTCCCAGGTTTCCAAGGATTTCTTTCTTCCCTGGCTCATCAGTTCAGCACAGTGATTTTTGAAATAATACTGTGGCAGTATTGCAATAAAAACTGGGATATTTTTGCATTGAGTTCAGCTGGCAGAAATGTGAACTAGGTATGAACACACAAGTGAATAGCTTTCAGCGCCAAGGGTAACAAATTACAAATATTTGTGCAGAAATGGAAGAATAAGGAAGTGTTCTATATTGAATATATAAAAATATTGCTGCAGTAGCCATCTGACTGTGTGTTGCAGGATTAGAAGGACTGTGTGGTAGTGGGTATTTTCCTTTTTTCTAGAAGAGGATTCACTTAGGGTTTTATAAGGGATGAGATCCTTTTGGGAAAAAAAAAAACCCAACCATGATATTTTACTTTTAATAATAGGGGAATAAACCTTAACATGACAGAGGGTGGAGGGGACATGAGGGTGACCTGAGCAAGGTAATATGGAAAAATTGTGTTTTATCTGAAGTGCACTCGGTGCTAACCTAGGTGTTAGGGGAAAGACAGATAACTGTAAAGGGTACCACTGGATATGAGACTGGAAGAACCATGTGAGAAGATGGACAAAACCAAGAACAGTGAGGATCCCTTGAGACAAATGATGAAAATTACAGATTAAGAAAAGTACAATACAGGAAATAGATGAGAAGTCCATACAGGAGATTCATAGTACGGGGGGAGATAGGCCTGTGAGCAACATGTACAGTGCTTCACTGCCATGAAAATGCAGCTCTTTGCATGGGAGTGGATAACCCAGTACAGACCCTTGAAAAAAAGAACAAGTAAGAAAACTATCCATGAAAGGCAATCCTGAGATTGGCTTCACTCTTCATCCTTTGCATCGCTAAAAAAATAGTCCAATACAATTGAATATTTTTATAGAGACAAAAAACAAAGCAGAAAGTGGTTCTTTTGAGAGCAGAGAAACATCTCATTTTCATCTCACACAAGAGGTGACAAATATATCAGTGTTGATATTCATGTTTCAAGAGGAAAGGAAGTTAAAAGGTAGGAAATGTTGCAAGAACCAAAGAGTAACTGCTGTGACTAGTTGCTGTAATTACAGAAGTGTCGTCAGCCAACCTGACAACACCAAATAAATAAACAAATATTAGGGATGAAGAGAAATGAACTGGGAAGAAATAATATGGTTGAGGAATCAAAGTAGTTAAGTTAAGGAAAACAGGACAAGAACAGGAACTGGGGGTTAAGTGTGGAAAAATCAAAGGGTGATGAAGAAATGTAAAGGAAACAGAAGGGAATAAGCATACCAAATGAAACGAAAGGGGAGAAAAAACCAAAAATAGAACAAGAATCAGTTCTATAAACATGGTTCAAAATTATCAGTCGCTCGCTACAGAGTGGTAACAATGTTGTCTGGAAGCTTGCTTCTCATTGAAGTGAGGAATGCTAGTGGTGGGCTTGGTTATCTGGGGGAGTGACAGTGGCACTGTGCCATGTGGGCACTAATGGGATCACCAGCGTCTGACGGCATCCAACGATTCTGCTGTGTGCAAGAGGGGACAAGGTCTCTCCTTCCTCCTCTGCATCCCCGCTCTTCCCCTTTTGGGAGGGGATGGAGGGGATACTCACTGAGAGAAAGATCATTTTTCATGCACATACTACACACGCGCGCGCTCAGTTTCTTGGAGTAGCTTGTACTGCTTTCTTAACGGAGGCATGGGAAAAGATGCAAGCTTAAATAGATTTGGAGGTTTTTTTCAGACGAGGAGGAAAGAGGGACAAGGGACAGGCAAGTGCTGACATCTGGAGAGTGGTAACAGCTGTGAAGGCCTCAGGGCTGGGACTTTTGTTTCTGACCTTAGGGAGTAACCGGAGAGTACTGACCACATGGAGTGGTTGCAAGGAAGGGTGAGGGCAGAGGGGAGACGGAAGTGGCAGCCCCTTATTTTTGTATCCTGGAGCCTTAGTAATATATCTCTGTAAAGAGGCCAGTGCATGTTCATATGAGAAGTTACTCCATTCTGTCTGAAGTCATGTTAAAAATAACTCTCTTTGGGCCTTGGGGCATTCTCTATAATGAAGTTAAAAGGATAAATGCTATTAAATGTCTGAATAATGTTGCTAACATAGCTTGTCTTCCTGATCATTTTGTTAAACTGCAGTAACATACAATCATGTCACCATTAATACTTCCTGCATGTGCAGGAAAGAAGAATACAAAGAGTATGAAATACCAATTGATTTTAGGATGGTGTGTTTTATATTGAAGCCAGATGGATAACTTATTCTCTCATATGGTTGGTGGCGGGTACTGGAAACATCACACATTTTTATTGTTGAAACAGAGTGCAAGCTATTCAGAGCGATACACCTACATCTGTATCGTATTATACTCCATGCCTGGCTGCCATCATTTTATGGACTCAATATCTGTCCAACCATTATTTTTATTGGGTCTCATAACTCCATAGTTGGTCCACCTGTAGAGCCTGTGAGTTATCAAGTTAGAGTCTTTTGCCATTGTCATGTGTCCAGTTTTCAAATTAGAGTGGTTTCCAACTGGACTACAAAGAACCAGAACTGCTATTCTTAGAGAGACTTTTATTTTAACTACACCCATTCCTATTTATCATTGCAGTCTTCTGGAAAAAAGTCTAATTTCCAACAAAGTGGGTTATTTTTTTGGACAGGAAAAGGTGTACATTCTTCATCTCCTTTTTATTATATAATTGTTCCCATACTTGATGCTTGTTTATTGCTATCACATTAAAAAGCAGAAATAGTTGTCCAATTTCTGGGTTGTAAAATCTCCCTGGCATGCTCATAAGGCTCACTTAGTGTAGGATTATCCAAAGAGCAAGGGCAGCTAGAATCCAAATTCTCCTTTGAAGATAAACAGCCGTCACTCACTACATTCTGGGCAAGGCCCTATTGCCATAGCCTTTGTTCACTCTGATTAGCACTGACCTGAACAATAGCATTTTTCTTGGTCTTCTCTAACATGTATGTCCCTCTCAATTTTTCTTTTTTTTTTGGCATCTGTCTACACCGTCTTTCCAAATGTCTACCTTCCCCTGACATATTCATTTTAATTTCACAGTAGGTACATCTTCATGTAGCATTTCTGTCGACTGGTTCTTTCCCGATATACCCCCTAGCTGATATCTCTGACTTCTGCCTGCCTTCTTTTCTTCCTCAGTCCAGTGTCCCACCCTCAAGTATTTCTTCCCCTGAAGCTGTCATTGCCTCTCCAAAACTTGCTTCCAGTTCCAGACGTATTCAAGACCTCAGCTGAGCCCAGGCTACCACACTCCCAGGTTCCTCCCATTGCTCTCTGGGACAGACGATGGACCAGGTCCACAGCAAGTCCACGACCCTCGGATGTGCTGATGGTGCCACAAAACATACTGGCTGTGTGACAGAGGACAGACAGTCTGATCTACAAGGTGTCCCAACACCAGGATAGCCCCAGGCCATGAGAATCCTTGGTTCTCCATATGAGCACCACGAGCTGTTAGGAAACATACCACTCTTCACTGTTCTTCTCTTTCCTGCTGCCATGCTCATCACTTGGCTTTATACTCCAAGCTCTGCCAAGGTAGTTGGCAATGTGTGGCTCCCTCAATACCATGTCACTTCCTATACGGAAAAGTGTAAGCTGACCTTTAGATGCTGCAGAAATCTCACAGGTTGCAACACGGCTTGTATTTTCAGCCACCAAAATGACAATCTGACCCATTTTAAATTAATTACTCTGTTCTAGTTTCTGTATTCAGCTGATTTCACGAGTGTTTACAAACCAGCTTCTAAAATTCCAAAATATTTTGGCAATTTTATGGACTAGAAGTACAAGTCTTGGGTTTTCAGTGAAGCCTATGGGACTAGAACTTTTACTAGGATTTTATGAGATCTAAATGAGCAGGTTCTGTGGACCACCACTGTGTTATTAGGCTTATTAAGCTGTTTCTAATGTACCCTGCAGCCTTTGTAATCTAGGAAAGAAACATCTGGTCCATGAAGACTTCCATTTGTGTCTGTTTTGGTAACTACTTTAAGCAACTAAGTAGAAAAATACATATATATAATGCAATGAAAACAAAAGTATGTAACGCTAAAATAATTTGAGGCCAAATTGTCACAAAACTGTATAAAATATCACAATTATTACAAGCAGCAACGACTCTAAGATTTTACCCAGAATTAGGGAAGAGAATAAACCTTATTCTTCTACTACTCCCCCATAATAGACCATTATCCATACGGTGAAAATATCTGTTATTCCCTAAGCAGACACGGATTTATTTTGCCCATGAGTTCATTGTGATTCAAAGATGATTCATTACATCATTAAAGGACTAGGTCCCTTTAATTGTAGTCTACTTCTTACTTATTCTGGGGGTTTTTTTAAGACCTGGGCTTTGTCTTTTGCCAACAGAACCAAACAGCTTCAGGTATGGCACTGACTGGTTAGCCAGAGAGGCTGAGAACACACTGAGGAGATTCACATTTGCTCATCATACATGTGGAAAGTGTCCCATCACCACTGCAGACATGCTCCAGACAAATGCCTGAAACAGTAGGGCATTGAGTCATACCAATATTAATATTTAAATGGATAGTGTCCCATCATGTAAGGCAGACTGAGCAGTCATCAATTTTTTTCTCTCATTAGCAAGGAATTCTATGAAGTGGTAGTGGGAAGGGTGACGTACATTTTGGAACTGGGTGGAATTAAATACAGATGGATAAAGCAGGTGAAAAAGTCCTTGAAATGTCTGTTTCACCAAGCTGACTGTAATGGAAACTTACAGTGAAAGACTAAATTTAGGCAAGCCGAATACACTCCAGGGAGCCCAGACTGCTGAAACACCCAGTACCTTATATTTTACTTGAGAAATTATTTCCTTCCACTTTATTTTTGCTGGTAGGCAGTTATTCTAAGTTAGTTGTCCAAATTTTCTTAATAGCCATCTAAAACAAGAATTTCCAGAGGGTAATTCAGCCACTGTCTTATCCACCTGGATTCAGCTGAGTGAAATAGACTTCTAGAAGCTCCCATCTCTCTCTGCTGAGTATTGTGCAAGCCTGGACAACTAGCTTGATTAGTCAGCTAATTTAGAGAAAAACAAGATGCTTAGGGTATATTTTATCACTCCAAGCTTTTTCCACAATCTTAGGTAAAGCTCAGAAAAGGCAGGATTCAGTGTATGGATGGGAGGCTGCCTTATCCTGGAGACAAGGAGCTGGATTCTGTTGTGGTCCTGAGGACCCCAGAAAACGTGGACACGTTGTTGGTTGGTAAATGAAAAAAAATTGTACATATATAGGGATGCATAAAGTTAAATAATTGTATCAAAAGGAGATATTTCCTACTATTTAGAGTGAAATTTTAGAACTCTTTTTTAGCATCAATGTCTCAATATGGCCCTCATGCATGACATATAGAAACATTGTGCTGTGTTTTCTACCTGTATTGCTCTGTCATGTTTTTCATAAGAATGGTCTGTGATCTTGAAATCATAAATAGCACTGGAGTTAAAAGGCATGAAATTTTTATTTAAGAAAAAACCAGAGAGGACAGGAATTGCAGGACAGTCCTGGACAAAGATGAGTTTTGCTGGGCCAGAGTTAGAGGCAATGTGCATTTCCCTCTGCAAAAGAAATTACAGCGTGAAGTCAAACCCATCAAGTTTACACATGGATTACAGAAAACTGTAGTCACCAGAACTCCTGGAAGAGATATATTTCCTTGAAAATTTAATATCTATTTTAATAAGTCAAGCCTTCTGTCTGGAGTACAGCTATGTAAAAATGCCCAGCTAACTTGGCTGTCAGACTACACGAAATATTTGAGTGAAGGAAGGTAATAAATAATTGAATGATCCTTAAGCCCTGAAATGTTAGAACTACTGGGAAACTAAATTCTCAGTGGCCATGAAAGTTATTGGGGTATTCATTTTACATCACTGTGGTGAAAACTGGAGTTAGATCTACATGTATTACAGCTCTACATGTATTATAGATTTTTGCATATTAATATGAACAAATAGAGAAGGAGACTCTGGCCTTAGTCCATGGGTTTAAAGGGTTTGATTTGCTTATTTAGGCTGGCTTTTCCTAGAACAGACTGTAAGAATATATTTCATTGTGAAATGAAATAAATACCTATGGTATTTTCTTTTCACTTACAAAAAGATAATTTACAAATTGAATAGCTGTCCACTAAGACTGATATTGTCATGGGGAGTGGAATAGTTAAGGCTTACTGGCAATTCCTTAAATAAATATGGCCTGATGCTTATATTTTGCTACTGAGAAAAACATGGGTTTTGCAGTGCTTAGCCATCTTCTGAGTGTAAATACATGGTTGAGCAGCACTCACTACTTTTGAACTAAAGTTCACTCCATTTCTTGAGTATGATGTTTGGCAACTCCTGTTGAACTAATCTCAGATGGGGTTTTCACAGGGCCATTTCCCTCCTGACCACTGCACTGTAAGACAGCTGCCCCAAGCCCAGCCATGTGAAGTGTCCTAAATCACTGCTGCAAGGTTGGCCAGACCTCAGCCATTGGCCAGTATTTTATTTTGCTTAGGGAAAAAAGCTCTAAATACGCAAGTACTGAACAAGAAGAATTAGAATCTTGGAGAAAGACGTCTCCCAGATTGTAGAGTGCAGGAACAGAAGAAAAAGGCAGATTATATGTGAATTTCTTCACTTTCAGGAAATTATAAGGAACTACTACCTTAAATGTTCTCAACTTATATATTCAATATTGGCGGATATTTTGCTGACTAGTTCAGGATATATTTGCTTAGACCAGAAATGCTCTTTTTGAAATTGCTCATATCTAATTATTGTCAGGACAACAGAGCTGTAACTGCACCTTGGAGACATATGCAGCTGAGGACAGGTGCCATCCCTGCATGCCCATCCCAACACACTTCCCCTGCCCCAGTTATCAGCAGGGTTTGGAAGCAAGGGGATGAGGACAGAGGAACAGAAGCCCCTGTGGAAGAGGCAAAGAAAGAAAAGGCATGAAAAAATCTAATTCGGTTGTTTCCAGATGAAATCTCTTTCCTTCTGCTCACAAAAAATGACTTCCATTATATCCTTACACTATCAAAGGCTTGAACTAAAAGCTGAGGCAAGCACCTGGGCAGTTTTAAAGGTCAACACTGTGATCAGCTTGGCTTTGAAGATTTTAGCGTACAAAATTAGAACAATATTTGATGTGAACGCTTCAATAGTAAAGCTATATTTGTGTTAAAATGTTGATGGTTGACTTTCCTTTTATTGGCCTGTGTATCTCATAGTTCAGAACTTCATATCTCATGGTGGAGGGTTTTTTTTTTAATCGGTGACTTCATTTTCTGCCTAAAAATCTTTGTCTTAGTTGTACATTATGTAACTATTTAAATTGAAGCCAGAAAAATGGGACTCTTTCCAGTATTTTGATGTGAGATAGGCAAACAGCAAAACACATTAGGGTGGGGGGTGGGGTGGAAAGTCAACCTAAAGCTCATCTCATTTAACAGATAGCAGTAAACATCTTAAAAGTGATTGGCTTATTATGTACACTTTAAGCATCCACAGAAAGCAGCTTTCCACAGTAAGGTCATTAGTGAGGGAGAAGGGAGGGAGAGAGTTAGCTGATAGCACAACCATCTTTCCTGTGCAGACACTGACCTGGAAGCTTTGTGTTCTGGCATATTTTCCTCGAAATAAAGATCCTCAGCAACGTAAGGAAGAAATGTTAGTTGCAGCAGAAAAATAACTAAAGCAGAATACTAGCTTTGAGGAACTGACTAAATTTAGACCTACATATGTGTAGATTTTGCTCCTAACACAAGAAGTTCAAAGAGATATATTGCTACTAGGTATGACAGCAAAAGTAATATTACCACTATGCTCCATTATCATTCTTTCCAAAATCAATATCAAAACAACCCAAGTCTAGACACATAAATGTCAAACTATTTAACAAGAAGCAGTTAGTGCAGAAAAAAACACTTAAATGGCAATTGAGGTAGTCTGATGGATCTCAAAGTAGCTTACCGGGATTTATGTAAGATAAAAACAGTTTAACTAAGCATGTAGAACAAAGCCTGGGGGCTTATGGCTAAGAACAATATTAGAAGAACATCTAAGCTCTTTATCGTACCTGTCAGGTCCTAGTACTTGGCAGTTCTGTCAAAGATGGAGGGCCTTCTAAATCTCCTCATTTTCATCTTGATTTTAGGTTTTAGGTTACTTAATAAAATTACCCTTCACCTATTACTCAAAAGATAGAGTGCCCAGTTCGCAAAACCACGTTTGAGCTAATCCTGCTAATCATATGAAATCTATCATTTTCAGAGTGCTTTCTCCACTTTTTACAGGTCATTCCCTATTGAGAACTGACAAGGAGGTTGTTAGCAAGTAATATCCTCCCAGAAATGGAATTTTCAAGTGAGACAGGCAACAGAAATTAACACTTAATTAACATACTAAAGTGGCTACACATTGAAACCCATTTCAGTCAAGAAAAAAAAGGGATGTTAGAACTCAAAAATACAGAGGCATCAACTTAAACATGACCAGATACTTAGTTCCTAGATTCCAAACATTATCTTTTAATTCAATTTGTTTTCTTTTGGCTTACAAATAGACTTATAAAAAAGAAAATTAAAACCAATCATGGCTTAGGCTGAGAAAGCAGCTTTTCATGGTTCATAATTAATATGTTACTGGTTCACAGTTCATTATTTCTCTGTGTGCAATCGAAAGCCATTTTGATTCTGACATGACTTTTTTCTGATGTAACCACAAAAATTAACCTATCTGAAATGAAACAAAGTATTGCAGTCCTGAAAAATCCCCATACCTTCCATACAAATAGAGCTAAAGGAGATTTTATTGTCTAAGACACTTTCATTTCTCAAGCTTCAGCATAAGTCATTAACAGTCACTCAGGACATGAAGTGAAAGATCTCAAGGTGTGGCAGCAAGCACTCTGCTCCTCTGTGAATGTTGTCTCCAAAAACAGATAGTTCTCATCTATACCCAGAATTGTTACTTGAGGCTTCAGGCTGACTTAGGGTTTTCAAGTGAGTAAAAAATTTTGTTAGATTTAGGGTTTTCTTCAAACCCTGCCATACAGCTAGAGCAAGAAATTTGCAATGCATTTTCAGTTCATTTTTTAAGGGAATGACTGTCTTATATCTATCTATCTGCCAGGCAACCAGAAACAGGTTGAGAGGACAGAGTCCTAAGCTGCACCAAGAGAGGTTTAGGTTGGACATTAGGAGGAATTTCTTCACAGAAAGGGTGATTAGACATTGGAATGGGCTGCCCAAGGAGGTGGTGGGGTCACTGTCCCTGGAGGTGATTAAGGAAAGACTGGACGTGGCACTCAGTGCCATGGTCTAGTCAGCAAGGTGGTGATCGGTCCAAAGGTTGAATTTGATCTTAGAGGTCAGATCTTTTCCAACCTAATTGATTCTCTGATTCTGAGTGATGATCATGTAGATAACTAAGCAATGCCCGACATCTCTTATGACAGCAATCCCATTAAGTCTGTGGGATAATTGCAGTCTTAATGTTAGGAAAGGATTTAAGGATTTTGCAATCATTGTATTGTCTCAAATATTGTATTCTGCTTAGGACACCCTGGCATGTTGAGCTGTAACTCACTATTTATGACCCACTGTCTTCCTCAGCTGGTATGTGACTTCATGGAGGAAAACAGCTTGATTTAAAATGGGATATACCTGTAGAACAGGATTTGAGTGTTATGTCCCCTGTGTTTATACTGTGTGAATGTCAGCTTATACCTGGACAAAGAGACTTCAGACTTCCCCACAAGTTCCATAAAACTGAACTCTCTGGCCCTAAAGACAACTGCAAAGTCTCTGCATGGTTACTGTGTTAATCCAAGGAGGAGGATACATCACACTGGAAAAGTAAGTTTGCAGCTTGTAGTTTACGCCTTCCATTTCCAATTATATCCTTGTATGGAAAAAATCCCTGAGCACAGAGAATAAGGGACCCTCCAATCCTCTTCTGCCAGTTTGGCCAAAGTCCAATTAAGGCTCAATCTGTCTTCTGTACCAAAGTGACGGAAGTGACATTAAAGGGAACAACACCCATCCTTTCTGCTTATCCCTGAGAAAATTCATGTTAGTAATCATGCAGACTCTCTGCTGCTTCATCCTCTACCCCATAGCCTCAGTTTTTTCTGTAGCCGGATCTCAGCTTAGCAGAAAGCCATTAGAGCAAGGAAGTGGGCTCCCGTCTGCCTCAGCAGGTAAAGAAAGGCTCCTACAAAAACAATGTGAGCTCTCAGAGGGCCAGGCGGGTTAGGGGGTGGAGAGCAGCCATTATCACTCTGCCAAAGAAACTCTGACACAATGAGTTGCTAAATGATCCCAATCTCCACCACACTGTGTTCCGGCTATGATTTCCAATTCTGCCAAGAATTTGGATCACAAATCTTGAATCCTGTCACTTACTTGTAAGAAAATTTGAAAGTGTTAATCCACATATATTAGTTCTTGGCTAATCACGTGCATTTATTATCAGATCAAAGCTGTAATTTGTTTTATGCCCTGGTCTTTTTACTCCTCAAAATGCTCGGCAGCTCAAGATGGCACCACTTTTTGTGCCATGGCTTTGCACAGCCATGTGCTTTGACCACATGCCACTTTGGGAAAACATAGGGTATATAACTGACTGTAAAAAGTCACAGACATACAGCATGGGTGCACTCAGTGTCATCTAGAGACACAGTTTGCTGAAGACAGAAGTTTAGAATTAGTGCTGGAAGTTAAATGTACTGGCTATTTCTAAGTGAAACCAATCCTTTAAACACTTAAGGACTTGCTTAATTTTCAGCATATGCCACAGACTTCAAAGAAGGGTCAAAGTCCAATAATTTGAAGTAATGACAAGCAAGAAATGCACTGGAATATTGGCTAAAGAAGAAAATATTATTATGGTAAGTATTTTTAGGTGCTACTTTTACATTTAGCTTTTCAAGTTCCTGGCACGTGCGCAAAATTTCCATTTGAGGTGATACGTAAAATTGCCTATTTAGAAAAAGAGTCTGAAAAAAGCTAGAGGACACTGGTATATTCTATGTCCTTTCCTCTCTGATTAAGTATTTATTATCAGGATAATTATTCTCTGACAACCAAGCATGGTTGTTAAGCAAATATTCCTTAAAGAAATAATAGCCTGGAACAAAGTGTTGTTTTACCACTTCTACCACGAGGCCTGGTTTATATATGTAAACAAAGTAATTTATACTTTGGATATACCCTGACATGGTGTCACTGGTTTCTCCTTCCCTGCAAGGCTGACTTACAGGGCCTCAGGCTTAGATTGTTGCTCTGTGGACAGACACTTGTGTCAGAATGGGGTATTTGTGTCAGGGGGAGCAATGATACATTATCATCACTGTAAATGTGAGCCAGAATAAAGGGATCTGAATGACTAAAAACAATAATTAAAATGTCTTACCTTCTTGTATGTGGCAGTCATGATTTAACATCCAGGACAGAAACAAGCATGATTCTAAAAGCAAAGGAGAGGTCAAGGATTACACAAAATCATTTCCCAAGGTCATCAATATTGTCACACACTTACATCACATTCACTCTGTGCTTGCAGTGTCTGATTATTTATATATTTTTTTACCTTTTATTGTTTATTTGGTATAACATCTTGAGCCAAAGATTTGGACAGAGGAAAAATGTCAGAAGGAGAATGTGAAGAAAGCAAAGGCAGATGCAGAATCAATATTGAAATAGCTCAAGGAAGCAGCATAAGAAGTGCTTGGGAAGTGCTTGAGAAAGCATTGCAAGAGGAAGGAGGAGTGAAGAGTCTGAGCGTCTTTTGTGTGAGGGATCCATGACTCTGAACATCACTCTGGGTCACCTCTCTTTTCTGTATCAAAATAGTGTATTTTAATCCCAAACACATTGTGTAAATAACTTTGACTTTGACACAAACCTTAGAAAGAGAAAAATTTAGTCATATTACTGTATTTTTTTTCCTGAGGTGACAATATCTCAAATGACAATCACTTTCCTTTGCAATAATTTTTTCTTGGGTAAATAGCCCAATCTGGTCTGTTCCTTTTACTCTTAAAAAGCTGAAAATAAATTCCAAATCAAATTAGTAAAATTTCTATTTCTCATGAAGAGTTTAGATAATAAATGCAATAAAACAACAATGTACAAATTATTAACTCAATCTCATATTTCCTGCCAAACCATAGTACCCTAAAATGCCTGAAATATGACTAACTTGTGTAGGGGTCTTTGTTATAAAACACTGACATTCATTTGTCAATAAAGCTGAGGGAAAAAAATAAAAAACGTAAAAAAATATGGGCCACAAAGATTATCTGGGACCTCTCCTTTAGGAGTCTTCTCATATCAATCACAGTCTCACTGTCCCCTCAGCGAGAGAGTAAAATGATGGGATATTTCACCTTTCCAGATGACCAGACCCCTTTGCTTTCAAGAATGTCTAAGTGAGAATACATTGCAGCTGGTAGCACTATTGAGAACAGTTGGATAATCCTTCAGTCTCAAGCACTGACAGGGTAGCTTCAAAGCATTCCCTGTCTATCTCTCATCCCTGCACGTCGAGTTGTGCCGTAGGCGATGTGACAGCTCAACATATGCGGGGTAGGTAAGAACGTATGTAGATGGTCAGAGCTGGATTCTGGCTCAGGGAACTGCTGCATGGATCTGTGTGTGCACACACGTGCATTTCTAAGGCATGGGGGGAGTTAAAATACGTGAAAGGTTCACTTGTTTTTACATCTATGGGTATTATAAGGAAAGATACAAGGTTTAAAATTGTTTTGTTAAATCTCTGCTTGCCATTGGGCCATTTTCACCCGGTTTCTAACAGTAGTTAATGCAGCTGACATTCATAAGATTTCCAAATTTCCAAATAATGATTTCATTGTTTAGATTAGTTTCTTGCTTGGGTAGAGTAGTTGGACTAGATGACCTCCAGACATCCATTCCAACCTCTGCAATTCAGTGGTTCTGGAACCAATGTGACAGCAAGCTGTAAGGTACACTCTGGCTGAAATTTTAAGGTCTGTGTGAGCAGCATTTGGCACTTCTGTAAGTTCAATAGGCTGTCTCCCCCTGTTCTGAACACCTGTTGAGAAGGAGGAAGAAAGGGCATGGGCCATCTCTAGTGTGCCATTTCTTCCGATTTTCTCATATTTAGAAGTGCAAATAGTATGATCACATCCTGCCAGAGCAAAATGAAACTCCTTAGAGATTTCATATAAGACAGGTTCTTTGTAGGATTACCATAGCAATGATGGCAATACAGTGATGGTGACACATCTAGACCAGTAAGTAGTGTTTCTAAATAAAAGACATGATATCTGTTAATACAGGAACCACTTCAAATTGTTCTCAGTATCTGCTATTTACAAGGCTGATTTTGTGTTCCAAAGACAGAGGTCTTTTAGATCTCAGTGAGTCAGATTAAGTCTAGTAAAATCCATGAACTTCTAACAGAAGCTTCTTACAGATGAAAAGGAAGCTAGGATTTGGCATCCCACTTTATATCTCATAATCCTCTCCTCTGCATAATCCCGGTGATTTCAGGAATGATACCATTTCTGAGATACAGGAGGAAAAATGGTAATAAAAAAGTTAATTCTGCTTTTCATTTAAGCGATAACGTTGTTTGCACAAAAAAAAACTCAAAACAAATCAAAAAAACTCCAGTAATTCTTATGCTTCCTGCTATTTCTTCCTTTGCAAGAGATCAGGTGTGCTTTTTTCTATCAGCAGTTGGTAAAACGAGGTGATCATGGTAAGCCTAGTACAGGCTAGGTCATTCCCAGTACACCTTCTGGAGTGCAGCACAACAGTGAAATTCATGGGTGGTTCAGAGACCTGCTTGTTTTTCTACTCAAATAGGTGACACAGACACCTCTTCACATCTTAAAATGAACGATAACCTAGAGGAGAGCAGGTGTGTTGTGCCAGGAGTGTGGAGTATCATTAGCAGATTTTACAAAGTGCTGCTTCTGTGAATCCCACTGAAGGAACAACATCAGAAGTTTCCACTGACAATAAAAAAGAGGAGAAGTACTTTAAATTATTTGTCCAATGAGATAAAATTCTTCTATCCTTTTGTTGTTACTTCTAGATAAAGAGGTAAAAGTGCTATTTTTTTGTTATTGTTTTAAGTTGGGAGCTTCTTTCAAAGTGACAATGGGTTTGCATTTTTTCAAGTTTCCTTTTTATCTAATAAATGGGGAGAAAAGAACCCCAAACGAAAAAGAAAGTGATTCCCTCTACTCCTGTGTCTCCAGAGGAAAAATACCAAAAAGAAGTAGAAAAAAGTCTAAAGAATTTCAATTATACAACTGTTTGACATAACATTTGTTTTCTGGACTATTCATGAATAGAGTAATAAGTCAAATTTGTTATTACAAATGATTCATGCACTCAATCTTTCATCTCACAATATCATAACCAGCAAGACCTCTGGTAATGCAGACAGTTATGCTCCTTTATAATGCTTATTAAGCTAGCTAATTTGTACAGTTAGAAGCTTGTTAGAAATGCTCACAAACATCAGGCTTGAAAAAACATGGAAGAGTTAGGACTAGATTAGGAGTTGTCTCATCAGATTAGACTGCTCAAACAGTGAAGGAAAAAGACTGGAACGAAAATAAAAGTCTCCATGCAGACTGAGTGAAATTAGGGCTAACCAGACAAAACAGGAAGCAAGGGAGCCTTCCAAACTATGCATTGGTGCTAACTCCTCCAGCCTGTGCCCAGCACTCGTGCCCTTACCCTTGTCATCTGCCTGGGGAGCACCTCTGGCTGGGAAAGGTCCCTGGCTGCAAATCCCTGGATGCTGAATGAGTGTTCAGGGCATCATGACTGGTCTTTGCTGTTTCCTTACACTTCTCCAAGTGTCTGGTTTCAGTGTTTCTCCCACCTCACCATGAACAGATGTTAGTGCTCTGAATGCTGCACATGCTTCTTGACAGCCACCAAGGAGTGAGAGGGCAGGAGTTTGGCAGTGACCCCAGGAGGCAGCTCCTGCAGCCTGGGGCAGTCTCCCAGTGAGGATGAGATGGACAGAGGGGTACCATGAGGCTGTGGGGAGCTCTGGGGATACCAGCTCAAGCCCCAGCAAAAAATCCGACTATTAGTCCTGCAAAATAAATGACACTGCAGCTATGGACAAGCACTGGGCAGATATCTTGACTCTAGAAACTGCGACCAAATAAAATGCAGTCAGAATGATCCAAGAAATTGTCTATTGGCTTCTGAAGTTATATGAAAGTTAACAAGTGTGATTTTACCTTGCTGTTTTTCCCTCTTCTGCCCGAGCACAAAGTATAAAACATAGGGATGTAGATGACTAACTCATTTGAGAAATTATCTCTGCCACTTGATGAGTAGAGAAGTCTGTTACCATGCTGGAAACCTCTGCTGCAGCTCCTGCTCCTCCAAACACTTGTTTACACAACTGTTTGAAAAATACTCTGGAACAAACCACAGCTCAGAAAAGCCCCTGGCAGCACAAGTGTTAGGTTTGACTGTGCTTCAGATCAGTCTTGGGAGATGTGGTCTGGGTCTAGCCCATCCCACCCAAACAGTGTGACCAGCAGGCCACTGACTCTTCCCCAGCTGCATTCAGGATGGGAACACAAGTTTCCTCTGGGACCTGATTGCAGTTCCAGCTCTGCTGATTGAACAGTTTATTGCAGGTCATACCAGTGTCTTGCAATCCTTGCCTACAGCAGAAAAAATCCAGGAGTCCCCCTTGGGAAAGTGTGTTTTACAACAAGACTTGGCCTGTTTGCCTTTGCTGATGTTATTGATTATATTGCCTTCCACCCATACGATCACTAATTTATTTCTCTCTCTCAAACAGGCATTTTTCTTCCATCTTTTACTGGTTCAATGAGCAACAAGTTGGAAGGGAGTTTTCTATGCACAGCAGGGCTATAGATGAGCAGACACCCAGCTGTAGGTGGGGTTGAGATCCATAGATAGGTTTCTTCCTAATAGCTTCAGTTCATCATGAAAGCTGTAGCTGTAATTTCCATTCTTTATTACAATAAATGTTGTTCTCTTATAATCCCCTGTCTACAGAACAAAGTATAAGACATTAATTTGCTATAGGATCATATCCTAAATATTATAGACATTGACAAATAATCTCAAATATGTTCTTTCACAGCTTAAACGGGATTGCATTAAGATTAAAAAAAATGGCTATATTTAGATTTTGGATAAATGAACAAAATAATAAAGATGACTGTTTTTCATTCCACACATTCAGTAAATTGAGCTTATATGATAACTTTCATAGGATAAATGTTAGTTTAAATTATCTGCATTTGACCTTTAAGCTAGTATTAAAATGCTAAACCAATTTATGCTGTTAAAATGCATTGAACAAATTATATGACAATAACTCTTATACAATGTGAAGCAATTTTGATGATCTTTAAAGATAGTGGATGGTATTTATGATAACAGCTCTAAGCGCCTTTATATCACAGCTGTGGTGAGGCTTAATGTGGCAGGAACTGTCAGACTGGATCAATACATGCTTTTCAGGCTTCTTTTGGTGCCATAATCCAGCCCCTGTAAGAAGTGACCTCATGAGCTGCCTAAGCTCTTGTTGTTCTTGTTCTGTTTTGTTAATTGAAGAATATCGAGGCTTATGAAAATGACAAAGCTGAGCAAAAGCTAATTATGAAAGAAAAACAATAAAGCCAGGGGTGAGACCAGGTCAGCTTTCAGTGGGAGTCCAGAGTCTACTATACTTTTTCTGCCATCTGTCTGCTGGTGTTTGAGAGAAGAAGCTAACATTTCTTGCATACTAAATTAGTGAGTAAAACCAAGCAAGTATTTTAGTTTTTCCAGAGAAGCCTTTGTTGTTTTAAAAAGAAACCCATCCATTCACTAGGAGGAAGCTGTAGGTGGCAACGAACAAACTGCAGACAAATAAACCACTTGTCTTTTCCATTTAGCTCTCTCATTTTACCTGTGTCCCCCTCCAAGCCCCAGCTCTCTGAGTGCCTCTCGCAGCCGGGCGCGAGGGCTGTGGGATTGGGCCCTTTAGCGACACAGACGCAGTAGCACCTTGACTTATTCAATCTAACAAGGGCTGCAAGGATAACAAAAAGAAAAGCTTTTATCATGAAGGCGGAAACATCCTCAGCAATGAAAGTGAACAGTGTTAGAAGCCTCAAGGGAAAACATAACCTCACTGTTAAAATGAATGCTTACTTTAATTTAAAAGCCTTTTGTATGGGAGCACCAGGGCAGACAGCTTAGCGCGTTCATCTGCTCAGGACTCAGTTGACTGTAAGCAAAAATATGACAGATTCCTAAACTGGTGTGTAAGAGATTGTCTAATACCTGGACAGAGTCACCAACTAACAGCTGCAAATAATTTCACGCACCTTTTCTTAAATATTTTAGTAATATATAATAATATACAATAAGATACATAAAAAAACCCTCTCACTGGGATCCCAGTCCTTGAACAAGGTCTAACACTCCTGCAGAAATTCTGTCCTTCTCTGAGTCTCAAGTTTAATTATCACAGCAATTTCTCTGTCTTTGAAAAAGTTCTGCTACCCCAAAGCCAGATGTATTTCTTATTGGCTAATAGCTCCCTATGCCTCTCATAGAAAATGTTGTGCTGAGTCCAGCTGTACATTATACATTTGATATGCAGACACTAAATTAAAGTATAAATGGACTATGTAAGTGACATGTGGTTGATGTTAACGTTAGAAAAACCGAGAAATGAGATTAAAAATCTAACCTAAGCATGTAAAAAATGCCTTAGAGTTTTCTAGAGGATGACTTCATGCTGCAGGAGTTTAGGTGTATGTTTTAAATGCAAGCTATTAATATTTTCAAGCAATCCATATAAGATCATACAAACATATTCCAAAGCCATCTTTTCTGTGTCTGAAGTACTTGAATTAAATGCCACTATTGATATATGAGCACAACTTTCCTTTTTTTATCCTTAAAGTTAAATGTGCAAATGGAGTTTATTCTTTTCCTTAAACACCAAAAAATCACAGTAACAGAAGTGCAGTCCCAACAGCCAAGGAAATTTAACTGAAGATCTCCCAGTATCATACATATGGATAGGATAGTGTATTCCTACTTCATGTTATAAGCAAAATAATCTAGTATTGACAAATCATCACCTAAAGCTGCTTAAATTGTGTTGATCTACAAAGACAATCAGAAAGATATCTTAAAAATTGATAGAATAAGGTATTGAGTCCTGTCTAAGAACTTAGAGAGAAATCTTTGAGTCTCTTAAGGACCAAGCAAAGAAAACTGACCCATAGGGGATTTTTGTTCAGAAAGACTGCATCTAGATATGTGGGTACAATTAAAACTCAGAACTGAGGAGTAAAACTTGTAGTTTAAAATTTGTTTCTGTTAATTTCCAAAAGCATTCTTGGATTTTGTGGAGGATTTCTGCAAACTGAAGCAGCCATAGGAGCAGGCATTTGGGAATTTTTCCTGTTTACTCCCTCTGGACAGGCTGGGTACACTCATCTGCAGCAGCTCTGGGCCTGATGGCTTCACAGGCCCACAAAACAGAAAGGTGAGGATTATATTAAAGAAAAATCAACAGTAAACAGTAGGGCAGAAGGAAAATGCACAGACAGCAAATCTACCAAACCCACCCAGGAAGAACTCCCGCTGTCACAGTGCTGTCCTTTGGCAGCCCCAGCCCCTCTACTTGCAGGGTGTCATGGGGCATCCTCAGCATCCCCCAGCCCAGGTTTGCCCATGCGGGGGTCAGTGTGTGCACACAGGCATTCAGTCCCTGCAGGCATGAAGTCCATGCAGGAATTCAGTCCAGATCTGCAGCTCTCTAGGGCCAGCTGCAGAAGAAAACCTGGCCTTGGTGTTGTCTGAAGTGTGTGTTGCAAGTCTGAACATCTCTGGGAGAGAGGAGCAGTGCCCATGACCCTGCTCTGCCTGAGCCCTGACTGTGACCTCACAGCCTTCCCCTGGGATGCAGCTGCCAGCTCACCCCAGCCTGGACTGAAGCTGGGGCACCCCAAAACCTGCTTTCCCTCAGCCTTGCAGTGCCCAGCTAACCCCAGCTTCTGTGAGTTCCAGGGCTGGATCCTGGTTCACAGGCAGTTTTGTAGCTGCATCTTGTGATGAAGAATTCACTGGGGTTGGGGGCAAATCTGCTCCATCCCGTCTGTGCTGGAGCAGCCCACCCACAGCAGCACACCCGCTCAGGAGAAGCAGGGTGGGCTTGTTTGGGTTTTGTGGGTTTTTTATGTTCCCTCCTTTAAACCAGCTGAGAGGAAGGAAAAGGCTGTTTGCTGCAGCACTGTCTTAGCTCCCCTATCTCCTTCCCTTCCTCATCCCTGTGGGGCTCCTTGCTGGGGCTGGGGACACGTGTCTGTGGAGTCCCCACCAGGCGCAGGCAATCCTGTCTAGGAATTTTGGCCTTGGCTAATTCACATTTTTGGGCAAATTCCCACTGCTTGTCTGCATCTCAAGATTGCAGGTTAAGAGCAGGCTCAGGCTCTAGTTTCCATCTGCTGCCCCTCCACTGCAATCTGTCTGGGAGAGCCATCCTCCAGATGCTTGAGGAAACAATTGCCATTTTATAAAAGGTTTAATGTTTATCATGAATATGCTGATTTTTTGTAGGTTTGGAAGAGTCCAGTCATTAACTGAGTATTTTTTTCCTTAGACTTTCCTCAGATTCAGAGGTCTTCCAAATAACTCACAGTAACAGTGGTGTTTGTTTCCCCCTATTCATGGGTTGAAGAGAAATTACTTCCAATCTAAACACATCTTTAATCTAAAAGCAAATATTTCTGCATGAATCCAACACTGGTCACATCTTTTTCCAACATGGCAGGAACTGAACCCAGACAGGATTTTTTTTTCTGTGCTTATTAAAAAATCCTTTGAAGCTGGTGGTGACCCCTGAGAAAGTTTATGCAGAATAGCCATGTTTAAGGAAATCACGTTAGTGTCTGAAAAAAGGGACACATTTTAATTTCACTCCCTTTATCTTTAAGGAAAGAAAGTGGTGGACAATAACCGACAACATGAGACAATGGAAGTGCTTTAAATTGGTAAGTCAAAGCTCTTTTTTTTTTAATGCAACAAATAGCCAAATGCATCAATTAAGGAAGCTCCAGGAAGGAGCAGAAAAGAGCATTAAGCAGAGAACACCAGGAGGGAGAAAGCAACATGTTAAGGCATCTAAGGAACTTCAGAGAAAAAGAAGTGTCAAATGAAATATACTTAGTGATGTGAAACATACAGTCATCCGACATTGCTCTGCATTATAAAACTAGAAGACAGCCAAAAAGGAATTTAAGATCATGTAAAATGGAATGGAATGTATAAAGAACAGGAATTCCTGAAGCATGAAAAAGCAGCCTGCCAAAAGAAGCCAAATACACACAGTTATACTGAGTACACTGGTTTGTTGCGTTCTTTCTCCTTGGTGCACACAATCACACTAAAATTTAAAGCCTGTGCTTCTCACCTGATTCTGGATCCTGATTCTTGGTGCACTGCAATCAACAGGCTCACTCCAACCTCCAGCCCTGAGAGCAGACCTTAGAGCCCTCTTCTGCACACCTGGGGGTTGTTTACCCAGGGATGCCCAAGTGAACCAGACCAACCAAGCAAACACTGCACATTTCTAATCACATTGCCTGACTTCCCTGTGGTCCCACTGCAGAGTGTCCAGCAGCCTCACACAGGGTACACAGACCAGGACAAGGACAAACACCTTGGTACTTCATAGCTCTGTGCTTTTTCATTAACACAGACTTGTTAAAAATGCACCACATAGTGACCTTCTGGAACCCATTCCGTCATGATGATCATACTGCTTGACATAAGGATATGCATGTTTAGTTACATATCTATGTGTAACACTATATTGATTTATGAATGTGTAATATATACTCAAATAGCACTGGAAATTATATGTAGTGGTAGAGGTGTATATTCTTATTCTAACTCCAACATTCTGGCATTTGGATTATGTGCTATAATAAAATCACCGCACTACTTATTAACATGAATTGTATTTTCTTATGTGTTCAGCTTTACAGAGCTTTTCATGATTTAAACAGGATTTTTTTCCTCTGTAGACATCAAAAATGAGATATAGTATGGTCAAATATTTTAATATATTCAGAGTAATTTTTAGTTGTTTTTTGAAGCCACACTCTATGCACAGAGAAGAGTTGCAGCAAACAGCTTTCCTAGTCTGTATGCACTTGTTACTTGTATGTAAAAGCAGAACACCGGCCAGGCCTCTCTGAGCAGAACTTTGCTGTCTTTAGCTGACTGCTGTGTACATTGCAGGTTATCTGAACTCCCTCTGCAGTCAGTGAAATCACCTGCAGAGGACAACTCCTGCACCATCTTCTAGGCAATTATTTTTGGTCCACTGACTGCAAAGAGAACCTAAATAGCTATCTTAAGTCTGACACCTAACTTTTTCAAACCAATGGCTAAGTAAGACAAAGCCCTCCCTTGCTGTAAGTGCCTGTTTGAACCCAGACAAGAGCAGAGGAGGGGTACTAGGAGGGAAAGTGAGAATACATACACTGGACACAGCAAAAATTTTGATAATGTTTTATGTGGGAAATATAACCATGAGAAACAGATGTTCCTCTCAGATGTAGCTTCAACTTCTCATGCCCTTGTCCCATCAGGGACTTTTTCAGGAAAGTAGCAACAGTGGATAATAAATCATTCTTCTGTAACCAGCAAAGAAAATGAGGATTTGTAAAGCTGAATTTGCACTGGTTTTCTGCCTGTGGAGCCCTGCTGATGTGAGTACTGCTTGGCCTGGTTATAAACAAAGGATCTGGGTTTTAAAAATTGGTGCCTGGCACGTACACTTTCACACAAGAGTATTTTTCTTCATGATCCCGAAGGTTGTGTTTGTGCTTAAAACCTCTTCAGCAAATTATAACAGCAGCCACCAACTGCAGAAAAAGAGGAGAAATCTGGTTATTGTTTTCTGTCTTTTAACCTCTTCCTCATACACAAAAGCAGGAGGATGGAGCATTATTCAGAGCTGGTTATTACAAGGTAAATGCTTACAAGGAGAGATGTACCAAGACAAAATAAGTGCACTTGTAAACTGCTCGTGGCTATGCCACAAACAATGCACTTGCCTTTTACACAAGTAACCCTTCATAGTGCATTTGTTTGCCGTGTCTCGTAAGAGAAATAACACTGTGAGCCATACCTTTTCATGACTTTATTATCAGTAATCTTTGTTAGCCTGTCTCTCTTCATCCTTGATGTCAAAGTTACAATGTGCACAAAGCTGCCAGGCTCCCAAGTCACACCTGGCCCTCAGAACATATCACACCTTTGTGCTTGTATTTAAACTGGCTTCTTGTCACATTTTTGCCTGGACTTTCATAATGTTCTTTCCAATCCATGAAGCTTAGCACAGAGTCACCATTTTTGTGCAATAAACCATTTCTTCCTTTCTGCCCTGTTTGCTCTTTAACAGTTCCGGGCAAAGGTCATCTGGGGTCAAATCTTCCCAAATTACACTGTAAACTATAATGTCTTTTTTTTTCCAAATTTTAGAAATGGGGCAAAGGAGAAATAGATTCAAAAATAGATTGTAAGTCCAGGTGTAATTTCTGTAGTAAGTTACTTTTTTAATATCACAGACTCCAAGCCCCAAATTACATTTTGCAGCCTGGGATCAATTCATGGGACCTCAAACCTGCAGCTCTGGACCCAAACTTGGAAAGTGCTTAAAATATTTTGTTTAGACGCAACAGCAGAATTTAAAAGTCTCTATAAATGTAGTCAAGACCTCTCTGTGACATGTGAGGCTGTTTGGTGTTGAGGCTAGGTAAGGGTCTTTTAAAATAGAATACAACTGCCATATATCTTTCTCCACATGTAAAAGAGGTCTGAAAAAAAATATTTAAAATTTATGGGTTTTTTCCCTGCTGAACACTCTTCAAAATAATAATTTATATTTGTATCAGTATTTTCCAGTGTATTTGCTGAATAAAGACTGACTTTTGGTTGCATATATTTGAAGTTTTTCTGTGCCGTGACAACATCAGGCACTTGGTCTGCATTTGGGGATTTTCTATGGAAACAATTATTACTTCAAGGCAACCTATGATTTCTTCAAGACCAGGAACACGAATGGAAATGTTATGCTGTGCTAATGTCTCTGGCCCTATGCATGAAAGGGCAAAAGCAGGAAACCAAGCAAGACACAGTCATGGTCTGTCTATTATTTATCTCCTTAAAGATCACCATGCATCGAGAAACAGCTTGTGCATGCTGAAGTGTTGTCCCTCCTTAGAATACTTTGGGAGGGTTTGGGGGTTTGCTTGGTTTACTTTCTCTGAATCAGAGCACAAGAGTGTTGGGAGCACTAAGAAAGGACTGGCTGGAATTCATTTCCAAAATCTTCTTTTCTTGCTGTTTTCCACTTTGTCCATTCCCACCTGGGCAGAAGGATGTTGCAGCAGACTGGCTTTGCCAGGTTGCATGCAGTTAGCCCCCAGATTCTGCAGACCAAGAAGATGTGAACTGGGGAATCACCAAGAGGGGGTTGGTCATTTATAACTGTGGCCATTGATCCCTTTGAGAGTGTCCTGCCCTGGTTCTGGAACTGCTATGCAGACCTGGGGGACTCAAAGAAACTTCCAACTGGCCAGAACCTCCTGGTGTCCTATAAGCAATAGCTCTACTTGTTTCCTAAGAAAAACCTCAACAGCACTGAGGTTTTATCAAAATCCACGATACATATCAGCAGTGCCTGTTACACAAACAATAATTCCAAACACCTGGCTAAGTTCCTAGATCCAAGATCCGACCCCAAAACACGTGGGCCCATATTGCTTTGCTGCAACAGTAGAATTTGCCAACTAGTTTTGAGCAACTGGGGGGAAAAAAATGGAATGAAAACCCTCCTACAAATTCAGATTCATTTGAACCAAAGTCAAAACCTTCAAATTTTAAAGGTGATAAGAACAGGCCATGAGTGGTCTGTCACTTATTGTGATAGACAGAAACCACATGTTTCTCTGGGCTCCAAGATTGCTTCTCTGCTCATTCTTCTGGCTCTGGACTAACAGCAAAATAATCAAGGGAAGCCAAGATCACAAATTTTCCTTTCTCATCAGATTTGAGCCTTTTTAGTGAAGGAGTATCATGTTTTGCTAACTCAGAGCTCTTGACAATCACTGTAATCTTCAGAACTGAGATTTCAATCATTAGGAAAAGTGTGTGCAAAAATAGTCAGGCACTCCATAATTTATTCACTTCATCTCCAAAAAACAAACATGATATTATCTTAAATTTAGAATTTAAAGCTGCACTTCACATCTTTATCAACTGTCATGTAACATCCACATATTTCTCTCATTTTCCCTGGAAAAGCAGGTTGTATCCATGCTATGTGCACTCTTGTGGAAATGAACTGTGAGGACAAAGTAAAGAACTGATAAGATTTTCCTTTGTCTTTGCCTCACAGCTTTTTGGAGCTAGAGATTGACATCAAAATCAGCTCTCTGTTAAGGGAAATTATTAGCATTCTTCTGAAGTCAATAGAAACACATGAGCAGGACCCAGGAAGGTTTGTTTGATTTTAAAACTATATATGTAAAGAGAAGGCTGTCAATTGCTAATGGACAGTGCTCATGTTGGTGTTTAAATAAACAATATAAAATAGATGGTGAACACAGGATGGTAAATCAAATGATTACCCATCACTGAAAAGGTCAAAGTTCTACTGTCAGTAAGTGCCAGGTACATACTTAAAAGGCCAAAAAGATGACTCTGCTTTCAAAAAAAAAAAAAAAGAAAAATACTTAGACTGTGCAAACAGAGCTTGTGGTAGCATTAATATCATCTGGTTTTGCAGTTTAAACATGTTCTGCTCAATTTCCTACACTGAAGATAGTTTATGGGCCTTAACCAATGATGTATGGTCAGCATCCAGTACACTTCATGACAGAAGATACCTGGCAGGATCTGTGCCTGCCGCTGGAGATGCCCAGCAGATTTCTTTGATCTCCTCTTTCTGTGTGCAGGCCATGTCCTTTGGAGGGCAGATCTGTGTTACTGTACACCTATATCTGTTTTCAATTTAAGCTAGCAGCATGGCTTTGTAAAAAGGCATTTTTTTCAAAGTTTTGTAGGCCCTCAGGATATCTCAGTTCTCAGAGGAAAGGAATATTCTCTTTCGTCGTTTTCCAAATCAGTTCCCATTCAAACCATTTTTTACACAGTTGAAGTTCCTTATCAGAGGACTCTGTGCATGCTGCATCCTCCTAACAGCTCTGCTTCACAAAAAACACACTGCTCCTAAAGGCCTCTCCTCTTTATGTGACATGAATTAGCACTAGGGAGGTCATGGAGGGGGGGGAAGAGAAGATGGACATGAGATATTTTGCTAGTCTGAAGAAGTAGCTTGTGAAGAAAATGCTTTTCTCCACTGCTTGGGATGACTAGGGAGCCTGGTGGACCCTGGTTTTTGACGCTCATGTGAACACGGTAATCCCTGAGGGCTGGTTGTGCTTAATTCATCCTGCCATAAATTTGCTACTGATGGTGCAGATTTGTCCTTCCCTCCCCACTGCCCTCAACAAAGCAGCGAAAATTACTCAATTAATTGCCTGGCGGTTGCAGGGGCCGCCTGGCAAGGGGGTACTGCCCTTCTGCGCCAAACTAGGGATATAAGTTTTTCCCTGTGAGCAGAGCGTATTACGGCTGTGCGCTCTGAGGCAGGCAAGTGCATGCATGCATGTAATAGGCAGCTGATCATTCCCATGACAGCTGCTGAGGGGGAGCGGGGAAAGGTGTGCCCATCGCCCCGTGCCGCCGCCGCCGGCATGTGACCCCGGCAGGGAGTCACGCAGGCGACCCTGTGCCGAGGGGATTTCTCAGCCCATGACTTGCTCTCAAATGAGGACTTCCTCCGCTGGATGCTTATAGTCAAGGCGGCGAGTCATGCGCTCTGTTAATTTGAACGGTGGGATTCACCAGATCTGCGATGGACGGCTGTTTAAAAACACAGTGTGCTTCCAGCTCTGGAGCACAGAGGAGCTAACATTTAGTTTTTAGGTGTTTGGCAGAGGAAAACTGTACATGAGGATGAGCAGGTTAGATTTGACTGGGTAATTACATATTATTTTGCATGAATAGAAATGTCGCTGCTAATGACAGCTGTGGTGTGCTCCAAAATATTTGGGATTAAATACATTCGGTTTTACACACCAGATGCACATAAATATTTGTAAACATTTTTATGCTTTTAGTCCATCTGAGCAATTTATTCAGTATTACAACGTGCAAAGCAGTAATTCTCAAGATTTCATGCTCCTGTAACCACCGACCCGGTCCATATTAGAAGAAAAGATTGTAAAAAACACAAAAGTGTCTACCACCAATTCCCCTTCCCACTCCTCCCTCCTCCCTCTCCTACTTTACTCAGAGATGAAAATACTTTGACCTCTAAATTAAACAGTGCAAAACAACTTTTAGCATTGAGCTCAGCTTCTCAGGAACCTGAGCAGATATGTCCATGCCACCGGCCCCTGGTTCAACTGCAAAACCCAGCAATCGACAAAAGATTCTGAACTCATTTTGCCATTTACAAATGGAAAAATGGTCATATTTATCTTTACAGCTATTGTGTGGAAGCAGTTAAGTGTAAGAGTTCTTGAACCTACAGCTGAATTTGAAACCAAGTTGGCCTTTTCTGTTTTGCAGTGAATGTTTTCCATTCATTTTGGGGTGGATGGGCTTTCTCACTACTGGCACCGTGATCATTTTCCTCACCCATTTCCGTGGGGAACATTGGCAAAAGGCTTTCCACAATTTCTCTGGGCTAAAGCTGCAAAACAGGGTTGTACAAAATACTTGCCATACAATTCTATAATTAGTAAAAAACTAAAGGATTTTTTTCGTCATTCTGAGAAGTGTTTTTGAAGGACAGATGGAAGAAACATTTCTGTGAGAAATGGTAGCTGACATAGAAACTTTTAGATATCTCCAATTAAGTTGAATTCATCTTAACAAATTCCATTCTGGTATCATTTTAACTCTGAAAATCAGACCCTAGATATACCAGAAATGTACTAAATCCTATTTTTTTTTCAACATAAAACATAGAAATAAATGGCTTCATTGTTTACCAGTACTTGCTAAAGAGCTACATACTAAAGGAAACAGTGTCCTACTTGGGAAGTTATACAGTCTTACATTCCTATTTCAAACAGTAGTTTTCCTACACAATTTCTTGCTTGAGTTGCTACCACTGCAATTTCAAATACAGTAGGATCTGGATCCGAGTTGGTGGAAAGGCTCCCAAGACAGAAAGACGTGGTCTCTGCTCATGATACAATTTGAAACAAGATGCAGCATGTAGGTTTTTAATTTCATTTGTACTCATTAAAGCATAAGCAGTTGCTCATTCGCTGTATCTTGGCACACAAGACGGATGTTTAAGTTGTTCTGAGAGTAGGGAAATTAGGCAAATAATATCAGCCATAGTGAACACCCATTTTGGAAAGGAGACTTCTATATCTAAGAAATTCCTATTTTCACTTTAAGGTTGGGGGGTTCAAGTTGTGATGGCTCTGTTTCAAAAGGGAAAAGAAGAGATGCAGGATTTGGAATTGTTGCAGTACAAAACAAACTCAGTCTATTCAATGCAGTTTATTTATATTTCATGAAGGTGAACAAAAGCGCTCTGGAAAAGGCAACAAAGGCACACCACAGGAGCAAGGCAAACCTGGCAGAGGTTGTTGTTCTGCCTCATGGCCTTCATCTAAATTTCCTACTTCCCTGGCTCCTCCTGCACTACTTGGAGGTGAGCAGACCTTCATCCCCTTCACGGACCTTTCCAGTGGTTTTCAGTGCCCTTCTTCAGGTGTATTTCCACAAGATCCAGAGGACACACATCTCTTTTTACATGGCTGCTGGTGTAAAGCTTTCCAATGGTTTCAGCAGGCTCTGAGATGGGCTCTTAAAGCATGGTACTACTCATTTTTCAATCAGTAGCAATGCTGTCTTTCATTTCAGTGATTCAGAAAATAAAGCCCTTAAAGCAGAAATTGCCAGAGTATATTGAATGCAGAACCATCCTTTTAGTGCTCTTTCTTATTCACTACAGTAAACAATGCCATTTAATATAATTTCCAAATCTCAATTTAGGAGGAAAAAAATCTCATTTAGCTGTTACTCTCCCTCAGAATGGAAAGCTGCCTCAGAGCATGTTACATTTCAGAGGAGCCTGTGAGATTTTGTTTTAATGGGAAGCTAAATTCAATGTTTAAATTTTAAATCAACAACAGAACATGTTCAAAGAGCTATATTTATAAGTTTTAAGTGAAAAATACTCTGGCATCACTTTTAAATAATGCTGGCAAGCAAGGGAGGAAAGAACACCACTCACTGATTCTTTGCATGGCTTAGTCCACAGCCTTATCCAAGGCTCATGTGTAATGTGAGTTGTTGGCTGTGATACTTTGGTTGTAGTGCTAGTGGAATTCACTGTAGGCAAAGGCTCGTGATGCTAAACAAAGTGGACAAAAGGCTTTTACAGAATAATAAAAATAACAAGTCGCCATTTATGACTTAAAGTTAAATGTTCTCCATGAAGACATTACCCAGTAAATAACTCTGTGGGAAAACCTCTAAAATATAAATGCCCTGGCAAGATGGGGAAAGCACTGAGGGTGATAAAAATGCTTAAAGTCAAAAAGGTGAAAAAGGACTTTGCGTCTTGCTCAAATCTCAGAGCTCTTTGCTGAATTACTTTGCTTGCGGCTCTCAGTTCTAGTTCAGCTTATGTAGCCAGGGAAGCAGAGTCCCAGTTTCAAGTGTGCTGAAACTATGTTGGGATTTTGTGTTCAACTAAAACAATATTGAGCTTGTGTTTCCACGGTGAACATGCAGAAAATGGTTCAGAAGCAGAAACAAATATAGACAGACTGTGGGCAAAGGAGCAGAAAGGAAACTGCAAATGAGAAATTAATGACAGAAACTTCTCAATGCAGACTAATTTTTTAGTAATGTTCCAGGTTTATTGAGAAACATTTTCAGAAGGCTCGGACTGAGGCAAAGCTCAGGGTGATCCCCGAATGAATCCTGGTAGGACAATTACCTGCTTTCAGCTGAAGGAGGCTGTACCAGGCTTTGTGTATTTGATCACAGGTATCTCAAGCAGCAGGCCAACAAGTACTTGTAGCTGTACTGTATTTCCTATAGCTATTTGTATTCCTGTATCCTCATTTTCTACTGGAGTACAAAAAAAGGAGACTGTACAAATCTGTGTGAATGGTTTAACCTGAATTATGTAACGTGTTGACACAGAGTTGACTAACCTCACTAAAAGAAGCCAAGGTATGCAAAATATTTTGGGAGAAGATTTGAAAGCACTTGTGTTTTGCAAAAATTAAAGTGAGTCCAGTTTGTTTTGTGAAATTTTTTATTGTTATTATCTTTTCTACAATTTTTATCAAAAACCTTCACCAAAGAGCAGTTAGGGTTCTTTTAATTACCACTAAAAATACACTTTTGTGAAAAAATGCTAAAAGTTAAAAGTGAATAAAACAGCAGGGGGCAATATGGTGGGGGAAGAGGAAGTTTTGATGATGTTGTCAATTTTTAAGTAATAGGGATTTTGCTTTTATAAGAAACAGAAACCAAAAACTACCTTGGCGAGATTAGTCTGTGGGCACTTATCAGTGTCATTCTTTTTGAACAGTGCTGGCTAAACATATAACATCCTTATCTCACCTTTAACCATGAGACCCTTAGGTTTCCAACAGAAGTGTATGTCCCTGCAGCATTACTCTCTATGGCATGAATACTTGGTTTGTTCATTGTCTGCTTTGGTTGTAAAGGAAAGGTTTTGCCAAAAGAAAACAGTGGACCTGAGTCGACACCCAGTTCTCAGTCTGTCAGAACTCACTTTCTTAAGCCATGTATTCAATGCTGTAAAATGGATGCATGTCCCACTTCTGCCTCATTGAGAGGAGCTTCAATATCACCTCCAGGATAGGATCAGTATAAACCACCAAACCAGCCACAGAGGACCAGTACTGAGATTTTTTTCTGCCCCCTTGGGCGTTAGGCTGGGAAAATAGTTTTACATCTACAAACACATTTAAGAATACGAACAAATATTCTTTCTAAACTCTGTGTGTAGGTGTGAGTGGTGGAGAAGATAAGGGAATAAAAACTATTTTCTATTATGGTAATGATATTCTATAACCTTATTAAAAAAAAAAGAAATAAAAAATGTTCTTCCTTGCAATAAGTGTTTCACTCTAAACTAAAAATTGTTTACCAGGCACCACCAATTCCCTCAGAAATATGGGATCTAGACAACAATATTTCTAGTTGTGTTCCCCATGGAATATAGGATGTACATCCTGATGTTCCTGGTTGCCAGGCTTTGGAAATTTGGGACTCTGGGCCCCATAGCTGTATAACCAGTTTGCCAGGGAAAGGAGAAGATGGCTGATTTCAGAAAGGTGGCAGAAAGTAACTAAGGGAAGTTTTGTTAGAATTGTAATGTTCCCAGAGGTCTGGATGAACTGGAGAAATGTTCTGATGGGAAAGCATCCCTGAAGCCCCAGAGGTGAGTCTGGGTCGCTCAGGGGAGGTCAACATGGACCCACCCTCTGTAATCCCCTTCATCCCCCCCACAGTGTGGGTTGGTGATGCTGGTGCCTAAGCTGCAGCTGCACCAGGTCCGGCTTGTTCTGAGCACAGACAGTAAGCATTACATTGATGGAGGCATGCCCTTAAGGACCATTTCTCAGAGGTGCTACTGAGCACTGGAATTTCCCCTGCCAGCTGTTGAGAATTTTTTCAAGCTGTATGCAAAGGTTCATTAGGGAAACACATTTATTAGAATACTGTGGAGATCATCTCTAATTAAAGATTAAATTTCTTTCTTCTAAGCAAGAGCATAGCTCAGCCTCTCAGTGGTTCTGTTCCATAAACCTTTCCTCATTTCCTTTCTCAGTGTTATTTTGTCCACATGCCCATCTGCAGCAGTAGCTCTGATGTACCTGTGGTGTGTCAGAGCTTCTACACCCCCAGCACAAGGGCAAGACCAGAGGTTGCTGTAAGCCAGGCTATCTGTAGTGAATTTTGTCATGCTGAATCTGAAGCCTGTGATGAAGATTTAGAGCTACTAAACTATCTTCCAAAGAGAGGGACTGGCCATGATGCATCAGTACAAGGCTCCATTGCTACATGCAATTTGGGTTTCAAAAGCAGGAAAAGTAAAACCAGAAGACTCCAAATGAGCAAATACCCAGTGAGGAGACTTGAGCAGAGAAATACAGAAATGGCACAGGGAAAGTGTAAGTACTCAGAAGCACAGCTGCTGAAAGAGGAGGGTCACGTAGAAGATGATGATGTCTGCTTCTGTCATTCACATTACAGCACTGCTACCCACAGGGATGGTGTTTAATTTGAAGATCACCTTCACTAAACCATTTCATACAGAATATGTCACAAGGTAAATTGAACAGCTAGACACATAATCAGACAGAATGGCACAGTAAAATAATTAAATACAGGCAGCCCCAGGATGCTCCCTGCTTAATGTAGAATGCTAATTGGTGGTGTTTGAATACCACACGGTGTGTGTGGAAGAAAGACAGTGTAACTAATGTACCTGTATGTTGTGCATAATAGTACAGCAGGAGACCTTGAGGGTACATCTTCCCCTGAGGATTTCACACTGCCAGCAGCTGATACCAATAACAACAAAGGAATGAATTTCCCCTGATATTTTCCTGACATATTCTATCCCAGTTCCTGCTTCAGTGTAATCTGTGTGAAGCTTTAAGAGTGATATGGTGCACTAAAATTAAATGCATCTTAAAAAGTATACATATCCTATTTTTAGTAGTAAAAACCCAGCAGATAGAATTGTGATACCAGGCTATAAATCCCTGGTTGCTTGCTTTCATCCAGCTGATTTGAAAAACCTAAATAACCTTTTCTCTATGAAAGACATTTTTCCTATTATGATTTTGTGATGCTTCCATTTTCAACAGCTGCAGTTTTCTGACTTCTAAGTACATGGAGGAAAACTTGTGTTGACTTGGAAATACTGTTGAAATCTTCTTTTAAAAGAAATTGATAAAGACATTAATTTTCACTTTTTTGTCTCAAAGTAGCTAAATTATATATGTTGGATGGTGTTATCCCTGCCCTTGACAAACAATATTCCATTGTTTTTTAACTAGATAAAAGGAGCATTTATGAATTAGAGCTCTATGAGTGTGAAAAGGTAAAAAACCATGTTCATATGCATACGAATATATTTGAGATGGTGCTCTTTAAAAAAAAACATATCTTAGAATTGGTTATAGGCTGACAGCTATAAATATAGTAAAACACTTATTGTCATGCATAGTCACACTACATCAGAAACAGTGTTCTGCAGAATGATATTTGCTCTCTGTTCCTCCTAGAAGATTTTCAATGCGGGACAAGAAATCCATTTTGCATCCCTAAGGTTCATTTCATTTGACACTAAGCACAGGTGTTTTGCTGCTTCCACTTGTAGGAGGAAAGAAAAGTGAGACGAAGTAGGGGCATACATACAGAAGAAAATTAACTAAGGTTAATCCCAGGCTGGATTTCAAAACTACTCCATGGCACACTGAGTCACAGAGGTCAGGGACCTCTGGAGATCATCTAGTCCGAGGCCCCTCCTCAAGGCCAGGATAACTAGCAGGTTAGATAACTAGCAGGTTGCTCTGGACCATGCCTAGTCAGGTTTTGAATATGTCCAAGGAGAGGGACTCCACAACCTCTCTGGGCAACCTGTGACAGTCTTTGACCAATTTTTTTTACATTTAAATGGAATTTTTTGTGTTTCAGTTTGTGCCTCTTGCTACACAAGATACCACTGAGAAAAGTCTGTTTCCTTCTTCTTTATTCCCTCTTCTTCTTCAATTTTCAGATTGAGTGTTATGAAACTGAACGTCAAGTGCAGTGAGTTCCAGCTACAATGATTGGAAGGTTGGTTTCCTTAAACTAAAAATGGAAATTCTTTGAGCTGGTCTTCTCCAGTATAACACCATGTGCAGCTAATTTCCTCTAATTCTGTTGGAATGGCTCACTTATTCATGAAAGAAAGGAAAGAGAAAAGAAAGGAAAAGAAATGAAAAAGGGGGAAGAGGAGAGGAGTGGAGAGGAGAGGAGAGGAGAGNGAGAAGAGAAGAGAAGAGAAGAGAGTGAAGATGAAAACAGAAGCTCCCTTGAATGACTTCACAGAAGAAATGTTTTGCTGTCTTTAAAAACAAAAATACTTCAAAGGTCTGGCAAGTCTCACTTCCTATGTAAGCAGCTTCCTTAGACCGTGGCAAGAGTTCTGCCCAGATGGCGTTCAGGCTCAAGTGGAAAACCATAAGTACCAAAATACTCAAAGATATTATGCTATCTAGTTCCCACCAATATCAAGGAGAGCTGGATACACACAGGACCTTATCTAGACCTAAAAGAGCTACTGTACAGCAGCCACACCTACAGTACTGTCTTCAGCAGTATCCATTACCAGCAACTCAGTATGCCTCAAATGCAGAGCAGCCTGGCCTACTTTAAAGAGTCTGGTATTTAATTTCAGTACTGGTGGTTTTGGATGTTCCAAATCCCACATTTGTTCCTTACAGATGGCAAAAATAATAGTAGTTCAAAATAAACTACTTCCGGCACTTTCAGCAACCTGGTCTGGTGGAAGGTGTCCCTGCTCATGGCAGGGGGCTGGGACTAGGTTATCTCTAAGGTCCCTAACAACCCAAATCATTCTATGCTTTTTATGATTTCTATGAACTTTTCCTTCATCCCGAATTTATGACATCTCTCATTTTCATATCCTGACTGCTAAAGCATTTTCAGCTGGCAAATGTTGGTAGCAGCTAGAAACAGAAAATGCTGACTGAAAGGCCTTGCACTATAGGGACAAGAACTGATTCAAGTATGTTCATTCTAACAAATAACAATTATTGTTTTAAACTCATTATTTACTGAATAAAATAGCAGTGCCCAACAGGCATTTTAGGAACTGGCACCAATAGTTATAATCTGCTTCCAACAACTCAGAACAACTTGTATTCTCATTGAAACAATAACAATTTTCATAATGGATAGGCCTGTCCAGTAGAAAGGAAAAGAATAATTCAAATAATGATTATTACAATATGCGCCAGTTATGCACAGACAATGTCGCATACATAAATTCTCTTCCAGTCTGTTCACAGCTATTCCCTTTGGTGCTATCATTTCATGATAAATTCTGTTTACATTCCCTCACTTGAAATCCTTTTATTGAAAACTCCCAAAACACAATACAATGCTTTTTGGACATCCTTAGTAAGAAAAGATTGTGGCAGATCCTTTGCACTACCATGTTTACTAGGCCAAACACCAGAAAAACACTCACAATTTTGAGGGTGACCTCATTGCTCTCTGTAGCAGAGAAAGCAGAGAGGGAGGTACAAATCTCTCCCTGGTATCCAGTGACAGGACACGTGGCAATGGCTCAAAGCTGCACCAGGGAAGACCTAGACTGGACAGTAGGAAGCATTTCTATATTGAGAGGCTGACCAAACATTGGAACAGGCTTCTCAGGGAGATGTTTGACGCCCCAGGCCTGTCTGTGCTTAAGAGGTATTTGAACAAAGCCTTTAACAACATGCTTTACTCTCAGGTCAGCCCTGAATTGATCAGGCAGTGGGACTAGATGGTCATTTTAAGTCTCTTCCAACTGAAATATTCTTTTTTGTTCTACGCTATTGAATATTTCATGCAGTAGGTGTACATAAGAAGAGAAAACCCTCTTCCCCGCATTTTCCAGCAAGAATGGAAAAAAAGGGCCTTTTGCATACACATCTCTTGACCTGGCTAAGTCACCACACCAAGGGATGATGTGCAACTTCCCAGTCACCATCTGATTCCACTTTCCATGTCTTAGTCCAAGTCAGGACTGACTTAAAGATGCTTAAGTGCAGGTTTTACCAAGCACATACACTAGAACATTGCAGGATGCTTTGTGTTATCTAACACATGTCCTTCTGAAGAGCAGCCAGCCTACCCCAGTGGAAATTTCTGTGCCTGAAATGGCAGTAATGCCCTGTGTTTGAACACTCCAGAGCCGCTCCAAGAGACCAAAACTGGAAAATTGTTTTCAGTTCACCTCCAAAAGTTTGACTGATTTTGCCTAAGATATATTCTGCATATTATTGAGCAGAGTTTTTCATCTGATTTATTAACAATTCACATTGCTGTGAAAGAGTGAGAGAATGAGCACTCATAGGCGACATACACAACACTCTCCAAAGAGATTTAAAACTCAAAGCACATGAAGTAGATGCACATAGCTGTGTACATCAGTTACACTCCTCATCAATCAGACCCAAAGCCAAGATTGCCATCCACATGACTTCATCTATACAAATTTCCTTTAGGGGAAAAAAAATCCATGGCTTTTGCTGAAGACAATGAGTGTTCTTGTCTTTAAATTGAACTTAACATAAGCATCTCAGCTACCTTTCAGTTATGAGAGTAAAAAACATGCAGAAATAAAAGTGGTCAAGGATCAAAGACCTTATTTTCCCATCAAATACTTTACTGTGGTCACATTGATTGAAAAGTCAAGGTGTTAATTTCGAGCCAATATATATTTAGTTTAAACTTTACTTATATATAGAAGATATGCACAAATGTCTGAAAGAAAACACAACATATTTTGCTCTGAAATGTGAATAAATTACTTAAAATACTTGACCTCACTGTGCTAGATGTATTTTAATCTGCACGTGTAAGGGTTTTTTACCCTTCCCTTCAGCCACAAGGTCAATGGCGGTGTTTTTCATGAAGCAGGAAATATGTAGGTAAAGGTAGCTTTGAAGTATATGTGCAGTGAAATATTTAGCCAAACAAACACTATTCTAGGGTGCTTATGGATAGAAAATAATAAAAATATAAAATATCCCCTCAGAGAAAGAGAAATTTTGGTGTGCTGAAAAATATGTCATGCTCATTCTTTTGCTTTCTCTTTCACCATTCTGATTTCTACTACACCCTTAAAATGTGTAGAAGCTCTTCCCTGAAGGACTTTCTGGTTTCTGTAACTTTTGTAATTCCTAAAAATTTGGAACTTTCTCCTGCTATTTAAAAGCACCATGTAATAAAGCATGTGTGTTTCAGCTGTCACTGGTAGTTACATCAGGCTCTGTGTGACTCATGCATTATGTTAATTCCTTTTATTTATTCTAAAAGGACATTTACAGAGTTGGAAGGAGGTGATTTTACTTATTTTTATTCCCTCTAGTTAGTCACCTGGTAGGTAAAAAAATTACTGTTCTGACAGAGATGAGAATAAGTTTGAAGCTGAAATTTACAGCTTGTAAAACTGATGAAAATCTACAGAGAGAGGTTGCTCAGTGGCAGTGTTTCAGGGCCCCATCATAATATCAGCTGGAGTCAATACTATGAGTAGATCCAGTTTCAGCGGCAGCTTTCAATATTGTTTTCTACCACTGAACATTGTTGTTGCTATGTATTGACAAAAAAGATGAAGTTCAACAGCACCACTTTCCAGAAAAAAACAGAGAAATGCACTGGTTGTATTGTATGTGAGTTTTTAAGAATCCTATAATTTTCAATATAAGAGAGCCACTAAAAAGAATTGTTCATCACAGTTTTAGAAGTGTTGTCTGATTCTTTGTTAAATAACTCCACAATTCAGTTAATTTTCAGTGTAAAATTGAATTCCCTGTTCAGCTTTTATTTGCTTGTTTTTAAAAGAAAATGTGAAGTTCCTGTTCTCCTTTATGTGTCATTTGTAACTCCCCTCAAATCAAAGGGAATTATCTGTGCTCTGCAGGGAGATAAATTGAGCGTGAGCCTTGCAAACCACAAAACTAGGGAAAGGAAAAGTAATAGCCCATGCTTAAGATAAAATCTGCAGTTGTGCAAAATGCTCTGTGAATTCCATCTCATATTATAGTACAATTTTAATAAAGATGGATGTCTTGCAGAAAATTCCACTTAGACAATCATCTTGGCATTCAGAGATCAGAGGAACAATCTCTACTTAATACCACTGGGGAAATGGACCCAGTAACTCCCTTTAACTGCTGTTTAAACACTCAGAAGTCAGATGGAATGGGAGTCCTCCTTCTCTGACTCTCAGCTATCAATGGGCACCAAAGCCCCCACCCGGGCTGTAGCTATTAGCTTTCTCACCATGAAAACCAGGAGCAGGAGGTGATTGGTGGTTGCTCAGAGAATGTGTCAGCTGGAAAAACATGGAGTTTTGCAGCTCGCAAGTCCGGAGTGCTCCTGAAAGAGCACCCTGGAGACTATCACAGCACAATTTCTGTGCCATGCAGGTCCTCAGGGAGCAGCTGAACTGATCATCTTTAGCAATTCTTACTCCCAGAAACGCTTAAATTTGCTTGACACTTCCCTGTTAGACCAGCAAGTACCTCAGGTGGTCAGGCCTGGGAGCCCAGTTTCATTCTGTATTGGCAGGTGTTAGAGACCAGAGATGGGGAGGTGTGTGGGATTTCATGGCACAGAACTGAAGGTGTTGGGCCTTGTTATATAAGGACCTATGTCCTGGAAGGGATACGAGGCTTGGCACATCCTGAGCAAATTCACACACAGCCAGTGCTGAGATCAGTACCAAAGGCAAGAGCTGTGGGCACGTTCCCTTGGAAATCTCTCCAGAAAAGCTTGCCTTCACCAAACAGCTCTAGTCCATGCAGTCACAAATTAAGGATCAAGAATCTTCTTACCCTGAGGAAATCCAAGTCCATTTTTTGACAGAAAGAGGCAAACTCCCAGGTGGTTGCCTCGGCTGGGTGGCAGGACAGTTATTGTTAGCCCTCCTACTGAAGTAAAACCATTGTTTTCTCTGGTGTGCAAAAGTCAAATCATCAGCAGGAGGGCAAGCTAAAGGGAATTGGACTGCACAGACTCATGGCTTTGGTACTCAGCTGGAAAGATGGAACTGGGCTCTGGTCCCAGGACTATTCCCATTTACAGCTCTAAAATGTAGCCAGCTTTGCAGAGCATCTGGAAAACGACCAAAGGACCTCAGATCAAAGGCAAGAGGACAAAATGTACGGTATTCCCCTTCCATGTTAAGTCCCTGCCACTTTATTGTAGAAACAATTATTCCCACTTAGTCTTCTCTTGTTTTGGTGAGAGCTGCCTTAAATTTGGGGTACCTTAAAAACACCATCAATGAAGGAGGCAGAGGTCTTCAACCCTAGTGGTTAAACAGAAGTGGGAGGATGAACATGGGCTGGCATGGCCACTTGTCTTTGTGAATTCAAATTACCTCTGGAGATGTAAGAAATTGTACACATTTTCCATTTCCCAGGCACATGTTCAAACACTTCCATGCAAATACCTGCATTCTTAAGTGAAAACAACATTTACCAGTCTGAGTGGGTCTTACAAAAGGTGATTCTTGCTCAATTACATACCTATAGCCACAAGATTAGCTGATGTTTCGAGTGGATTAAAGTTACACATCATCTTGAATCAGAAGTCTGAACTCCCTCAAGAAAGAGATGAAACACACCACTCCAGCGTTTGCGTTCTATTTACAAGCCTTTAACCCTTTAGAGACATCTGATTATTAATCAATCATGCAGGAGAGAAAGGTACTCTAAATACCTCTACTATATCTCTGCTCCTACTAAACTGTCTCATTTGCTGGGTTAATGCAAAGAAAATTACTTTCTGCAGTGTTGTGTCTATCTATGAGTAAATCAGAGAGAAAATAATTTTGTTCACGTACACCAAACATGTCTTCTCTCACCACCAGGAATGTTCAAGATACACTTGTAAAGTATTTGATTTTATGAAATCTCTACCCTATTTCTTGTCACTTTCTCTAGATGCAAAAAATTTTAGTTGTCTAAATTATTAATTTCTGCTGTGCCACAAAGTTGACATGGAAGGGAGCCCTGGCATCTACAAAGTCCTGGCATTGCCCTTCATTCATGCACCTGCACTTAAAGAGCTGACCTGCTGCAATTGCACTCCCTTTGTAGATTAAATACCTCTGCAAGGCAGAGGGGTGTGACATGCCACAAACTTTTTTAATTTCTGCTGTACTTTGACAGCTATGGTCAACAGGACACCCTTTAAGTAGTGAATTCTGGATTCTGGTTTCAGGCCACTATATATGTGAAGAGATGATTTACTATTCTTCACCCTTCAACATGAATTTTGTTGATTTCAGTCAATGAACTTACATCAATTTGATAGGCAGAAACTTACCTGTTAGAGAAGCTCCTCCTTTCAGACAAACACTAGGCTGGAGATCACTGGATTATGTCAGGTATTTTCTTCATTTAAAAAAATACTACAGTAAACTATGGACATATGGATATAAACTGGTCTGAAGTGAATAGATTGCAGACAAAATTCTTCTCTCATCTGGAGTAGATTCATTGGCTTCAGTGGAACTATTCTGGATTTACAGTGATGTAATTTGGAACAACATCTGGCTTCAGACACATAAGAAGGGCTCATTGTAATGGTTTATATCACTGACTACTTATTGCATACTTTTGCTACGCTTTTCTTAGCTCTTACTAGCTACACATTACTTGTGGTTTTACATCTTTCTCTTGTATTTCACGTAAAAACCTGTAAAAGCCTTACAAAATGAGGAAAGAATACATTTCCTGCAGGTCACCACTGTGTGGCATCTCTCTTAATTTAGTTAAAAACGCAGTCTACAATTATTTTGCCTTTTTATTTTGATATTGCATTACAGAAGGCAGATAAATGAAAAGTCCTCTCTGTTGTGTTTACTCTTGACAGAGTGAGTCATTCAGTGGCATTTACCTGGAAAACACCTTTTATTTGCGTGGGTTTTCCCATATAGTCTCCTCTGTTCTTTGGCCAACAGTATGCTGCGTTGACAGGCATCCATTCGAGTCACCTTAGCACAGGTTTGTTGTTATTCCATGATGAACAAACTAGTCCAGGGCAGAACCTGTGTCCTCTCAAACCTGTGGCCAAGCTGCCTCTCTTTCTCCAAGACAATACGCACTCAGTGTCACTGCAGGGTAAAAGGGAGAGGCAGGCTGAAAGGCACTATTTGCCTGTCACCCTGTGGGTACCTTCAGTATGTCCTTTTGTCGTTGCATGGCTTTCAGCATCACATTGTGTGCACCCTTACCATGAGCTCTGAGTACAATCTTCTCTGCCATCAGAATCTGCTAATGTGGTGTTTCGAATTTTAATGGAAGAGTGTTTAATAAAACTACAAGACAATGGGAAATAAATATGCAAACATGCCAAATACCATTTAGAAATCAACATTTGCTTTTTTACCACACGTGCAACTGTGGTTTTCTGTTATGCAAAACTATAGCATCTGAGCTTTAAATGGCAAAGCCATACTTTGCAAATATGTTCGGAAATATTCACACATGTTTCTGTTTAATCTTATGACACTTGTTTTTCCAGCTTGAAAATTTAATTCAAATATCGTACTTTACTTAATTAATTTTAGATATGTAATAAATATATTGTTTTAAACCAAGTGTCTCCAAGGTCAGCTGTGGTAGCCAAAAGCAATATTTGCATCATTTGCATTACTTTGAGCTCCTAATTACGTGACACTTGCTTCAATAAAAGCTAATATTATAATTGACTTTATTTACTCTACTTCATTACATCTGGCTTCCTTTTAGATTTTTTTTTCCCAAATCTACTCACAGAGAATATATAAATTATATACCTTATCTTTTTTTTAAAAGGCAACTCCATCCATCATAATGGATTACAAATTTATCACCTTGAATCAATTTCTGTTCACAAGTTCAAAAGGAAATATAAGTGCTTGAGGGCCCAGAAATATTTATTGTACATGTGGATATTATTAAACTTTATTGAAATCCTTCACCAATGAGAATTGTTTCTGTTTCGTTTTGCAACACATACAGCACTAATGCTAAAAAGCCAATGCCTTTATTGTCTAAAAACTAAATCAGCAATGCAGCATTGATTTTGAGGACAACTGGTTCTGACTAGACTTACTAACATATTTATGCAAGCATTCATTTAATTAAGACATGACAACCTCAGCTTGCCTAAGGTAGTGAAAATTTGTTTCGACGTAGTTTCTTGTATAACATTTTCCCATGATGACGTCTATTTTCAAGTAAAAAATACTTCTGCTAGCAGCATCAACAGTAATTCATTCAGACTCTTTTCCTTGTAATAGAGTAGAGAGAGAAAATGGAAACTTTAGATTCATGAGAGTCTTGGTTTAAGACTTAGTGACAAGCCTACATCTGGTATCAATACAGTTCTTTGGGATCTTGACCACATCTTTCATAAAGTGGTAAGTTCCGCCAAAAGGACACATCTTACTGGCTGCTAACTACAACCTCCGAAACGCCGAGCCAGTGCAGGGGAGGAATGCAGTAATGTTCTGCTGGAGGGAGAAAACAAAACTACAATTCTATTTACATTTTTATTAGTGGTGTTAATGGGAAGTTGATCTCTTAAAGCCCATGGTAAGACACGCTTTCTTTGAAATTGTATACCACCGTGTCAAGAGTTAGCATGAGAGGTTTGTTGGTTGGGGGTTTTTTCCCCTCATTTTGGACTAATTTCTTTCTATACTGAATTAATTAAACTCCTGGAAATACTTCCCTTTCAAAGAAAAAGATTGGCAGCCTCAGAAGGAAAAGAGCAGCTGAGTTGCTGTGGGCAGACACACATATAGCATAGGGTAGTCAGATGTGATGTTCAGTGGGTGAGGAAGCCACCATGAGCGCTGCCGACGGAGCTGTGCAGCAGCCGCCCAGGTGCAGATTTCACTGCTTCAGATACGACATTTGTTTTGTTAAACAGCATGACATACTGGTGTCCAATGAGTTTCCACTTGGGCTTTAGAGGGCTGGTCTGTGTTTTAGTTTCTAAAGAAAGAAAATCAATCTAAAAAGAAAGAAACCTAAAGATACCTAGGGACTGTCTTTTGCAAGGAGTCATATATTTCAGGAAAAAGATGAATATTTCGTGATTCCAAGTGTTTGGAAGTGGTGTCCTATCAGGGCTACCTGTGGAAGAATTTTACTTGAAAGCAGAGATGTCTCAAAATGAGGAACAGATTTGTATGACTAATGAAGATTAAGATGAAATTTCACACAGTCTTACCAGTGACTTTAGCTGTTTCCACATTAAAGAGTCAATGTGATGCCAGCTTTGTAAAAAAATTTTCTTCTCAAATATATATACCCGAAAAAAGGGTTTTGCTTTATTCCAAGGAACTTTAGGCAGATGAATCCAATGTACATGCTGTATAATGATATTTAATTTGGGACTTTTAAGTTCCAATAAGAATGTTTCATGTGGCTTTCTTAGCAAGAGCAGACTTAAATCTGGTTTAACTGGCCAGAGTAGATTTTTTCATCTGAAGTCATCTTTTACTTCCATAAAGTTGCAATCCTAACTCCTGCTCCTTTTGTCAAGGATATTAGGATATGACCATAAAAATATTTCAAGCAATGAATTGGTAGGTGGCAGAATGTTCCCATGCTTTTGACACTTCATTTAAGATAGAGGAGCTGATGGTTCATTGTCTGTGATGTGGGGGCATATTAGATTTACTCAATGGAAGGGTTGGGAGAAATTACTGGTTACAAAAATTTCCTTTCCTCTCATCGTAAGGCTGCAGCCTGCCTTGCTTTACATCAGGTTTGTGCTGTGAAACTTATCTAAAATAACTGTGTCTGAACATGGAAAATCCCTTATCATCACCTTTCAGCCCAGCTCACAGTATGATGGAGCCTGAGCAAAAGAGTGCATCCAGACTGGTGTCTGGCTGGAGGAGAGGTCATTCCACCAGAAGAAAACTGTTCCTGAAAACACATTGTGCCCCTGTGAGGGGTGTCTGCCCTGGCTCCATCATCAAACCTACACAGCAGAGGTTTGGTAGGAAAGTCGACATTGAGCCAACAGAATAATCCGGGACTTGATCCCATCCAAAGATACCCCTTTGCTATTTCACTCACTGTTTTATGTCTGTTGTTCTGCTGGGCTGCACACCCTGCCAGTTTTAATTCCATGCTTCCATTTGCTGTTACTGAATAGCTGAACATCAAAAAAAAAATCCTCTTATGGAGCTGGCGAGAAAGACTTGCAACAAGTAGTGCCTATGCCATATTTAATTCAATCAGTATTAGGTATTCAGTCAACATATGGATCACTTCAGGGCTTTAGTGATGCTTTAAGGAAACATCAAACAAAAGTGTGAATGTCTATGTATACACATATCATATGACAAGAACCTCTGATGTTTAAAAGTTACAGTTTGGTCTAAAAAGCTGTATCTGTGTAGCATTTTCAGATTTATTAAATAAATCAAATGCTACATAGGAATGGCCTCCTCTGTAGCTCCTCTGTAAAGACACATTGAGCCATGATGGATTTTCATGTATTGTGAATGAAATTTATTTTGCAAAAGTCAGCAGTTCTGCAGTTCTAGTTAGCAGGGTATCACCCAGTAATAACATATATCATGCATGTGGAATGTTTATAATGTTTATATAAAAAGGGAGAGAAACTTATCATTATAATAAGGGTGGGGGGAAGTAATAAAATTATTAAGTTTATCCCAAGTTTCCACTAGCTGTTTTTTAATTGCTGTCAACTGAGTTCAAAGTGTTAAAGGAACCAACATTTTCTCCTGTGGCACTTTTTTCTTTAGATTTCTCATGCATTCCCTTTTCTGTGAAACTCTGCATAGTAAATATTAATTTACCCTCAATTACTAATGACAAGTGAAAGAAACCTTTGCATTCATCAGGACCACAGCCCTAGGACATACGTTTGTCCTTCAAAGCGTTCAACCATTCAACAATTAGAACTAATAGCTACTCCAGGCTATCAGGGCTGAAACACACAACACTGCCCTAGTGCTGAGCTCTCAGCACAAGCACTCATGGTGGTCTTACAAACTATTGACTTCATCAGTGAAAGTTGGAAAAGTGATTTGGAAAGTGGACAAATTAGACACGGAGTGATTGTCTAAAATGTGAGAACACTTACGGGTTGGAGAGGGGAACAAGTCAATTAGTTCACTAATAAACCTTAGCTATGTAAAAGCTCCCTCACTTCTCACATGAAAACAGCTTGGAAGGCTGAGGATTTTGCTAAACAAAAGCAAAACAGATAAATAAATAGAAAATGCTAAACCAGGAGCATAAAGGAATGACTGATACGGACACTCTGGTATGTTTCTGTACAATACCTTAAAAGGGCAGCTTCAATACTTAAGCCTTCTTTGCTGGGAGCTTCATCTTTAAACACAGAAAATCCCCCCAGCCACTGCAGAATCAGCTGAGGCTTTGTTCTTGGATGTGGCTGCAAATGTCCCCCCCCAACAAACATTTCCAACGGTGACATTGTCTTCCTACTTCACTGTTCTCCTAATATAATATAGAGACTGGTTTGCTTAAACAGCTCTGATTGCTTTTCTTTAGAAAAACATAATAGATCATTTATTTTATTTTGTTTTCTGCTTTCATTATTTAACAATGAAGAAGTTCTCTTATTGCAGTGAACAGAACAAAAGCATGTAATGAACCATAATATTATTGAAAATAGCAACTTTGCGGCCAAAAACAGTATGATAGAAGGCTTTCATGAGTACACAGATTTGTTCTTGAAAAGTGACTGGAAACGTTAATTATATTCCCCTTCTTTGAATATTTATATATTCAAGCTTACATATTTATTAGTGCCACATATTTCTTACATCTTGTAACTATAATTTGTGGGAGGTCAGAAAATATTGACATTTTGTTTAATTTCTAGTGGAGCAAAAACAGGTTTAGGCATTGTGAAAAAAACAAAATAAAACAAAACAAAACTAAAAGAGAAAAAAACTATACAACTACAACAATAACAAAACCCCACCAAACTAAAAACCAAACAAAAAACCCACCAAAAAAAACCCCACAGCTTTATTTATAAGAAATTATAAGAAAATATAGAGATGGCTAAGCAGCACTGCTGTTTTTTGAAATGCCTTCCCAACAAACCATCCAACAATCAGACATATCTGAACTGTAAACGGCTCACCCAAGACTTTACTTAGTGCTCCCTGGACACCCTTCATCCTTATCCACTGGCATTTAGTGGTCACAAAGGACCTTCCATTGAGGGTCCAAGTCATACCAGGATACCCCCAGCAAGGGAATCTAGTGGTTCTATTCACTGAATTAGACCAAAGACAATGACAATGAATTCCTAATTATTTAAAAAATTCAGTGTTGCTAACACCAGGACCAGAGCTAAAATCTATTTCTCAGAGAAAAACAAAAACAAGCAAACAAACAACCAAAAACCCTCTAACTCTATAATTTTTAGTGTGACACGAGTATTAAACAACATGAAGAATTGTTTCAGAGGTATAGGTTTTTTTACTACTGATAGCCTGTGTATTATGCATATGCCATATATTATACATATTATAGATAAAAGAAGTAAAAATATAAACAATAATTAAATGACACAGTGTTGATTGGCAGACTAGAGCTAATCTCATGCACAAGGAAGGAACAAGGATATTTCTAGCACCTGAGGTTTTCTGACCTCTGTAAAGTGGATATTTATAGAGTATGGCAAAATTAAATTACAGCATACTACAACATAAAGGACTATGAACTCGACTGTGTGTCAATTTGAAGTATGGAAGTTAAAACTAGTGTTAACAGTGACCAATGGTGTCAGAAAATGTAAACAGTAATCCCCTGATTATGGAAGGATATATTTGAAGACAAAATTGGGATAAGATTCTTCTCCATGAAGAAAATACTGCCTGTTTTCCACAATGATATTAGTAGCTCTATGCACTGCAAAATTTAAAGGAATTATATGAGAGTGTATGTGTAGGGGGTTTTTTCAGCATTTTCCAGAAGAGTTTCACCCTAAATGAAGAAAAACTATAACAATAGAGTTTTAAGTAATCCCACTTTGACATTCAGCCTGGTTTCTGTAATGAAATTGATGGCTTTTCTTCTGTCAGTTTTCTAGCACTCCATCAGCTGGGGGATTTAGATTTTGGGAATCAGAGGTGGTAGGTAGAAAAGTTTGGATACTGTCCAATTGCAGCAAATTAGGGAAAAAATAGACACAATGAGGGAAGAAAGGTAGCAAAAGCAGCTGAATGAAAGAAAAGGGGGTAGAGAGGAATTTCTGTTAGTTCTCACCAATTAAAGATTCTTTATAAGGCAGAAGGAGACAAGAACAGTGCACCAGGTCTGGGAAGAAGCAGCAGAGTGTCGGGAGGATGGGCTTGTGGGAAACAGCTGGTAAAATACACAGTCCCTCTAAGCCAATACAACGGGAAAGGGAAGTTAAGGCGAGAATTCAAGCATCATTAAATGAGTTTCCCAAATTTCTACACCATATGTTTTGAAACAAAACATGCTTAAATTTGCCAAGTAAAATTTTATTCTTACTTGGCAGCTTTGTTTAGAAAACGGTCATAAATCCTAAGTATAGTTAAAGTTCTTATTCCATTGAAATTATCTCATTTCTAAAATGGATACATGCTTCCAATCAGTTTTGAAAGATTTTATATCAGTTTCTTCTTTCCTTATCTTTCAATAAAATCTGAAAGAATTATTTTAGTCTGATCTAGTTTTAGGCTATCTTTTCTTAGACTGTTTAGCAGAAAATGAGCTACAGTCCTTTTGGGAATTTTTTTCTAAAAAACTATTGACAATTGACCAAGTCACCCTGATTTATTCATGTGAGCTTATTCCACAAGTAATTATCCTCATAACGGTGTCATCATTAAGTTAAAAAGTTCTTGGTGTTGCTCTGTCCCAAGACACAGGCATGGTCTTTCATCTCTGCTGCTCTTGTCTTCAATCCCAGTATCACTACAGTTTTAGGTCTTCTGCTGTAGATCTGTTTTGTTTGGAAGAAAGGGAAATATGCTCCAGCCCTCCTAAACTAGGCATCTGTTGTACTGCTTTGATGGGTTAGAGGGCTTTTTCCATTTTAGTTCCCTAGAATCACATATTACAATATTTGTTGTCTCAAAGAACTCTTGTGAAATGCAGAAGTCAAGTCAGGACTCAGAATATTTAAGGAACAGCACCCTCAGAGTACATTTAGATTAGCTGTGTGGACATAAAGGCATAGCCTAAAATAAATGCTGGGTTGTGAATTGTTGTGCCTGCAATTCACAGCTACTTACTGACAAGAATCACTGTGATCAATGAGGTAGTATTAGACAGCTGCAAACTTCTCTAATGTAATCAGGCCTCTAAATATCTCAGTAGATATGATTCAGATTAATTGTATATTCAGAATTAGACTAGCTGAAGTAGATCATATGGAAGGCATTCTGAGGAATACTTCTGAAAGATATATAAAGTTAATATAGAGAACTGTGAAGTGGGAAAGGCTGTGTGTTTTTCTTCTCTTTAAAATACTATGAAGGGAAGCAAAAATTGCATGTTTTTTTCACAGGGAAATGTCTTTTTTTAAAAAATAGATAGTTTTCCCCAAGCCTTAAGGAAGAAATACAAATGAGCTCCACATGCTCTCCAAAGTATCCAGGAGTAATTTTACAGGCAACACTATAGACATATCATTCCCAATATACATGGGCCAGTAGAAATGGTACATTGTGCATTTCACAGTCCAGAATTCGCAGGAAACCAGATAGGCAAAAAAAAAAAAGTCAACTTTTAGAGACATGCATCTGGAACTTCAGACCACATCATGGCTAATGGCTTTATTGTGAAACGTTTCCTCTCACTGGGATCATTGTCAGTGAGGCTGTTTGTGTTGCTAAGCACATTGTAAACCCAGCAGCTTGATACATCTGGCATTATACTCTTCTCTTTTTGCATGGAGAAGAAAAAGAAAAAAGAAAAAAAGAAAAAAGAAAAAAGAAAAAAGAAAAAAGAAAAAAGAAAAAAGAAAAAAGAAAAAAGAAAAAAGAAAAAAGAAAAAAGAAAAAAGAAAAAAGAAAAAAAAAAAGAAAAAAGAATAAATGAGAAGAGAGGGGAATACTGTAGAGTGTAACTGATGTGTCAGAATGGCTCTTTGGGATATGAATTCTACAGCAATACATAGAACTTTAGTACAATAATTGTGGCTCCAAAAGTGTTGCAGGCACCTTGTTGAATATAAAGACAACACATTTGTTTCCCAGAGAATGTGCAGTTTAACTACAGACTTGGCACAAGAAATACTGCAGTTAATAAATGAAAGCAAGGGTTACAATTACGACATTGTGCAATTCTGGCATGTGCCATGAATTCTTTGTATGACCCCAGCACACTTCATCCTAGTCTTTGGCTGGGCTGTTCATAAGTCAGAGAAAGTTCTGGCCTCATCATGCTACAGCGACCAGTTACTCATTTAGGTCTCTTGTCTCTTTTCTCCTCAGCCCAGCAACAGTAGGTAGGGTTTGTTTTTTCAAAAACAAAATAGAACTTTAACTCATGTTTCTAATAAGGCCATAACTGTTGAGGTATTGGCTCCTCTATGAAACTGGTAAAGACTGGTATTGCTTTAGTCAGAACAACTTTTTTTCATTAATTATCCCTTTAAAATCCCCACTGCTGCTTTATTGGATGAAGCTGGTGACAAAGGACATAGACACAGAAAGCTCTCTTAGAGCTGAACTCTGTGATACAGCCAAAGAAAGACTGTGAAAGCACTGATGTTGGAGGGGAGGCAAGTCCTCTAATCCTCTTCCCAAGACTGAGTGCTTCTAAGTATTTCTAAAACTTGAAATCTTGACCTTATATTTCTTTGAAAGAAGAACTGGCACCATTCCTCCCAGTTTGGTGAATAAGTCCCTGTGGGACACCGCGCTTACAATTGCACAGCACAAATGTTTTTCGTGGCGTGGTTATAACCATGGCCAGGCCTCTGTACATGGCATGAGGATACTCTAGGGATGCTTGGAGACTTTCAACTTGTGTGTCAGTAATACTTTGGTATATTCACAGGTGATTTATTTTTTCATGGCCTTCATCCTCAAATCTCTTTACTATTTATTCTGAAAACTATTTGTAATTACATATGTCCACAGGAACATATTTCTGTAACTCTGAGGAATGTTATGTCTCTTACCAAGGGTCACAGGAGTCTCCTCAGGAGCACTTCAGAAATGTTAAATTAAGTGAATATATAAGCTGTTAGCAACTCTGAGGTGTGGCTCCATGTTTAAATGCAGATCTTTTGTGATGCTTCTTCAGGTTAACATTGCTATTGCCTCTTACTAACCAATAAAGTCAGAACTTTTCACATTGGTTCCTCTAGATGTTTTTATCTGGCTTTGGATGAGATGTGTCCTGTGCAACTCCTCGTGCTGCAGGAGGGCCAAGCTGTCATGACAAGAAACGCAATGAAGGAGCCACTGGAAGCATTCTGGAGCTTGGTGTAAATGTAGCAGAAATGTATCTACACTCAGAGATGAAAAAATGGGCTCATAATTTACTCTTTTCCTCCACTGTAAGTCTATTGTGAGCAGTGACATATTTGCACTGGTGACTTGCTCATTTTGTTGACGTTTCTGTCCTTTAACAACTTCTTCTAAGACTAGTTCATAGACTCATTCCTTTAACAGCAGTTATGCAGAAGTCCTACTTCTGCTGTTTTCCTACTATATATTCCTTTCTTCAAAGACCACATGACCTTTTCTATTTGTTTTATTTTCTCTAGTAAAAAGAAGACTAAGGAAAAGTGGACCCAATATATAAAAATATTTGGGTTTTAGGTCAGAGCACCATAGGACTAGAAAACATAAAACATCTTTCCCTGTGATTAGCAACACTTCCTAGCTGTTTTGCATCTGGGAAGCACAATCTGTGCTTCCAAACTGTATATACATTTCCTTGTGTTTGAATGCGTTCATGTTCACATGTGTGTTCATATGTACTAAATATGGAACACAGCTTAATCATTTCCAATTTCTGGGAATTTTGGCTGCACTTCCGTTTTTAAGTATTTGGAACTGTTCTTACTTTATATTAACTTAATGGATTTGCCTGTTTTTAATGAGCATGTTTAGAGCACTGAGACATTATGGTCACTCAATAGAATGTAAGTTACTTTTGCACACATTATGTTGCAGGCCAGATTCTGACTGATTAATACGTTGCAGGTGTCAGCCAAAATACAAAAGGATAAGCAGAAGACTAAGGGGGTGGTTATTCCTTCTCGCTGGCTGACTGCTCTTGTTGGGGGTTGCAGAAGCCACTCTGAGACTGGATTGGAAAGACATCCTACTCATAAAAACGACCCTAGAAACAATACTTCTATCATCCTTTCCATCTGCACAAATTATTCCCACTCATGGCAGAACATAGAAAAAACACCACCAGGCAAAGGGGCCCTTTACGAGGCTCTTGCCAGCCAAAGTACGTATGTCCATTGAAGTTAAGTGTGCATCTGTTTTTTGGGAGTCAGATGAAATATTTCTTGTATTTTGTTGTCCCTCTGTACAAAACCCCCTCAATCTGTGCAGGCCTGCATAGTAGCTAAAATAAATGTTGTATATTTTCATTGTTTGATTAAATCTTGTCTGAGCTATCAGTTGTGTAATGAGAAGAGTTGGCTTGCTCTGAGGTGCTAGATGTCAATGGCTATTGTTAATCATAAACTAACAAATACCAAATACAGCTATTTGGCAAGTGAGAGCTAGCATTTTTCATATTTAAGGTGATAGGAATGAAGGAAACATAAATCATAACATACTCATTTTCCCATATCTGAAGGTACATTAATATTTAACATTTGTCTACATTTCAAGACAACCGATTCATGGTTATTACCAGAAAATTGTACATTTTAAATTGTTATTCAAGTTAGCATTAGAGAAATTATGGACTGTTTCTCTTTCTTGGGATAATTCCACTAAAGACAGCACTGTTGGACCTTTGAAGAAAGAGCCAGTTCAGCCTCAATAAGGTGAATTGCTATAAATATATAGATGACCATATAAATAATGTATATATTATTTGTAATGATTTTATGCTAATTTACACTTCTGACACATCTTTATGCTACTTTCAACTTTGTGTGTATCTATAAGTAGAACAAATTTTAGTTCTTTTCATAAATTCTGTTTACAGAAAGCCTTCAGAAATATTTTATTGAACCAAGTCCTGATAATGTAAATCATGTCAAGTACCTAGAGAAACCAGATGATAACCATTAAATAAAATTGAAGACAAGTTCAGACCTTGAAAACTTAATTTCATGGGGATCCCAAACATCCTGAAAATTAAGTACCCAGGCTAAACTAAGTGTATAGGCTCCCACTCACAAGGGGCTTCATCATGGTTTTAAATCACAGCATGGTGCTGTAGGCTAGACAGAGCTGCACTTCCCAGCTGGAGATATTTTGACTGACTCACGGGGTTTTCTGAACAGACCTAATGACTCATTGTAGGATGTAATATAGCCACATGCTTGCATGTTAGTATGGACAGTGTAAAGGAGAGTGATCCCCTTCTGTTCTCTTTGAGGATCTGAAAAATCCATTTCATGTGTATCTCATATGGCACAACAAAACTTTCCTGAATTCGTTGCGGAAATTAATATTTTCTACTGTAGTTTTGGTGGGTTTGCTTTCTTTCGGTTTTAGAACTAAATTTACCTCATGCTCTTTAAAAGCAAGCAGCATTTTTCTATATAGTGTAGCCCAGATTAAAACTAGATATAAAACAGCCATTAAAAAACAGGCATCATCTAATTGGAGGCAATTGAACTAAAAATGTTCATACATATGTGAACAAAGAGGAAACCTGGGATCTGAGATGTCTCTCAATTCCTAGGGATAACCTCAAACAATTAAATGTCCTTCTCTTTCCCAGAATATGTCTTGATATAGTTTTGGTTCTTGAATGTTACTGAATTACACAAAACAAGGATATCACCTGTGGGTTCCCTTTAGGCAAGACTTTCCACAGGGAAAGTGGGAAGCGGCCCACCTATCAGGACTGACAAAGCCCCATCACTATGCACGTGTCCACTGTGTTGTGTTGAGATAGATGCCTGTCACCCAGAGAAGGTCTTTGACTTGCTGATCTCCAACTACTTTCCTAAAACCTCGTTAGCATGATGGATCAGGACTTCAGCACCACCCCTGCAGGAGCAGGGAGGTTTACCTGGCAGATCTCACTGATGACAGTGCAGAGCAACAGTGATCTCTGGTTTTGAGGACATTCAGCTGAGCCACCATAGTTGTGGAAAGGAAGATCAGAAGGATGCTACGTTGTTTTCTGGCAGGGGTTTGTAATGAAATGATCCTTAAAGTCCTGTCCAACACAAACCATTCTATGATTCTGTGATTTCCCATGCAAAGGGCTTTGTAGAAAAGAAATTATTTTCCAACATTCTCTGTAAACTAATATACCCATCATTAAATAAGGTCCCAAGAAAGAAACCAGGAAATTGACATAGCGGTCACCAATGATAGCTCAGGTTTGTGGGAGAAGGCACTTCATTCTCACAAACCCAAAGAAAAAAAATGTGTTTTGCCTGGTGTAAATGACATTGGGATGAACATCAAGGTCTTTGTTTTTGATGTGCCTGTGTATCTCATCAGAGTATAACATATAGCCTGCAGTGTCTTTTTCAACATCATTCAAGGTAAATATGAATCAATAGATCTCTTGATGCAAACCTAAGCTGCTGCCAGCCAATTCTGTTTGGTTACTACACTTCAGTGTCTGGTCTCACTGAACTCTGGCATCCTTTGGACTTGACAGATTAACACATATATGAAGACATTTGCATATTTATTTTAAACCAGATGTTCTTCAAGTAGTACAGCCAAATTCCCATCGTCACTACAATCACATTGTGGGTTTTTAACATAATGGAGCCATTAAAATTCCACCACATGCTCCTTTGTTAGGAAGAAAGGGTTATTAAAGAATTTTCCAGGTGAATTCTAAATAAATCCTAATTAAGGAGAAAGAATCCCTAGGTAATGTTAATTGTCACTATTTCTATCACTGAAAGATCTGGTTTATACCAAAGACTATTACTGTCTTGTGCAAGAGCTGTAATCTATGTTACAGAAAAGGTGATTGGAATAAAGTTTTAAAACATATAGTGTATTTTTTTTTACCACCGACTTATATTTGAGTTTTGTTTTTAATAAGACTTCTGAAGTTATAACTTTTACATTGAGATCATAGAGAATTTGATTTTTTATATGAAAATCGATATTTGGCAACATGTAGCACAATTAATCACTGTTAAATCAACTTATCCAAAGCTCTGGAATACAAAGAATGAGAGTGACATTTTTTTTTGTTAAAACTGGAAAGGAAAGTTTCAATCCATAGAGTTATAAAGAAAAGAATTCATATAAGAGAGAGATTTATTTTCTGAGAAGGGAGCCAAGAGTAAGAGGAACTGGGTGAGGTTGGAGACTACATTGAAATAGACTTTTCTGATTCAATGTGACATTGTTTTTCTAAACGAAAAATTCCAGACAGTCAGAACACAGAGGGAATACCCAGGAAAAACATGCATTTGGAAGTGCTACTTTGTATTAAAAAATAATGTCTTGGGGCCAGGAACTGCCCTTTGAATTGTGGCACTGAGAAGTGAGCACAGAAGTCAAAAAATGGCACACCTGGTCGTTTAGCATTTCTTAAATGATTAAATCATTCTTTCCCAGCTGATGGCGAGAGCTGCAGGCAGCAAAAGGCATCTCCCAACGGCTGAGACCCTGAACATCTCATTACACATCTTGTAAGACACCCAGATGCCAGAGCAAGGGATGAGATTTATGGAGGTTATTTAAGTTTCAAATTTGCTTCAGGGCTACACATGGTATGAGGCAGTTCAGCCCGAACAGGCCAGGCAGAGGAAGGAAGGGGAATATATTTAAGTAATCCAAAGTACAGTGGGTGATGGAGTATCTTAATTTCTTATTCTGGCGAAAAGAAACAAAGGAAAAGAGTCAATGAGAGAAGAGAAGAGACAAAAGACTCCTCCAAAATAGGGCACAACTCAGAAATCAGGTCTGCTGATGTGGTAACCACCACAACACCCACTGAAGTAGGAAGGGGCTAATTGGTCACTGTCAAAGGCCTGTCCAAAAGTCAACGGAAAACTGCAACAGATATGATGGAGAGACAGCTCTTGGCAATGGCACAAGAAGCTCTGCACTTGGAGCTTGCACCACCAAGCAAAGGTCAGCTTAGGCACGTAACTGCTGTTGCAAAACATCGTTGGACATTTCCGAGCAAATGCCTGGTCTCAGAGAAGCTGAGTGGATAAAGGTCTACAGCATATCATTAGGATGTGTTTGTTAAAAAGCTGTGTCTGAAATGTTTGAAAAGTTCCATATAGACAGGCATGCTCTACTGCAGTAAGTATGAGGTTCTGTCTTTAATGAGATCTAAGTCATTGTAAAGTTGACTTGAACACAGGAACGCTGAAAAATGTTAAACAGTCTAAGTCTAAACAAGGCACAACACTGGTGAAAGGGAAGGCTATCGCTAACCAAAATGTTACAAATGTGTCTTTTTGGAGTCATTCACACAATTTTACCATTCACACAATCGTAGCATGCAAAAGAATAATTCTTTGGAAAAGCACTTTCTTCTCTCACTGAGAAACAATGATTACATTAACACGATTTTTTTAGAAAACAGGAATGTAAAGATAACTTTTAAGAAAGTTAGAAATGTCTTTTCTAAGAAAGCTAGAAAGATCTTTTCTAAGAAAGTTATCTTTAAATTTTTACAGGGCTAATGAAAGCCTTTAATAAATTAATTCACTGAATGGTTTTGCAGTGTTACTCCCATGCTTTTATGATGGTGAGGAAATTATGGATAAAACTATTAATTCATGAATATGTGAGTTCTGAAGACTTCGTTTGGCAAAGATGTTCCAGTAAACAGCAGATAATTACCGAAAAGAGTTTGTAAAGTTTCCCAGTTCAGCTTACACTCACTTTATCACTAAAGTGTTGAAGAAAACAATAAATCAGAACAAAGAAATGCTCATTTCTGGTCACTACATTTTACAAGAAAAGAATGTGGAGACTTCCTTCATTATGTTTTCCTTCTTCTGCATCGTTGATTCAGATCAATTTGCAAAAATGTTTTACTAACTTTTCTATGCCCTCCAGTCTTCAGCCCTTGCTTTTTCAACTATCACTTAAATTTCTTCTTCTAATAGTTCTAAACCAGAAGTGAATCCATCTCTGCAATGGACTAGATTGAATGCATTAAAACAGAATGAGTGGGAAGGAGAGGAACACATTTTTAGAAACTTTAACAGTCTTCCCAGTCCATGGCATTTTGTTAGGATTGCAAAATTTTTAGTTTAACCTTTTACTCAACCTCAGCCTTCAACAAAGCTAATCATAATATTAATCTTTTACTGGAGAGGTAGTAGTAATCACTTCACAATGGTTTGAATTTTGTAAGCATTCTGTGTGAGTGCATACATTTATACCCCAAGTGTGAATGTTTGGTGTGAGCAAACACAAGCAATCATGAATATGGTGAGGAGAATTCAGGTATTTGCAACAGATTTTTCTCTTCAGTCTTGCCCCTCTCTTTAGTAATAAAAAATGTAAATTAAAAATTAGGCTGAAATCCTAGAGGGAAAAAAATCAATAGTCAATTTTCTTTAAAGGAACTGCACTGGTTATTGAATGCAACAATATGAGTGACTGCATCTACTGAATCCAATGAATCCTTGAAGCCTCTGAAGTCCAAGGAGAGCACAGCACACCTGAGCTTGCTGTCTGACTGCTGTCCTGAAAGGTGATGCCTGGTCACCATCTCTACATCCAGCCTGGGTCAGCTGTGAGCGTGGGACACCAAATCCTCTGCTCCCAGATCCAATGGTATGAATCTTTTGGTTTATAGCTCAGCTGTTCGGGAGCTACATGACAGGCACACACATGGCACACAGACCTTGCACATGCCTTTTAACACTGTGTTGCTCTCCTTTAATATTGAATAGGTAGAGATTCCTTAACAAAATCCCCATCCTGAAACCAATTTTATTTTATTTCACCCTGGTTAGGCAAAGCCAGTATCTGCACATGGCAAAGCTCTTTAGTGTCTTAATCAAGCTTCAGTCTCCATTTTTCTTCAATGTCCCCTTTAACACCTACTACCACCTGGCCAGTTTAACCACTTCTCTTTTTCAAAAAGTCTGAAAAAAAAAGGCTTTTCCACTTGAAGCCAAAGCACTGGCCAAAATTTTATATGTAAAGCAAATGCCCTCATTTAGCACTAGTCTGGAGGGTATTAATGAGGTTTTAGTAACATAGGATATATAGTTTCACAAAGACTTTTGTGTGGCAGCACAGTTACAGCTCCTTAAATTAAAAAAGAAAGCAAAAACAAAATGATGTTTAATACATTTAACCACTGCCCGAATAATTTCACCAACTGCATTTTGAATTTCTGCTCCTCAGTATTTTCAAGCTTCTTCGAAGTGACATGAGGAGCCCATGAAGGCCTTAGAGGAATTGATCCTGTTCAGAGCTCCCCACCCAAGCACTGCACCACTGGTTCCGGTTTGGAGGACACGATGTCTTCTGACATCTCATTGCTGGGGATGAAGCATTGATTTCTGCATTAGAGGTTCCATATATTCCTTCTATTAGCAGTAACAGGAGCCTTCAGAGCTTCCTGGCTGATATTGTCATTATCAAGAGGTCCATAACCTTGCTGGAACTTGTGGGATCCACAAAACCAAAACAATGACCCAGAGGAAATAACACAGAAGACACTAAGACAGGGGTCTGGAGCATCTCTCTGAGGAGATGTAGTGGGAGCTGGGCCCATTCAGTCTAGAGAAGAGAAGCCTGAGAGGGGATCTCATTAGTGCGTATAAATATCTCAGAGGCAGATGTCAAGAGGATGGTGCAAGGCTCTTTCCAGTGGTGCCCAGAAACAGGATGAGGAACAATGGTCATAAACTAAAATGCAAGAAGTTCCAGCCAAACACCAGGAAGGACTTCTTTACATTTCGAGTGGCAGAGCACTGGAACAGCTGCCCAGGGAGGGAGTGAAGTCTCCCTCTGTGGAGACATTCCAAACCCACCTGGACACATTCCGGTGTCACCTGCTCCAAGTGACCCTGCCTTGGCAGAGTGTCAGACTAGATGATCTGTAGAGATCCTCCAGCCCTAACAATTCTGTGGTTCTGTGGCAGGCAGGATTGCCACATGCTTCTACCCTCTTCCCTAGGAGTTCATCCAGCAGCAGCTGCATCTGAGCAGTGGAATCAGGTCACCTGTGAAACAGCACAAGCGCAAAGTAGAGAGGCTGAGGCAACACGGACCACATCTGCTGCTCTCGCACATTGGTAATTTGGTAGTTTATAGTAATTTGGTAATTTGCACCAGCTGAACATGAGGCCTTTTTGTAAGTTAACTTATCCCTGCATTTTCACATTAGGGGTTGTAGTGAAACCATTTGAATAATCGGAGTCCCGTGATTTAGTGCACCAGTTGGTGAATGCCAAGTATCCTTACAGGCAGGCACAGCACATGTGGGATGCATACAGGAATTTTTAAGGATAAAAAGAAAAGCTGTTCTCCCCAATAGTGAAAAACATCCTCCTTAAAATTATAAATAAAATGCATCCTTAAAACAAAAACCGTGACTGTGAAAGAAGAGGAAAGCACAGTGCTGTCAGATGTCAGAATATGACCCTTTTTAACTATAGGATACTTCAGAAATAGTTTCACAGCCTTTTACTCTCTGGAACACAAGTTGACTCCAGAGCTCAAGCTGCAAAGAGCAATTGCTGTAGCTGAAAGTATTTGTTTCAAAGCACTGTGGAAGTAAATGAAAGTGTCATTTTGCACTAATGTGATAGGCAGCTACTCTGCCTTGTCAGAACAGGCAAAGTCCTGTAAGCTTTATCCCATTGCCACAGGCACTTGGGCACCTCTCTGGAAATCAATCACAGATTGGCCTGAAGAAGAGCAGAGCTGAAACAATGGCATCAGAGTAGAGGACCCCTAATGAAATCCATTTGCTAGTCCACACCTAGGCTGTCTAGACAGCACCTCCTGTGCTTTGATCACTGATAAACCATTCTAAATGTTACCAGGACCGCTTTTTTGTTTCTGTTTACAGGCAATCAATAGGCCTCTGGCCATTGCCTCTATTTCAAAGCAGTGCTTTTCATCTGACTGCAATCAAATAAAAAAGAACAAAGAGATGGGCATTTTGGATAAGAGATACTTATTTTCCTGTGATTTATACAATTTCAAATGAAGAGTGAAAACAAAAAAACAATTGTGAGTGTACATGTGATAAATGTTTCTAATTAGGCATGCTCTCTTAATCAATTTGAAAGCTGTATTCCCTCCCAAACCAAGAAGGAAAAATTTAGTGTAAGCTTTTGTTTTTGTGCATGTGTATGTGTTCATGCTGCACAACATTCACCTGTAGATTATAGAGCCTTTTTTATTTGCACTGGAGCTACACTTCATGGTGCTATTTTGTGCTGTTTGCTAGTACAGCCATGAACTACAGTCTGAAAACTCCACATGGAATATCTGGGTATTTTTCCAAGAGGCTCTGTTCTGTGATTTAACCACAGTACAATTCAAACCATAGAAACTGAAAAATCTACCCCAAAACATTGTATCCTACACTTCTCCATAAATAATTCAGACTTTTTAGTCATACATACTGATTTATACATTTTCAAAGATTTTTCTAAATATTTTTTTGCATGTGGATTTAGACATGTTTTACCCAAATTCAAGTCCACAAATACCATATGGTTGCCTTTAGCTGGATGTCAGTGCTTGAACTTTAAGCCCCTCTCATCTTTTATCTTCAGCAACTTGAAGTAGCCTGCTTAAATTCAGCCTTTGAAACCCTCCAAGCCCCTCCCTGTGTATGTCAGGGCCATTCAGCATCTTAAGCCTCAATCACATATATTCTTTTAAAAAACCCCAAAAGATCATAAAACCAAGAAGAGATTCAATCTCATCTCTGAATTTGGCTCAACCAGTATATAATTTAAAAACATTTTATTTCTTTTGTAATAATCCAAAGCATTTTGGATGCAGTTTAACAAAACTAAAAAAAAACCAAATCAGTCTTGTAAGGCTAGGCATTTTTACTACTTTATGCTTGAAAATATTTCTGTTTCAAAGCTCAAGTTCAAGATCAACTCTTTCTGGCTCATCTGTCATCTCCTAAATCATTGATTTCTTTGCTATTTCCTCTTCTCCTCTTTTTGATGAGTTAATGAAGAATTTAATTAGGTGCCCTCAAAACCCCTGACCTCATGGGAAAGGGAACAGATAGACCCTTTCGACAACATACTATGCTTAGACTGCTGAAGACGACACATTCTGTGGTCCTGGTTGACCAAATATTTGACTTCAGATGCTGTAGGATAAAACATTGTATGTTCAGCCTTGCCACGAAGACATGCATGGTATTTTACTCCCTTATAAAAATCTCGTGAAGTTAATCAAGATTTACTATTTAGTGATAGCAGAAGTGATAATATATGGGTGGGGGGGGTCCAAAAAAAGTGACATTGCATCAAAAACTCTCTCAAAATATGTTGAAAAAGTAGAAAAGGGGGGTGGGGGGGGAGGAAATAAAGTCATAATAAACTTGTGTAGCCACACAAGTGATGAAGAACAGAGACACTAAGGCTCTTTCCCAGGGCTGTGTGCATTCCATTCATTTACTGATGCTATTTATCCAGGTCCCTTAGAGGATGCACAAAGTTTTCAGATTTCAAGTCCCTACATTGTATCACTAATTAAAATAGGAGGGGTACATTATAAAAACACTCCATAAAATTCTTCAGTTTCATTCCTTTGCCAACATTTTCTTTCAGATCGATGTTATTTGAAGTGAAAGATCCCCAAGTCTCTGCAAAATAAGGCTGTGGGGCAGCATAGGAAGATCAATTAACATTTAAAGTTTCGCTTCTTCACCTCCACTGTTTCTTATCAAAAGTAGGACATGAGTTTTTTCTGACTGAAACAGGAATGCAGCTGCTGAAAATTATTTTTCTCTCCTAGAGTAATTATAGCAGTTTTAGTGGTGGTCTTTTAAGATGAAACTTAAATAATGCAGGAGAGAAAAGAGACAAGAGCATCGTTTATAAACACAGTGTGATTCATACACACTGGCTCAATGGTACAGTGGGATGCACTCATGATTCTCTTACCCCTAGAAATATTTTTATTACAGTTTAATTCAAGAACCATTCCCCCTCCTTGAAGTCAAAAGAGTTAACTGGGTGTAAATCTCCGAGGAATAAATGGAACTGAAACAGTGCCCCTAGGAAAAAGACCAAAACAGCTTTCCCAGAAAGAAAAAAAACCCGAAATCCTATGAGTACCAATAACTATTTGAACAAATTGTAGATTTAAGCCAAAAAGACATTAAAAACAACAGAACTTTGCCTGAATTCAGCTTGCCTTGAATTAAGTTTTTAATTATCCGTGCCTTCCAATTACATATTTAAACACTATTTATAACTGGAAAAAGTAAAGAAAAAAGAGCAAGATTTGGAATTTTTGTTCTGCAGCAGTCTTTCTTCTTCTAGCTGCAGTTAGCCATCAGATCTGTCATATGTCATTTTTCAGCTCATTAGGTGGGATTTTGGCAATTTCTGTGTACAGTAAGAGGTATTGAGCAGTTGAAGCTGGAAAGGTCAAATATTAAGCACAATGTCATCATCCCTAATAGCTCCCAAGGAAAAATTCTTGCATAATTGTTTAATGCCATGGGCTGCCCATAGTGGGACATACTCATTTTTGCCAGTTTCCATTAACTCTTGAGGCTCACAGCCAGAAGCTGTAGCAGCAAAGGAACAAACTCAGATTGGATCAAGATGTTGTTTTGCTGATATTTCTGCTACCCCATATTAGTTAAATGAGACTCCCCAGTAATGAGGAGAAGCCTCAGAGAGTGGTGCAGCACATGGTCCAGTAACACACCAGAACACACTTCCCTTGGCATCCAGAGATGATAAATAGTGCGCAGGGCACTGCTCAATTAGCATTTGCATGCTTTGGCCCCAAATCAGCAAACAACTTCCATGTGCATTTTGCTCAGGCAAGTCCCCCCGAGATCAACAGCATTGCTCATGGTAAGAGGCACGTACATCACTGTGAGCACCACGGGGGCCTTCTCTGGACAAACATCTGTAACGGCAAACATGGGAGCAAATCCTTCCCTGCTGCAAACCAGCCTACTGCTAGTGCTGGCTGTGGGATGCTCTGGCACTGTGTGTATCATGCCAACAGCCAAGATAATGAAGGTTTTCAGAAGTATCACAGAGCGATGTTTCCCAACTGTTTTTCTTAATGTGCTTTTTTGAGGTAAAATTGTTTCAAGAAAAAGCATTGTTTTTTCTGAGAATATTTCAATGCTAAAGGCAGAACTGACTTTCAAGACTCATCAGTTTAAAGTAATTAACTGGAGTAACTCAAGTGGAATAGATAGTCCCAGGAAAGCTCTCTGGTGTGCATGTATAGATGCTCCACTCCAGAATAAGTGAGCTGTAGTCCATATCCCACTGTATACAGAAGCCTAAGGGTAATTACTCTGCAATAATTTAATCTATTTTTTAGCCTTGGCCTAAAACTGCTCTCATTAAATCAGTACCAGAAAAAACACAGTTTTCTTTTGGTAGAATATCTAAGTTCAAATAAAGGAAATTTATGGTTTATAAACTAGTTTACCTTGCATTGAAATACCAAATCCTGGTTGAGGGACAGTAATGTTTAGCTGAAGGATAAAAATTACCAGCAAAAGAGCAATAATTTTTTAAACCATAGAAAATAGATAGATGACAATGTCCTTTGTCTTGCACTTGCTAAATGTGTGTACACAGATTTTTACATGGGTTCAGCCGATGCACAGTGTCATCATTTGATTGCAAAACTGGTTCCCCAGACTCCACACAGATTTTTGCAATAAATTAAAATTTGCAATTGAAAATTCAGATTTGTGTTGCAACAACACATCTCTCATTCTAGACCAAATACATAACAATACTACATTTTAGAAATATTTTTCTTACATGTAAATAATATTTATAAACTGTACATATAAATAACAATACACAGTATCAATGTTGCAAAACTCCTGCAGTTTCAAAAAATAATGGTTTTACACATAGTCAGGAAGTTAAATGTCTCTTTTTTGATCAAAACCTACTTTTTCCCTTGAAAATGATATCATCAATCTAGGCACTGAAACACTTGAGCCTACCAAACCCCCAGAAATTCTGGATTTGAAAACAAAATCCAACCCATCTGTAAGACCGAAGAGGAAATGTATAAGGTTTTACCTTTCCCAGAAGGATCCTTTCTGTAAAAGAAAACTAAATTCTCTCAAGGTACTAGACCTCAGTTTTCTGCTGTTCTGTGTAGCAATTTATGAGCTTGTATCACTCATCTTCTGGAAACAGAAACACCTGCATTCATAGGCAGGAGGAGGGACGTACCTTATTAAAGTACAACTTCTGTAAGCATACTTCTGTCCGATTTTCTGCATCCAAAAGAAATAAAACTATACAAACCCTGGCTGAAATTCTAGCCAGTGGGAAATCAACATGGAGTTCACTATTGATTTCATCAGGGGCCAAGATTTTACTTTCAGATTCTCTCTGTTTTCTAGTTTATAATAAATAATGTGGCATTTTTTGATATTTTTCTATATCACAAAGTCGCAGAAGTAGATTATGAGACTGGTAGCCCTGAGTCCACAGCAGGAGCCACGTACACATCTGAGCAGGGAATGCAGAAGTTGTCATGACTGAAAAGAAATGTGTGGTTAGAGTTTCTCCTTTCCAAATCAGCCTTTGGATGGTTAATGTGGTAGCAAGTAGAGCTAACATTAGGCATTCGTCCTCCTACGTGGGCCAGATAATAAGATCAGAGCTGTGCTCGATGCAGAGGTGTGTATCTGCACACATCCCTCTGTGTACACACACTGTCTCATGATGTAGCTTTGAAGAAGAAAGCTAGTATATATATCACTGGACTTATAAAATTGCCAAATAATTTCTTTTTTGCAGCATCTTAGGACTGTAAACACACTCAGTTCTGCCATTATCAGAGGCAGAGAGGACAAAAATGCATATTAATTTAGCCATTCTCACTCAAGGCAAGTCTGTATCTGAACAAAGAGCAATTTTTTTTGTTGCTTTGCTTGAAAAAATGTAACAAATGCTCTCTTTGTTGAAGAAGCCTAATTAAAAGCAGATAAAAATCAGGAAAATATTTATTGCATTCTTTCAAATAGAACAAAATGTGCCTGCAATTGTGAGCTTAAAAGGAGCTGTCTTTCTGTTTGTTAAAGAGAAACTAAAGATGCACTGTGCAACCTTATCTGTATCTACCCCATGTGTCACATAATCCTGTTAAAAACAGGGATGCTTATTTTATTCAGCTCTTCCCAACAAAACTGCAGTATCTTACACATAAATGAGCTAGTACTTTTGCACAGCCCATTTCTATAATTTAGGTAATAGCAGCATACCCCCATAAATAGCTGTGAAGATAGAACAATTTTAGCATGAAAGGATAATCATATAATCCCAAAGGAGTAAGAATTACAGGAAAAACTTGCCCCGTATGACTTTCACCTTCTCAAGAGGCATACTTAGATGATACTGAAGAGAAACAACAAAAAAACCCCACGATATAAATAATTCACTGGCCATTGCATTTCCAAGGTGTTCTAAAAGTATGAAGTTAAATAGGAAGCTGCATCACTGAATTTATCTCTTCATATCTGTTCCCACAGCGCCATGGCACAAATCATGTAGACAAGCTTAGAAAGAAGCGGTTATAATGCCAAAAATTGCAATCACGGATTCTGAAGGTGCTTGTTTTACACTTTTCTACACAATGATAGCAGAGTATGTGATCCAAGAAGACATTGCTCCCAGCTGTAATGCACACAACTCTGCCTTCCACGGCTTTACAGGGAAATGCTTAGCGAGAGTAACAGGTTAACAAAGCATTGGCAAATGGCTTCTTTGTTCACACTGTTGCAAAAGTAAGCAGACAGGGAAACTGGGGCAGAGGGCTGGTTTAAATTCTGTAACACATAAAACAATTTCTCGTTAATTAATTCAGTCATTAGTAGCAGTTTCCCTGAGGGTAGTGTAACCTGAACAGCATATCACAATTACAGCACTCGTTCCTTTTTTAAGCTTGTTGGAAATTGACATGAAGAATTTATCAAAAAAGACATCCCTGTTCAGCAAACTCTTAAGCGGCTCTTCCCGACTTCCTTTATACATTGATTCTCATTTAATCTCCTGATAGGCAAGGTCTGTAAGAGCATCAAAAGTGAGTGTACCTCTTCCGTTTCAATCCATAAAAGACCTCTATTACTGTAGGATTGGCATGCCTACCTACCAAAACATCAAGTACATATTCTTCCAAATCTTGGATTAAGGAATCTTGATTTAATAGCTAAATTTTCCAAAGCAGTTGGGCATCTAAAACTGGGAAATATTTAAATATTTTTACAATTCTGATTGCATGACTGAGTGATCCAAGAAGGCAATAAGAAAGCAGGGACTGAAGCCATAGGGCAGGATTCTCTTGCCACTACACTTAAACTTCATAGGCGTGTTGTGTGCGTGGGTGGTTGGCGCACAGTGGCAGAGAATTGCTTGTGCACAGACACCAATCACTGTTTCACTCTGTGCTCTGGCCCCGAGCCATGCCACCAACCATTGCTCCGCTCCTATCAGGAGTAGGTGTAATTTAGGCAATACCAGACTTTATTCTTGAAAAGTAAGAGCTCATTCAAGATAGAAATTGCTAGGAGCTGCCCCTCAAAAAATCTGAAATGTTCAGTCCTCTCCTGCAGGTCCCTAGCCCTTAAAAGACCAAAAAGAAGAGGAAGAAAAGCAGCTTTAAATTGCAGAGGTCTACAGAAAAGATGCTAGTGAAGCATCTCTGAATTTCTCTGAAGATCTGATGAAGTGTTCTGCTCTCTCTCGCATGATTAATACCAAAACAGAACTCTTTTGAACAGAACGTGCCACCTCCATTACTGAATGACTGCTGAAAGCTCTAGGTTTTATTTTAGTGTAATGCATTTAATGGTATTTCAGACGGCTTTTGCCATCTCTGTGTAAAAGAATAAATCATTGCCTTATAAGATGTGTCTTGGCTCCCACAGGACTCTCTGCACCCAGAGGGCACCACAAACTTCCACTCTGTTGCACCACGAGATTTGCAGTGAAATACTTGCAAGAAAAATACTGTTTCAGGAAACAGGTTATTGCACATGCACTAAGTCCAGTTAGGGCCACCATCTTTCCCACAGTGCTAGATTTTGATTTCTTTCCTGCTTCAGCAGTAAAGGAAAGGGTTTGAAGACCTCAGATGGTCTGAGAACTGAAGTGGGAGAAAGCTTTAGATGACTCTCTCCTTGAAACAGGATGAGCCAACCATAAACCATAGGTCAAATTATTTATGGTTGATAACAGATGGTGACATGTACAAGGCAAAGGTGTCCAATGCAATATTTTAGAGTCACTTTAGAGCAACCATTATAAATTTTAATGTTCTGGCTCAAAACAGCATAAGAAACCCTGTTCTTGTACAGTATTGGCTGGTTATGGAGAATGTGGAAAAGGCTTTTTGCATCCACATTTTTCAGATCCTCTTTATTTTTCTCTTGTACTATGAAGAGTTTTTCTAGTCATTCATATGTCCTGTAAATCTCTGAACATATATCATTATTTAAATAACTCTTTAAAGTAAAAATTAGGGCCACAGATGGGCAGAACAAACCTTCTCCTAAGAGAAGCAGCAAACTGCCAAGGCTGAAACTCTTCTTTTGCAGATGGACAAATCCTTTATGTACATATACAAGGGTTTTGGCTGAACTCTGTGAAACTTCTCATGTAAATGTTCACTGGGTCAGGCTTTTAATTTGTAAATGCAGTAAATTCACACAGTGCATGATGAAAAGAACTGGTAGTTCTTAGATAAAATAGAATTTGTGAGCCTGTAACTCATTCCATTAATCTGTGACACCATTGCCTCCACAAAAGCAATGACCATTGCACTTATAGATAGCATCTGACTCTCCCTGATGTTGTTAAGGGGTCTTTCTGAAAATATGTGGTCAGGGCTCCAATGAAAAACTTTCTGACCACATTTTATCATGATAATGACCAACACAGCCAGTCTGGATTATAGCTACAAATAACAATTTAACCAAAGAATTTTATCTGATGGAAAAATCAATATAGTTTACAATGAGTGCATGTCTTAACAGCCACAGGGCAGCCACTAATATTGTCATTAAAGACATTCTTGCCTTTATTAATTTATGTTTTTCCTCTTAAAAAAATCTATGTGAGCAATAATCATAAGGGAACACCTCTACATTCATTTGCTTTTCAAATGTGCCTAAATTATTTAGTTTGTCTAATGAATTTGTCTTGTACTAAGATCTTTGCTACCAGTCCTTGCCCTGCAGCCTTACCTGGCAGTGCTGTCAATGGTAATGTTGGCTGAGTGAGTGTTTGGGGACAACATTAATTGGAAAATCTGAGAAGTGAACAAGGCATCCAAATTTGTGTGTTGAGTAAAAACACACTAAAATGAAGGAAAGCTGTCTATGTGTTTAATCAGAGTCATTTTTAGTGTCTCAAAAAGTGTGCATATTAGAGAATTTTAGTGTCTGGGGTTTCTACCCTGATTAGGTCTTTACACATGTAGTTGTGTATGAAAACTGGAGGAAGAAGAACAGCTCAGTCCCCCTGGATCCTCACTCTCTGCCCAGAGTGAATGATCTCAAAAGTCCAGAGTGAATCTATTTAGTCCTTTTATAGTTCTAATATCTAATCTTAATATTAGATATTAATACAGCCAAAATGTCTATGCATTTTCTGGAGGGTAGTGTCAGAGCAGCAGAACAGCTGTAAGGTCCAGAGCTGACCATTCCTGCAGGAACAGGATGTTCCATTTGAAGCATCCCAGTATGTATATCCAACCATCTTACTCTTTACAACCCTCTCCTGCTTTCATCATGGTCTCAGGAAGACTCTTGGAGTAGCACTGCTTTCAAAGCACAAAATCAATGAAGTGCCACTTCACACAGTCAGCTGAAGAAATTGAGAATCATGAAAGAGATCACCAACAAAAATGGGCTCAGAAAACAGAAATCAGAAGTTAAGCTGCCAGTTTAATAGAAATCAGAACCCTAAGACATATTAAATAATTCTGCATCTGAAAATCAGATTTCTAAAAAAGTAATGGAAAATTATTTCTTTAACAAAACAATCAGTATTAATGGTCTGATATCTAATAACTGGTGTGAATTTGCCATATCATCAGTGCATCTACTACAGAAAGATGTTCTGGGACAGACACTCAAAGTAATTTAGTGGAGGCATGCCTCGTTCAGTAAAGGTTATATACTTTGTGAGTCCCAGGTGTCCTACAGCAGTACTCTTCTGATTAGTAAAAAGAAGTATTAAATCCAAGAAGAGAACTGCAAATCAGTACCAAAAGTATCAGGACACTGGCAACTTAAGAAGGAAATAGCGATCCTCATGCTCAGCACTCCAGGAGCTCCACTGGGTGTGCTTTCCAGAGTTACCAGGAAACAAATGAGAACAACTGAGTTGCTGTTGAAGGACATTCTGAAGTGAGGTTTGTCCTGCTGCCCCATGTCAGATTCTTCACAAATTTGTTCTAAAATTTCTTATTTCTGATTTGGGTTTTTTCCCCAGTAAAAGTCAAAGCAGGCTTTGGACCATCTTGAAAATTCTGATGTTATCCTTTACCTCACTGGCTTCGGTGTAAAGCAGAAGCATGTCCAGGATTTGTATGGGAATGAAGGGTCTGGAAAAAGAACCGGTGTCTAAACAATTCCCAAGAAAAATCATTCTGATCACTTCTTGCATACTCATCAGGACAGATTTACCCAACAAAGGAAGGACTGGTTGTGTTCTTTCCTTATCCACAGCTCTGTTGATTATCAAGAGATGATTTATCTGAACAGGAGGCTGGCAAAACCAGAAATATATCAGAGAAAAAAAAAAGACCAGGAAATTATTGTACCTCAGTAAAATTGTTTGGCATATAATCCTCAGTTGTACAGAAACAGACTCTTTTCCCTCCAGAGTTAAAAGCAATTGTCAGTTTGCCAGCACAAGTGTTTATGACATTTTGAATGGGAGTTGAGTAAAAATTTAAGTGTGGAAAGGACAGTACCTCTCCAAAAGAGGCTATCAACAAAACCAGCAGAGAGTACTGATTATGATAAAAAAACCTATCAAACTCTTTGTATATGCTATACAGTGATAAAAACCAGGATATTCCTAGAAGCAAAAAATAAATTATGCTTTGTACACTCTACAGAGAAATCCAGCACAAGTATAATATTGAATAACTTACACCAATTATCTGTTCTCTGATCAAAAGCATTGTGTTTCTATTGGCCTGGGTTTTTGGAAGTTATGAATACAAAGATTTCATGGAAGATCATGGGCATTAAGACACATATAGTTTATTTGAAAAAACACGTAATGTTGCCTTATGAACTGTATTTGTATTGATTCCCTGTCTTGGCTGAGGGCTGGAAGAACAGGAAGGACTTTTGGTGGTGATTGTTCATTTTATCAGCTGAAAAGAGCTCTGCTTTATTAGTGGTCAGAGACAGCTTACTCTAAAGAACTCAAAGAAGAGTAGCTCTTCCCTCAGCATTAACTTCCTGCTCAAATTAATTCAGGCCAATTTGCAGTTTCGAAAGGCAACTGCTGAAAGGAAGGCTTAGTGGGGTTGGAGTGAAAGAGCCCAGGCTGATACTGCCAGGTGGCCTGAAACAAGATCAGCTGAAATCAAGTTCCTAAAAAAGCAGTATTGTAGCTCAAGCAGCTATCACTGTGTATTTTTTTCTGAGACACTGACAGGACAAGGATGGTATTTCTTAGCTGTTTCCTTTGCCGCAAACACTTTGGAAACTTGGGAAGTGTTACTGTGAACTCCAGAGGTCAAGAGACTCTGCTCAAACTCCTAACCAGGTATTTTGAGGGTCAGAAAGAAAGCTTGGGTTTGTGCCTTCAACCTGTGGGTGTAACCTTGATGTCATGCTTTCTGTGACTTTTCCTTCCCTACACAATTAAATAGGATTGTTCCGTTGTGTGGTGATGGAAAGGGTTGGAGTCCCTCCCAAGTGCATGCAGATTGTGTCATGGCTTATATGTGTCTCAGGTTACTGGGAAAGATGTTGTCAAAAGTCTGGTTTTGACAATAAACCTGTTTTCCCCTGTCTCCTGTATCTCTCAGTGGAACAACCCATGGTCCTGAATTTTTAGCATACTTCAGAAGAAGGTCCCTTAACAGAGCTGGAAATTTTGCCAAGGAAATTTGTGTCACTAGTAAGGTGGTTATTCAGACCCCCTTGTGCATATCTCTACAAAACTCTTCACTGTAGATACAGAAACAAAACACCACTTGAAGCATATACCTAGCAAGTATAATCCTCCACATGAAATGTTAAATTTCATCATGCTATTGAAAAAAATCCTGTAGATGGCAGATAAGTAACTTGGCCACTTTGACACTACTGTCAATACCCTAAAACTCCTGAGTGAGCATTAGGAAGAAAAGAAATTGTCATAATGTTGCCTGAAGCAGGAGGTTCTGTTTTACACCATGGGTGCATGTCTTCTGGAAGAGAAGGAGGCTGTGTACAAGTGTGTAGGCATGGACAAAAGGTGAGGCATACATTGTGCTGATACCTGTTCAGTGGAAGCTGAAAGCCTGCTAGATGGCTCCTAAGAGCTGCTATTTTTTTTCTTTTTACCTTGAGGTACTGGTTAAGCACCATTTTGCTAGAAATAAGGCAGCTATTTTAAAATAAAGAATTAAAGCAAGCAAAGTTCCCATTGAGGCACAGAAAAATTTTTTTTGTTGGTCTCAAAAACTCTACCATTAAATTAATTTTTTTTCAATACATTGAGGAATAAAAAAGAGAGAGAGAGAATTTGCCCCACTAGAAAGGCAAGGAAGTACAATACTTATGGATAGAATTATGAGACAGAAAAAAGAATAAAATTTTCAAAAGCTCATTATTTATAATTTTTAATTTATGGAAGATGGAGTTTTTCTAAGAAAATTCAATTGTTTTGCACCATGAGAAACAGAGGTCTTTTAGAAGGCCTCGTTTTGCTCCGTGATGATTAGAGGGCAGAGTTTCTAGTGAATAAAGTATATTCATTTTGAAGTTTCCTACTCTAAATTGTATTGAAAACTCTAAAGAATATTCCTGGATTGCTGGGTGAGTTCAAGGATGCTGTAAGCCACAGAGCTGTCTGGTCAGTGAGTTTCTCAAGCGTTGGCCTGGGGTTAAAGAGGTGCTGCCATTTCCTGTGATCTTTGAGACCAGCCTGTCAGACTACACACTTCTGGTATGTGGGGGAAATGGGTAACTAACCAAGGTAATGAACACAAAAACCCAGCAGCTACAAAAAATCTTTGCTTCTCCAGAGAACTCAAGCTCCTGGCCTGGATTTTTTTTTTGTTCCCACATAGCCTTGGAGGCTGGGGAGCCAAAGCACAAGAGCAGGATCTCAGGCAGATTCCCATCATGAAATAGCCTGTTTTCCATCAAAAGACTTAGAAGAATTGACCCATGTACCCAGAATGTTTCAATTTCTGATGAACAACTGTGATGCCCCAGACATATCATGTGCACTTTCAGGTACCCCAAACTCCCAAAACAAGGTGCTGGTGCCAAGCCCTGGGCTGCTGCCAGGGAATGCTGTGACAACAAAGCCAGACATCATGTCCAGAACCCAACCACTTTACTTGATTCCCACCTACTGCTTAGTCTTGAGACTTAGACATTGACTTACCCAACTCACATAAACCTAATATTAATTCTAACTCACATGTTCAAATGTTGGCTGCCAATGAGATTGGAACAACCTATTTCTGACATCATTAGTTAAAAAGTGGCCCGAAGTGCCTTGACAAGTCCCATCCTGCTGATTGCCACATGACCAGAAATTGAACCCAGATCTCCTAAGGCACAAATACCCTGCTTTTCTAAAGTTTCAAGTTTTGGCATAATATCTTTGTAACTGCATTTCCTCCATTAATACAATAATTGTAGTTGTATCCCACACCCCAATCCCCAAAAAAGCAAATTTAAAACGTAGAGGCTGTTATAAATATGCATGCCAAACTCAAGTTATGAAGCTATCCACTGGTCTACAGACCAGTGAAATATCTTTTTGAAGCAGATCTATTTGTTTTCAAAATTATTTGAAAAAATACAGCTGAGTGAATAATTTATACTAATGAAAGTATGTGACAAATCCTGCTTCTTTTTCTGTTTGGATAATCTTGTTGAACATGTAGGAGTTTTTTTCCATTGGTCCTGGGACTTTGTTCACATACCTTTTCTTTTCAATTTTTCATGTACCTCATACCTGAAATTTCATCTGTATTGTCGAATTGTTGGCAAGAGTAATTTTTTATGTTTCCTGATAGAAAACAAAAATTTCACTCTTTTTTTGTATGATATTACAGAAGTGAAATTTGTTTCTGTTTTCCATCTTCATTCTTTAACAATTTTAGTCACACTGTCATATGAGTTTGGCTTTCATTTTAGCAAAACACAGAAAATGAATGTGGTAAAGTAAATTCATTTAGAAGTTTATTTACATACTGTTTTTTCTGCTTGCTTTTTAACCAACTTCTTAAAAAGCAACTTAAATTAGATTACTCTTTAATGAAGGATTAAATTTTACCAGAGCTAACTTTTTCCACAGTGACTTAAAGAAAGCTGAGGAAAAGGACACAGCCTGGGAACAATTGCCATATTTCAAGCCTGAGTCAGCTTCTTTGCAGCAATGGGCTAAGGCCCAGAGACCAATGCAAAATTCAAACCTCCAAGTGAAACACGAACTAGAGTGTAAGTTGTTTTCAGCCTCCTTTTGCCTTGATGGTGAAATTTGAAGTATATTCTCAGTGGCTGCTCTAACTAATTTAAAAATCCAAAAGCCTCACTGCATTGTGCATGTCACTTTTTACCACAAGAGTCACATTATAGTTACTATAATTGCTCTCTGGAAGTCAGATATAAGCTTGTGTTTAAAGGAACACATTTTTATGAAACTTTAATAATGGCAGTGTTACAGATTGTTCTACCAAACTAAGTAACTCAGCCGGATGTCTTTTTTCTTAAAGGAAGCTGCATTGGAATTATGTTTTCTAGCTTCTCTTTAAAGTGTACCAAGTTTTCAGCACGACCCTCCATAAACTTTCCACAAAACAAGTGGAACCTTTTCCATGTACAACTCCTAGAATGTGTAAAAGGGTCAGATGCAAGTTGTGTGTCTGGCACCTACCTGATACTCACATGAAGGTATTTGGATCTTCAGCTGGTGGGAATGAGCAATAATATGTAATGCTGGGAGTTCCTCTCACTGTTGCTGATTGAGAGATTTAACCAGTTAATTGAAGGATAATTGCAAGACTTTTTGAAAGGTCTCTTAGGAACCCAATCCAGAATGATGGGAATGTGTGAATATTTCTTTTTCTTTGCAACTACTCTTCAAGGAAAATGTCCTCCCTTTCTAAATTCAAGTTCAAAGTGGCTGGAAAACTTTTCATGAATGCAGATATTCCCTGTGGAAGTGGGGCTGCTTTGGCATGAGATGATGGGTAAAACAAGGGATTATTAAGACCTCCTATAGGGATGCATGGCGCTGTTGGCAACACCAGTGGTTTGTCCTGGAAGTTTCAGGCCCAGTTCAATTCTGTTTCCCACAGGACACTGGACATTAATGAAAAGCACATTATCTTCTCTCACCAGTGAGACATTGCCAACATTTCCTCTCAGTGAAGTTTGCACGCGTTGCATTTGCCTGGCTGACTGCCAGATTAAGATTTTTGGTGTGCATAGGGCCAAGGTTGATCAAAATTACTATAGTCCCTAAAAACTAGTTTTGATAGGAATCTAAGCCAGTTTGTGGAAAGAAGGCTGCTTGCCTCTATTTACTTTATTCACGTCCAAACTGTCCACAGCACTGGGCTGTGTCACAGTGGTGTTTTACACAGTCACTACTGCCCAGACAATGAAAACTCTGTGTTAGCAATAAAACTATTTCATGGAAATAGTGGCAGTATAGTCAACAGAGAATTTTCCCAGTGGTCTAAGTTTTGAAACTAATTCTTTTTGACTAATAAAACTGAGTGTTCCTCTTTTGAAATGTACATATTAACTGTATGAAGCCTTTTATTATGTCAAATGGTATGATTTTTAAAGGTAGGTAGATACATAAAATGTACCTAATCCCAAGAGCATTTTTTTTTTCTAGTTCTTAATACCAGGCAACAAGGGAAGCAGGAAAAGTAAAAACTGAAAATAGAATGTGAAATATGAACTAAATATCTTTGGTGCAGAGTCAATTACATTATTAATTACAGTCAATGACTACGACACTTTTTTACCCCTCCCTACTCTCTGACCTCTTTACTGTGTTCAGAAGATATTTCTCAGAAATATTTATTCACCTGTAAGTTATAGAGCAAAGCTGCAGAGCTCTAGAGCCAAGCTCTGAGCCTTGCTGAGGCGCCCCAACCAGTGCAATCCCTTCCTGCTGCTGAGGAAGTGCAGTGGCGCCGGTGGTGTCTCAATGTCACACACAACTGGAACAGCAGGAAGGGGCTGAAAAAGAGGCGTCGGACAGAGATGAAATTTAGTGAGGGATTAAAGAGTACCCTTTCATGGGCTTGGCCAGCTAGCTTCACAGGCCAAAGGATCTTTGGAACAGTCACAAGAACCTGAGCAGAAAATATAGAATTTTTTTTTTTCTAATAGATGTGTAATATAGCTAACAAATATATATAAAATAAAGAGCAGATGCATCTAATAATTTACATATATATAGCTCTATGCTATATATATATATATATATAGCTGTGCTATATATATATAGTTACTTTTGCAGTTGCCTAAGCATTTCAAGAATGAGAAAGGAAGAAAGAGGTAGAACTTAGATGCATCAGAAAATAAAATCAAAATTCTTCCATAACTATGACACCAAAAAATAGCTTCTTTATTCTTTAAATAATATTTCTAAAATTTTAAATGGAAAGACACTTCTTTCAAAACTCTGCTGATATATTAAAATCTGAATATGCATTGTTCCCATTTGCCACCTTTCTATGGGTCATGCAATATAAATAGTGAATATAAAGTGCAGAGTAAAAAACTTTTCCCTTTAATCACAAGTGTAGGACTGTTAAGATGCATGTAGACCACTGCTCCTGTACATTACTGTTCATACTTGGGTTCTGTATGACTGTTGTAGTTATGCAGAAAATACTTTGGAAATTAAAATGGTTTATTCATTTTATTTGTAGTGCCAAGCCAAATGAGTCTTCAATATTGGTAATTAAAAAAAAATAACCAAAAAAACCAAAAAACCCAAAAAACCATAAAAAACCCCAAACTAACAAAGAAAAGAATGAAAAAAAAGGGAACGGGGGGAGGAGGGAAAGAGAAGCGTAATAATGACAGAACTGATCTATTCTGAACTAAGATGTGTACCAGGGAAGCTCTAAGGCCATCATCACCTCTTTCTCTGGGATCTCTGTGGCCAGGACTACCCATTGCCTTTCAAGTCAGGGAATGGAAAAAAAGATCTCCAGGGTATTCATTTTGAAGCTGGATTGTAGTACAAGCACAAAAGTTATTTTCATTAAGGCATCAGAATCATACCTAAAAAAAATATCATTACAATTGGCACTACCAGTGTGTTCTCTAAACAGCAGCCAGTAAGAGTGGAATTAGAGTAATATGGTCCCAGAATCTCTGGAGAAGTGTTAGAATGACCTCAATGTTCTAGATGTTCCTGTGTGCAATCAGGATCCAAGCCAACACTGGAAGTGCTCAAGGCCAGGTTGGATGGGGCACTGAGCAACCTGGTCTAGTGGAAGCTGTCCCTGCCCATGGCAGGGGATTGGAACAAGATGATCTTTAAGGTCCTTTCCAACCCAAACAATCTTATGATTCTACAACAGGCACTGTTGTGAAGTTCCCTTTAGCAAAAGAAGCAATATTTTATTTTTCAGCAGTGCTTTGATTTGTACATCTTTCACGTAAAGCAGCGGTGAGACCACCATGCCATGATGTGTGAGAGGTAGGTTTAGTTGTTTCTTCAGTCTGAATAGATTTCCCAATTTTCTGCCTAAATGCTTGGATATTTTAGCTGATTGTTAATTTCCTGATAACTGAGAGACCTGGATTTGAACTGATGTAGGATCAGATCTTCAAATACCTTTAAAGAGAGCTCACAGATGCCATGGTAAGCAAGACCACATGAATATAAGTATCCTTGATAGACACAGAGTCAGGCAAAACAGATTCAGCTGACATGACATTTCTGAATGATGTAAACTCATAGGTCTAATTTTCCTCACTCCTCCTCTCCATAGCAAAAAATCTGGGCATAAGAGCCCATTTTTCTGTTATGTCTGGTCAAGGCACAGTGCAGTCAGGCTTCTAGTTCCAGATGAAGTCCTCAGTGCACACGTACAATGCAAAGAATAACAATGATACAGAGAAAACTATGTTTAATAAATGAACATGCCTATGTAGAATACGATTTTACTTGAAGCTTGTTTTTCTGTGATCTTGAAAGTTTTCATTTTCTATTCCTCAGGTACTTCTATACTCAGTATAAAATTATGCTATACGTAATGAGATAAATTTTCTTTTATTATATCTTGAAAGAGAGCATAAAGATAAGGGAAATCCTTAAAAAAGCAATGCAATCTGATGTACTGCCTCAACTGAACAGAACTTTCCATTATCTTTCTTATCCCTATTTTATAGTTTTCACTTCATGTCATATCTTTATAAAATTACCTACATTCAGTCTCTGTTGCAGTGTGGACATTCAGAGGTGTGGACTTGACATATAATTAATACAGCCTTTCTTCCCTCTTTCTGTTTCAGATTACAGACATACATTTTGGACAAGTGCATAAATTTTCTGTTATAGCATGAGAAGCAATTAATCCCATTAATAAACAATAATTCATATAATTCAGATCATGGGCTGTCACTACGAATTACTTCATTAGCCAGCTTTTTACCCTAGGCTAAAAAGCCAGCTTCATTAATTCTGTAGAAGGCTTATTTTCTTCTCTTGAAAAAACACAGTCAAACCCATTTAAAGGAATACTCCTCTTAACGACAGATACCATCCAAAAAAAATTATTCAGCAGCAGGTCTTCATACATATTACACTTATTTAAAAGATAAAACATTTAGATCACATTTATATATGGAATGAATGTCACCAGAAAGATATTTGTTATGAAAAATGATTTTCTTCATTGTGAAGGATCCCATTTATAGTCTGGACTCAATAATGAGCATATCATGCTCACATGGAGTTGAATATACTTATTATAAATCATTTTAATGATGCATTAACTTTTAATTAGATCTGCACTTCAAAATAAATATACGTGCGGTGAATATAACTGGAATGAGAAGGGAAACTTGGGCAAGGTTTCCCCACATTCGTTTTATCTCTTCTGAACTGTGACATTAACACACATTTTACTGAACACCTTCCTTATTATATTATATCCTGGGAGTTGTAGTAAAAAGTATCAGGGAGGAATATGGCTTTCAAGTGCTACCAGGATTATGGTTTTCAATGTTTTCCTTGTGTAGATCTCCAGGCAAGTAAAGGGAGTTCTGCAAATTCTGTAAAATACAATTTGAAGAATTCATTGCCATAACATTTAAGATACGGCCACTATATCTTCTCTCTAATTCAGAATACTAAAGGAAGATATTTATTAGCAGTACAAAGTGAAGAAAAAAATAATCTTAACTTGCTTCACTGAATTAAGAAGTGTGTCTGTGAGTGAAATGCTTTTCTCCATGAGCAAAGATGGTCAGACTGTGAGGACTATAAGAACTATTATTCTCCAATGAAGAAGCTAATGAATAAAATACCACCTTCAACTACAAAGTTGGAAAATGTGACTGCCCTTAAACTGTTTTCTTGTAAGACACAAGTGAAACATTGTCCTTTCGTCTCGTTTCTGCATATTCTGGTGTCTGCAAATGAACTATTAAAAACAAAATAAATGACGCATCAATAAACCAGATTTACTTTTATGATTGAATGATAGTAGAGAAAATTCTATAAATATTTTTTTCACTATTTATAATGAATTGGATAATGCCCTGTCAGGCATGACACTGAAATTTTTCCATTATATGTCCTTAATACTCTACTCTTTCATTATTCAGTATGTCTGAATATTCTAATCTGCTCTTGAAGGGGAAAAAAAAAAGTACAACAGTATCAGAGCCCAGGACAATTATGTCACATTTTTATTAAATTAACTATGGGTTGTAAGTTTACCTTAACAACCTCAAACATTTCTAAATAAAACCAAGATTATTCCTTGCTTGATTTTTTCCAGATGAAAGGTCTGTGGATTTTTTTTCAAAGGAAATTACTATTTTCATGCTGCTATATACTAGAGAAGTGGTGAGAAATGCTTCCTTTTATTGAGATGGCAATGGTGTAGCAGCTGTGATACAAACACCACGCCGGATGAGCAGCAAATCTTGCAGTGTAGAATTGTTCCAGTAAACGTTAAGTGATTTGAAAAGACCTGACAGGCGAGAACAGCAAGCCCTGGAGTCATGTAAAATGCAAGAGAAATACCACTTTATGGATGCTTTATGATGGCTTCAGAAACAGAAACAACAAACTAGCTATTAAAATATAATTTAGCAATAATATTGCTCCCAGTTTGAAAACTATCTATGAGAAATAAATTCTTTTACATTCAAGAACAATCTAAAGTCTTAAGAGATGCTCTTATTTCTTGTAGATGGCTACATTTGGCTGGACTGTATGGAAATAACATTCAATTATATGCTACATTGGTACCAGTCAGAATAGCTTATAGCTGGGGAGGATCTCTTCCCTCCCTCTCTCCTTGGTGGCATATTTTTGAGTGTATTTTAATAAAACCCTTGGAAACAAACAAGGGACATTACCCAACATCCACCAGAAAGTGCGAAGAGTGAAGAATACTAAAATAGAGTAATAAGACAAATAATCAATTAATTCAGCAATGCCTGCTGGTTGTACAATGAAGTTAACCCAGAAAAGCCTGGAGCCACAGAGGAGGAGACATTTCTGGGGTAGCCATTTTGAAACAGCAATTCTAAATCTCATTCTGAGCTGAGAAGCGAGAAGTAGAGTGTGTAACAGAAATACCAGGGGGATTTAAGGTAGACTAGGTAGAATTTATATCCTTTCTTGGTCTTCGGCCAGGGTACTAAAGTTGTCGCTCTGCTAGCAAGGAGCGCCTGGGAATTCTTAATGACCAGACATGGTCATGACCTCTGTTTTGCAAGTAATCTAAAAAGCAACACATCCTACAGAACACTGATCCTTACCACTAAGCAGAAACACTGAGGGAGGAAGGACTGCCATGAGGAAAGCATTGCTAGCATGCAGCTTAAGGGGGAAAAAATTCTCGTGCCTCAACCTTTCTGCATCACTGCCACAAGGCTCAGTGTTGCAAATTGTCAGTGCCATTGACCCCACTTCTGTGAAGCACTTAAGCGTGTGCTTAACTTGGAATTAATAAAGCGGTCAGGAAATGTCATAGCACTTCACAAGCCTTCCATTCCTGCCATTTTATTATTCACCTAAGCAGCCACCAATACAAGTTGAAGCTTTTGTTTTAAGGGGATGCAAAAAAAAAAAAAAAAAAAATGTTTTGTGGTTGTGCTGTGTGTATTGATGAAAAACAACTTAATGCAGTGTTCCCACCTAGTCAGATTCATTCAGTAGAACAATCCACACATCACCAAGTAGGATATGAATGGATACTGTCCTACGTGTGCTGGTCAGGTAAATGACTGACATTTACCAGAGGCTTAACTCCGTGGTTCTGGGCACCTGCAAAGCTCTAGGCACCTGCATCTGGTCCTTGATTGCGGTGTTCCTCTCCCGTTTGTTGCATACATTTCCAGTGTGAGGCTTTTGTCAGAAACACAGTAGCACCTGGTGTCCAGAGAACTAGGGCTCGAGGAGCCCTTTCTTCCCTTGCTACTTGGACACAAGAAGTTGCTGTGTTTGCCTCTGGAAATCTGCTTGGTGACTCTGTGTCCCTGTTGCTTGAAGTCTGCATTTAATGAGTTTTTCTCCTAGGTCTGTACTTGGAGAGCAAACTTCAAAGAGCAAATGAGGCAGTCATGTATTTGTTTCATAGTACCTAACTCAAAGATCACCTGACATTTTTATGGTCTGCTCCAGCTTATATTCTTAGGGGGCTGATCACCTGAAAGACCCTAGTAATTGAATCACAGGAGTATATTTTCACTCTTGTCTAGAAGATATAACACTTTCTGAGTTAGAATAAATGGGTCTGTAACTATAACAGCAGCAAGACGAGCATTTAACTAAAGGATTTTCTTCTCTTCTTCCTGTAGCAGAGCCTAATCTGTTGCCTGTCAAGGCAGGGTGATCACTGACAGCCATGATGGATGAACTGGGAAAGAATATTTAGGGATATTCATATTGTTTTTATTTCCATCTCTCCATTCATTGCTGTCCTTCCTTCATCCATCCCACATAACATGCCTGTTGTCTTTTATACATTAATTCTGAATTCAAATTCTTCCCTCTTCTTTTTTTTCCTAGAATTTTATGGTCTTTGAAGATGATGACCACATCTGTTCTTTAGTTATCAAATATGTTTCTTATTTTAATGATTTCCTTTGTCTTTCCAAGTATCACCTTCAGCAGATCTAAAGTTTGGTTGCACTGATACTTTTCTCATCCCCCATTTTCTCTATCCTGGAGAGCATTTTGCTCCTCCTGCTCTCAGGGGATTTCATCACTTTCTGTCAGTTGTCATAGCTGCAATTTGGGCAAAGCATTGTGCCTTTAAGCTTATCTATTTCTGCTACCTTTGTCTTTTTTATTAGCTGAGAAGACAAATAGAATAAAAGACAGTTCACTCTACCTACTGTCACTCTACTGTCTGGATTTTAGTTTGGGATTTCATTTCTTTTTTTAAGCAATGGAGAAGTTGAAGATACTTAGAAACTGTTTTTGTCTTTAATAAAAAAGGATTGAATACGCAAGGAATTTCAGGTAGTCTCATATTGGCTCAGGATCTGCTCAGAACAGAGGGGGTCAGTGCATCCACTGTCTGAAATTTCTCCCTACTTCTTTACTACCACATCACTGGTTTCTGAATGAAACAAAGCTGTGAGATTTCCTATTATTTCATTTAAGCACTTCTTCTCTTCCCCTTCTCACCCATGGCTACTCTCCTGTGTGATGCCAGGGCAAGTCACAATAGAAACCACATCTGTTCTGCTCATACTGAGCTGGCTCCTGCCATGTCAGCCCAGCCTGCGAGAAGGTGCCAGGCCAGGTTCCGCTCTGTGAGGGACCTACCTGCATAACAATCTAACTAGAGCTGAACACCTACTTCCAAGCATTGAAATCCCAAAGCTGCCCCTTTGGATCTCACTTTTCATATCTGTATAACTGGCCTAATCTAAAGTTCCTTGTGTGCATAGAAAGGGAACAAATGACCTTTTTGAGATGCAGATCACACCCTACATTATGCTGGTGTGTGTTTTTATAGCTCTTAAAATAGAAAACACCAAATTCCCTGTATGATGCAATCATAAAGATCTTGCATTTCCAGGATGTTATATAAACTCATCATGCTGCCTGGGCTGTTCTGCATGCATCTGTCATTTATAGCAGAAACTAAGAAAATCCCTCAGCTTGTTTCTGAAACTCAAGCCTAAATGTGTGCACTGCTCAGAGGACAATTGCTTGTCTTCTGTTTTTCAAGGGTTCTTTTAACAGAGATTCAGCCAACCAACACATTGTTCTGCCATGCAGAAGCTGATCTCCAGAAAAAATATTTGTGCGTGTAAAAAAATCAGAATAAAGGGTTATATGTCCCTTCATTACTGTTTCATTTTGTATTCTCTGTAATTGCCCATATCATTATAAATTCATGATGTAGTCCTGTGAATGTCATTGTTATTTAGCATTAGTTAAGCACTGGTTACTAGACTCTCCCCACATTGCTGTGCCACATGTAATGTACACAGTCATTGAATAGAGACTTACTCTGAAAATTCTGCTGATCTCTCAAAGGCTGGTTAACACTCAAAATGCTGTTAGCACTTTTATCATGTTGTTCAAATTTGACTAGTTCCAACCACTTTATCCTAAAAAGAGTGACAATGGAATTTATTCTTATTTTTTAAGATAAAAAGGATATTTATTGTTATCTTTTTTTTTTTCATTCAGTATTGCCCAAGTACCACCTTCCAGGACTTCTCCACATCAAACAACAAACTGTCAACCACAAGCCAAAGGAATAGAGTCCTCCTGGGTCTGCCAGCGTGTCAGTTGTGTAATGCCACAGTTACGCCACCTTGTAGAAACTCAACTCAGCTCCTTTCAACTACAGTGATCAATCATTTCCCCCATTTTTCTCTTCTACATCACTGGCACTGGTAAGATATTTTCCGGCAGTTTGTTCCCTGGTCTCTCCCAGCTGCCATTCTCCCCGGGGCAGAAGTGGGAGACAATCAGGAGTGACTGACTGAGGCTCTCAGACAAGCTCTTAATATTCCAAGGTTTCTGTCCAAACACTGAAGTTCAGGAACCTCTGTTTCTCTCCACACAGCAGAAAGACATATTTCTTTTCAAAGACAGCCAAGATGCTTCATCATCAAGAGGTACAAGCAATTATTGAACCCATGGTTCCATCCAGCATATTACTTGCCAGGAAAATAGCTCACTTGACATTGCTTGTAGACAGTTCTCAGTATAACACAGTGAAAAATTCCTAAGAAAACACATTTGGCATTATTTTAGCCTGTTTCTGCTTAGTTCAGGAAATCCCTCATTCTTTTTTGTCATGACTCCATTTAATTTCATTTCTGTGTCAGTACCTGGTATATGGAAGTTTTTAGCTAACAGAAAAGTAAAATTACAAAAAAAAAGAGCACATACACGGCCCTATTGAAATAACAGTATTGTCTAAAATTAAAGCTTTTTTTCCTGATCATGGCTACTTCCATGTCTTCGTTACGATTCAGTGTATGTGACTTTTTTAAAAATTCCCCAGCCCATCTTAGCAGAAGGCTAGGGGGCTGGTTCAACATCATGGCTGCTGGGTGGGATTTTGGGGCCAGTGATTTCTGGGTAAAGTTTTTATCACTGTAAACATTTCCAGCTCTCCCAGCTGTGAAAATGCCCTTTGGAGACATGCCTAAGGTGTGCCAGGTGCCCCCAATATATACCTTTTTTCTGCATTTGAAGGCCATGTTTGAACTGCCGTACACTGTTCTGCTCTGACCCAATGCTGAGCAGGTTTTTTTGATAATTTCTTCACCATTCAACTAGGCAATCTGCTAGGAATCGGTTTTACTGATGGCTAGAGAAGCAGAGAAATTTGCTTTACTTTGGCAGCAGTGGGGACACATCTCTGCTGAACCCTTATGAACCTACTAAAACACATCTTTGGTGTTCTGTCTTGATAGTGACCACCAGCACAGCAGACAATGCAGCAAAGGTATCCAGTGACAGTCAAGATGGTATAAAAAAAGTTTCCTTGAGACCTATGTGCTTGGGTTCTGGAGGCCCTCTTTGCTACCACATAAAAGATATTTCAGAGTTGTGTTTCTGTCACCCATCCTCCCTACAGAGCTCAGCAGGTTCACAGTGCCACAGTGGCAGAAGCTGGCAGCGGAGAGCACAGGCTGAGAGCAAAAGGGAACATGCAGGAGAAAACTACACTGTCCTTTACAAAATAATGGCCATTTTTTTCTGCATTCTGATATGAAGACAAATGTCCCCTTTTTTTTTATTGGAAATTAATGGCCTACACTCTCCGTACTTCATACAATATCATTCTCTTACATCTCTGTTGTGCTGTATGATGTTCTCACACATTTGTACACCAGTCTATTATTATGTTTTCTTTTCAGGTACACATCACCTTAAAAAATATTTGACTTACAAATGATCCTTCCTATTCATCAAGGCTTTATATTGTAGGAAGAAAATATGAGTCTTCTGCTCAGTAGTTCTGTTTTTCCTCCATGCCTTCTGCTGACTAGCATAAAAGGAGTCGCACTTTCAATTTTTACAGTCTTTACTCGTGAATGTTTCAAGTGACAGACCTAAAACTTACTGTGTTCTCCTCTGTGCTACTCACAAAAGACCCATTTTTGTACCTATCCATACCTAAACATGTGTGCAGTCATTCCCCAAAATATTTCCCCAGTCTAATCTCATCTAACTGTCACAGAAAAGACATTTCTCCTTGTGGTAGAAAAGTGGATTCTTTTCGTTCCTGGAGCCCAGGAAGAAGGTCAATTGCTTCAGAGCCTTCAGCCTAAGGAAATATTATTCCTATCTGCACTCAAAAATTATTAAAAAACAAATATATAATTAAAATTTAATAAATAAAATCTTGAATAAGGATATCAATTTTTAATTATTCAACTACTAAGCAACACAATAAAAAGTTAATATGATCATAATGTGTTATTAATGAACAATTAATTACTATAATTAGGAGGTAAAGCTGATAAGATGTGGAAGTGGTTTAGGGCAAATTATTAAGACAGAGTTTTGATCTTCCAGATATAATGTCCAGTGGGTTTAGAACTGAATATGGGCTAAACTGCATTTTCAAAGCTACACAGATATAAATCCACAGGAGACAACTGATTATATACTTCCTTGTAGTTAATATTTGATTATCTACTTTCTGGTAGCTAGTGCCTATATATTTTTAGAGTGTTGTCTGGTGGTGAAGATGATTGTTAAATAATTTTATCAGAAGATATATAGTAGCATTTATGTTATTTCATCAGTACAACTGTGAAGGGATACAAAAGTCAGAATCCTAGAATAATTTAATTTTGACTTCTCATGATTTACTTTTTCAGCTCTTCAGTTTATATTTTTATTTATTGCAAGTATTTTTTACTAGTTCATTCTGTGAATATACAAACAGAACTTCAGACGAAGGAGCTTGCAGCTTTCCAACATTCACCAGTGGAAACATAAAGCCAGAAGGAAAGTCTTCAATAATCCAGTCCAGTCTTTTCCATGATACAAACGATGGCATCCCATCTACTGATCCATGCACTGAACCCAGGAACTCCTCAGCAAACCAATGGCTCATTTTAAAAAAGACTTTCAGTTTTGATGTAGAAATCTCTGCTAGTGAGGACTTCACTATGAGCCTGATAAAATTGTGCCAGTGATTATCAAGATGCGCCTTCAAAAAGCACAGTTCCATTTCCAACTGAATTCCAGGAGTACAAATCCATTGAGATCCCAGTACAAGACAGAAGAATCTGAGTCCATGCAAATGGTACCAGCCTCTTTCTCCTCTCCTTCTCACTACATAAACCTTCATAAATCCATCCTTAATATTGCCTTCATTTCTGTAGCAGACTTTCCTCTCATTTCCCTCATTTCCCACTCATTCCACTTTCTGTATATCCTCTCTGCTCAGCCTTGTCATTAAATTTCAAGCAACCTGTAGAGATCCCAAAGACAACTCTTACAACTAGGATTTGTATGCTAATTTTCTGTCATGGTTGTTAAGAAATAAGGAGCTTATTCAAAAAAAGCTACATTTTCACCCCTTTCACCCCTAGAACTTCCCAAATAAAGAAAAAAAGTCTTTTTATAAGCCACTTAAGAGGAAAGATGTTTCTTCTCTTACATAGATTACTTTTTTTCTTTGTACTAAAACTGGTAAAGAGCTGCTAAAAATTTTTGATACTTTTTGAAACATACCATTCACCTCTTCAGACCTATTTTTTTATTGTGCCTGCCTAACTGCCTGTGTTAACAGCACACTATGACAGGTTATGGACACGTTATTTATTTTATATTCAGGACCATTTAGCACCATTGAATCCTATAAATCATCCTCCATCTCTAAGTGTGTAAATAACACAACAATTTTCTTCACCCAAGGCTTCACAGGGAATTGAATTCAAATCACAAGCTGAGTGTTCAAGTACCAGAGCTGTGAGTGTGACAACTATTTATATTAACCACAGTTTTAGGTCTCTGAATGTCACAAAATAACAGCCTCGTTGCAAAAAATTCCACGAAACTGAATGTCAATCTCAGTTTTCAATCCTTTCATTGAAACCTTTTCCAGAGCACGTTGTCCTTATATTTCTTATTAAGTTAGCCTTTAAATCATTATAAATTCTGGTTTTATAATTACTAAAATAACAGCTTTGTGTTATTGCTTTCATCTGTCCTCTGTGGACATAAACATGGTATAATCATAGCCACATTTCTTTTTCTTTCTCCAACACTTCATTTTTATTCATGATCAGTCCCATGTAAAGGGAGAAATTTGTTCTCAGTGTGAAATCATATGGCCCTTGGAAGAGAAAGAGAAGAGAAAGAAAACAGTGCAATGTGCGTCCAATTCAGCCAGAAAAATTATTCCATTATGATCAAGACTTGATAAAAAAAACCCAACACTTCACATCTTAAGCAACAGTAGTACATCATATAAAACTTGTGGGATGCTTCAGCCTAATTCCATTTTAAAACCTGTATTAATAGTGCAGCCAGCCCTTTAAAAGCACAACAGTTTCCACAAACCTCCAAATCCTAGGTAATTAGGGTTTTCAATCATGACAGTGTTCTTATTATAATGGCAGTTTTGGCAAATAGCAGGTACTCATAGCTCACTGAGGAGCTATATTCTCACTTGAGACCTGCCATCACCAGCCTAATTGCTTCCTAGTGAAACAATAGCATTTTTGTTCAACTATCACCTTTTGTTATTCTGCAATTGGAACTGAATATTGTGAAATTTAACTTCTCTGCTCTAAGCTACAAAAGAGCTTTTCATGGCATGTTTATAAAATACTGGCATGTGCAGTTTTCTCTTGTGTTTACAGAGAGAATGAGCATTTATGTATCACAAGAATAGGAGTCTGGGCTTCCTTAAGTTGAAACCCTGTGAAAGTTTAAAAATACAACACATAAATGTCACTGGAACTCTTACAGAGCAGATGAGAGGGCTAGTAAAAGAGCCACAGGACCTATTCTTGCATCAGTTACCAGCCAAGAGCTTTTATATCCACAACTGGTTCCACCAAATCTTCTGTGCTTGCAGGCAGCCATATCCATGTCTCAAAGAAATCAGGATTCTACTACTCAACTATAAGTTTTCATGTATTATTAGTATTTAGCAGTCCCAGGTAAGATTGGCAATTTCAGGGCAGAAGCCTAAATCAAGTCTGAGAATCCCTGTTCTGCACAGAGCAGATGGGGCAGCAGCAGCCCTGCAAGAGGCCCTTAGTAGCCACCCCAAAGTGGAGGCACTGGTGCTCTGTTCTCTATCCTCAGTCTGGTGACATTTGTCACAAATTCCAAGCATGCAGCCTGTGATTTACCTGTCATTGTGCAGCAACTCCACAATGGCCATCACAGTGGTGCAGACACTCTATGAAGTAAATAAAGCCAGTACTCACATTGCTTGATGCTGGATGGTACATAAACACTTCTGTGAAGTCAGGGCAGTTTCTTTATTTTCCCTTAAAAGTTCTTTTTGTCTCTTTCCAAAAGCACCTATTTAGGAAGATTTATTCTAGTGTTTTTAATTCTGAGGAGACTCTTGCAAAGTACCTTTGGCTGAATATACAAGTATTTTTGGTTTCTAGGCTGATCAACTTCTATTACTTTAGCAGAAAAGAAAGAAACTCTTCTATAAGTAAAAATGTCCCAAACTGCCTATGCATACTACTATGGAGACACAATTTTGGTCAGGAGGGATTCTTGAAGTCATGAATCCTTCTGAGTTAGCACAATTTCACATGGGGATTTCTTAATCTGTCTGAACAGTGCTTTTCCCAAAGATCTTGCTTGTGCTGCAGTAGCCAAGCTTGAGATCAAAAATGCATAAATTACTGTGTTCAGTTCTGCACCTCGCTGAAGGGACTATGAGTGCTCCAGAAAATCTGCAGATGGAAGAAGGCTTTTCCAGCAGCTGTTGCAATGTGAATCTTGGGTGGCACAGAGCACGCTGGCTGGGTTTGATCCACCTATTAATTTAACTACTTTCCCCCTGTACTTTTTGTTATCAGCTGACACAAGCATGCTCTATGTAAAGGAACCTAACATTGGGAATTGTTGTGACTCTCTGTAGAGCTAAAAGAAAAGCCACAAAGATTCATTTACAGTAATTGTTAACTTGCTTATTTCATCTTTCTGAAGGGCATAAAGATTATAATTTCCCCTAAATCTAGTTCTTTGAGGTTGTTGCCAGCCTCTTCTATTGTCTAAGTTGATAGGTATTTAGCACATACTAATTCCCAAATGATCTGTATTAGAAACAGCTTTGCAGACACATTCTGGTCAAATCCAGGATAATACACCCCCACTGACTGTGTCTGCCTGGTGTTGAGGGGACACCAGGTCACTCCTTCCTCACTGGCAGGGGGATGCCCTTCCTCCATCTTCACCAAGGAATTCTTCTGTTTCCCAGGGGAGCTGATATAAAATGGGTACTCAGAGCCCTCCAAGGAAGTTTTTCCCATCTCAAGCAGGAGCAGGTTCAGCTGAGAAGTTTCTGCCCATAGGAAGGATGAGAAGCTGATCCCAGGAGCAGTCTGAGGGGATCCCCTCTGTCTAAGCAGAGTAGCAATGGAACAAAAGACACGTTCCTGGAGTCAGCTGGGGTCCAGAGCTCCTCTGGCTCCTGCCACATGGGCCCCTGGAGTAGATATGGTCAGTTGATGCAGTCAGCCACTGCACACCTGATGCCTAAATGCCAGGATCAGGCCAAGTGTGAACATCAGGCTGCCCAACAATCCCCCTCTGTTGGTCTGGGGTGTTTTTCTAGCAAGAACAGACCTCAGGGAAGCCAAAGACCCTGGCAGGCAGTCCAGCAGAGGTCCATGTGCCAGGGAATGTGGCAGCACTTCAGGATACAGGCAACTTGAGACAGCTTCCCCAGAGCAAGTGGAGAGAAAAACTGCACGGGGAGCAGGCAAACAGTGTAAGGACAGCTACCACGGATACCTCCATCAGGTGACAAGGAGGAAACGGTTCTGGGAAGGGGAACAGAAGCAATAGGACATCAGCCAAGGCTCTTTCTCCCCAGAGTATTTTCTTTTTGCCAGATTACTCGGGGATCTCAAAGGAAACTTCTGAGCCCACTATAGGACAGGAAAGTCTCCCCACCTAAACTTGGATAAGCATTATTTAACTGATCTAGTTCACTGTAAAGAATCATCTCTTATTGCACCAATATCAGAAGAATTGATTGTTTGCCAACCATCCCATTTGCAATGATAGGGAGTGAAAAGGAAGTAGGTTTGTAATGGATTATGCATTTTAAATTCACAAATGCTGCTATTCTCTAGCCAGGCCTGATAAACTTTTTTAACTGATACTGCTGGAATGAAACCTGGCCCCTGCATTTTATGGAGTTGTTCATAAGTTATACCTTGCTTGGCTCATTTGGATGAAATGGCCTAGGACTCCAGCTCTGTAACAGCATCATACTCTCTGGATTTAATTTAACTTCAAAAAGTAAATAGCCTGTTTTGTTTTGACGTCAAAATAGTTCTAATGCTAGAGAGGTTGATATCCGAGGGACTTGGCCATCAAAGCCCAGTTGCTGTCAACATGCCTGTTATTAAAGCCAAGTTTTTAAACTACTTTCCAGAAATATATGACTAACTACCCTCCTTCACATATGCATAATTTTTAACATTCACACTGCTGGTACAGAGCCAGAGCTGCTGTGTTAGATGTACTCATTAGGATCCCAAATGGCTCTGTTAAAACCAGTGGGAGCTGTTTTGTTCTGCCTGTTGTAGTAACAGAAAGCTGGGATGCAGTGGCTGTGCTAAGCTGCACAGTGAGCATACCTTTACCTGGACATATGTCCCAAAGATTGCTCTGGGGACCAATAAAAAACAAGAGTATGTGACTGTGGGGCTCTAGCAAGCTGTCCTGTGTTCTTCTGCAACAGCTTCTCTACACTGAGAATAAAAATCTACCCTTCCACCCAGCAAACAAAGTCAATGCTTCAACTGAAGCCGTGACAGAGGACAGGTAGATGTGAAACCACCCCGGTCCTGTGTTGGTGAGGGTGGCACATTGCACACATCTAAGAAAGGACTCACAACTGCCTAAGTCTCACTCCAAAGCTGTTCCATGCTGCCTACTCTCTCCCTCCCACGGAGGTGTTTCTCTCACACAATTTCCTTCAGAACTGTCTCCTTCCAGTGAGGCAGGCTGTCATGGACATGCTGTCTTTGGTTCAGCTGGTTCTACAGCACTGTTTTCAGTGAAAACTGTGAAAAAATAAAAATTTTCAGGCCTTGAATGTGATGTGGAGCATCTCTATTTGTTGATTAGATTTTATTAGATTGATTCTAATTTTTATTAGATTGGAAATTGTCTGTAACTGATTTTTAAGTATAAAAAGAATTTTGCTTAAAAAAATGTGATGAAAAGGACAAAACTAATGGAACATATTTTCTTCTCTTTTCTTCCTCATTCTGCCCTCAATGGCTGACAATCCAATTTTACAAAAATGATTTAATTATGGTGAAAATTTCTTCTCCTCTTTTTGTTATGTAACCATAAGCAGGAGAAAGTGAGATTTCTTCTTCCTTCTTAGCCATACTTATCTGAGCTCTCCTTTCCAAAGAGTTAGATGCTCCACAGAGAGATGGAAACAGGACAGAGCTCAGTGAGGCTGCCCAAACATCTTACGCCCCTAAATGCCCCAAGAGTATCTGGGACACACAACATGCCAGCAGATGTGATGCAGACCTACAGGGTCCTGGACTCTGTTGGACTGGCAGCTGGAGGGGATGAAAAATACCTGAAGGCACTTCATCAGTAGCAGATGCCTTTGCTTTAGCAACTGAAGGAAGCCCCAGAGCCCTGTGATCAGCCTCTGCATTGTGCTGTTTGCCTCACCTTTCACCATCACTACAGCTGAGCTTATAAAATGTTGGCTTTAATATAGTTCCAGAAATCTGAATTTGCTCCTGGCCAATGGTTCAGTGCATAGCAAAGAGCAAATGTAAATATTTTTAATATCTTTATATATCCTTGCTTTAAAGAGGAAACAGAAAACGACATGCCAGCTATTTTACTGGGTCATTGCAAAATCCATATCTCCCCCATGCAGCAATCATTAATGCAATGGGAGCCATAAGGTAACATTCAGTTCAAGATCTTTAGCATGATATCATATGCTGTGAGATTTACTTTGTCAGGGAGGAGGAGACTTGAGAAACCCAATGAGCTGAAAACACAAGCAGGGCAGAGAGAGGGAAACTGAGATGAGTATCAACAAAGCCTTTCTTTTCAAGCACCGTTACCTCCTGGAGCATAAAGGTAGATGTGTAAATAAAAGAGGTGTGTGAATTGTCCCAAAGAGCCCATTTATGTGTTTTCTGTCTTGATCATCAGAGGAATGAGGACGCAGTGGGACTTGGGTCAGGATCAAGAGTGTGTTTTAAGTGCTTTTTCCCCCTCAGGAATCATTCTGGGAAAGGCAGATGAGAGAGGAGAAAAACTAGACTGAGCCTCGACAAGGCGTTTGTAAGTGCTCCTTTTTCCTTTTGCTTTTGAATTTCATATTTAACTTGTTTCATACGGAGGGAGAAGAGACTGAGGCTGTGGAATTCACAGAAAACCACTCATGGAGAGCTCTTTGACATTTCTGTCTTTTTCCTTGTCATTGCAAGAGATGGTGTGAGACTGAACAAGGAATTGGCGTGAGACTGAAAGAAAAAGCCCAGACTTATGAAAACACTCTATGTGTAGTCCCTGAGCAGATTCCAGGCCAAATCCTGATATCATTACAAAATGAACTGTATTTTTCCACACCAGCTACTCCCAGGAATTTAAATAGGGATGTACTGTTTCCCTAAGAACAACAAAATCAAGCTACCTGGCAAGTTCACAACATTTATATGTGTCTGTAGACCCTCTCTGAATTGGTCATCTTGGCAAAGGGGTACAAATGCCACATATTGAAAGGCAGTTTGAGAGAAGAGACGTTTGAGAACTTAGGTTTGAAGACTCTAGACGATATTTAGACTTCTATTACTGTTGTCTGTATGGAAAGTCAGGTAGGTAATAGCAGTTTTCAAAAGCCCCAGGAAAAAAAAATTATTTAAAAAAAAAAAAATTAATTACCTTTTAAATAAGATGGAATTTTATCCTCAGGGGGGTATGTCACAAATCTCCTATTCCTCTGATAAAACCAAACTTTCATTTGTGATCTTTCTGCAGACCTCCCCAAGCTACAACACAGAGCAAGAGACACACAAAAGACAAAAGAGAAAATTTCTCATGAGCTTTTTATTCTGAAGCATACTTTCAAACAAAGAGGTCATATTCTTTGGTACCAAGGGTGATATAAAGTTCATAGTGATCACCACCACAAATTATTCCATAAATCAAAATGAAAACTCTAATTTTCACCTGAGTAGCTGTTCCCTCCTTCAGTTTCAACAAGCCCTCTTTTCCCAGCAATAGCAAATAGACTAATGAAAATGTGATCTTTCCTAAAGTAACTTTTCTTATTTATACCCTTAGACAACCATAGCTAAAACATGTCATCACAATATGAACCCTAATAGATACACCACTAAAATCATGTGATCATGTTTGATTTTGTGACCACTAAATATATACTTGGACAAGAATTACTCTCTCCACTTGATGCTGCTTAACCAGGTCTTAAAGATAGTTTGAGTAAATTTGAAATTTCTTCCTACAGAAGAGAGAGTCTTCGTTATTTGCATGCCCAGTGTTTTCAATACTCATAAAATTTTCTTTCTTTTCCAGTGTGAGCAAAAAGTTTTAATTGTTTTCTAAAGCTTTCATTTTTTCAAGGAGGAATCTTTAAAAGTACAAAAAATACTGAAAGGCAGGAGCATAGTCCATGCCTGTGTAAAGTGGAACATGAAGGTTGCACAATCTACTCAAAGTACTCCAAGCATAATAAGATAAATAAAATTCAAAATAAATCACCACATTGGTTTTTTGGGTGGCTTCAAAACTCTATGATTTTTTGGAAGGATCCTTTAATGTGTTTGAGTTGTCCTTTCATTGATAAGGACTGGGAACCAAAGTGGTGTCCTACTCACAGGTGTCAAAGTAACCTCAATGGTCCTATAAATTACATCCTTACATACCTGCCCATGGAGCACTGCTAAAGTCCCTCAAAGATGATCTCCAGTCTGAAAAATATTGATAGAGGCAATTCTCTCTAACAAGAGAATTCTACTAGGTTAAGTCAAAACACCCCCTGAAGTTGTGTTAACCCCAACAGAGGTTTATTTGAAGGCAGAAAGGGGAAGAAACTTCATTTTTCAGTATCCTTAGAAGGAAACAGTTCTGGCTGTCATCGTAGGGATGAAACGTATGAATGATACTGCATCCCAATGCCTTTCCTGTATAACTGAGAATGAGTGAATAACCTGAATGTTTAGTTTTTTGTAAAAATAAAGCATTTCAATTGAGAGTAAAAGAATTATTTTGTTTACACCGAAAATGTTGACATTTTCGAGTTCTGTTTGTAATCCACATGAAGACAAATGTCAAAATTGCCCAACGTTCTGTGAAATGGAACTTGTGCCCCCTTTGTCCTTTGCTTGAAGCAATGAGATATTAAGTGTGAGAGGATGAATTAGTGTTCATGTCCGTTCAGTCCCAGCTATCTACGTTCAAGAAAAGTTTCCAGTCATGATGACAACTTATGATTAGTTCCAGCTGCAGTGTTGACATCTGTCTACTGCAAACTGAAGAGACTGTCAGTTCACCCATTAGCAGCAATTCAGCTGGGTTTGAGTTCAGCATGGCAACTTAAACCCAAAACAGTGTTTCAAAACCAGTTACAAAAGCTCAAACACTCTGTCCTCCTTAAGATGCCATTACAGTGAAGGGCTGTCCTTGATATTTTGGAATGAAGCTTGGACTTCAGTTCTTTCCTGAAATGAGGCAATTGCAAAGTTTCTTTCCTCTATTTCTTTTCAAATGGAAAATGTCTGCTCTGAACTCTCATTAACTTTCAATATTTTTACCCTACTATTAGCTCTTACAGAATTTGAAAGTAGAAAGGAATACAAACTACTTACCTTGGATTCACTTGGATTTTCTTGACTTTCGCACCTTTTAAAAATATCTTTGGACTTAGGATATTTTTGGCAAGGCTTCTGAGGACTTGTCTGCCAGAAAAGAAAACAAAATTACTGATGTGGTGAGAAGCAGATGGATTATAAAAGGTACCTGGCACAAAATAGATGTGAAAATGAAGAGCAGAGAATGGATCTCTGGTTGCAGTCTTTCAGGAAAGTGTTCCATTGACCATGAGGATTACCAGAAAAAGAGTCCTCCATTTCTTACATATGCAGTAAATATTAATAGCTTCAGGAAATCAGGGATGACTTTTGCCTGTGGAAGTGCATATATGGTTTCATACTACCGCACAATGAAATTTCTGCCCTCTCCTGGTTGGAGAAAATTATTTCCCAGTTCTTCCATGCCTCCTGGTTCTAGTGACATCTCCAAGGCTGAACTCACACCACTGTCACACTCCCTGATCCCTCACATCACCTTCATGGTGATTAGCCCCTGGATCAGGGCGGGAGTAAGTCTGCTACACAAAGACACTCAGGAGCAGGGAGGGGAACCCAAATGCCACCAACAGAGTGGATGGACACATCTGGACCAAGCCACACAGTGCTCCAAATGTGAGCTCATGCTCTCCTGTGACCTGGGGGAACACCATAGACAGAGACCACTGTAAATAGAATCTCTATTTTCTTTCCTATGTGGACTCGCCCTTGGACAAGTGCTGAGATAATAGTCCAATGAGCAACTTCCTTCCACAGAAATAAGCACAGCACTATTTACCTGACAGATGATTTAAGGAAAGCTCATCAACCTACAAAAAATGGTAATGCAGCTTTCCCTTTGAAGAACTGTTTCTGCATATCCCTACTGAAATTCATCATTCTCTTGCATTTTTCTAGAAGAAATCATATATTGTTCAATAAATTTGACAATATACTTGGCTAAAAATCTGTAAAAACATTCAAGAATGCCTTCTCTTCCTTATTTTCTAGCCAATGCCCTGCTTTGACTCTGTCAACATGCCACACTGCTCTTGTGAGAACTTGCATTTCCAGTGCATGCTCGGTTCGTAGTGCACAGTTGTGCCACACCCCTGCAACTGGTTCCATATACTGCTTACATGAGCTTGGTTCCCAGGAGTGGCTTTCGTGTGGGCATTGTCATCATCAGAGGTTTTGCTGCAGATTTCAAACCTGATATTTTTTATAGCCATGCAGCATACAAAAGCCTCCTGTCTTGAGTTCAGAACTCCTGGAGGGCCAGGACCGAGGCTGTAAGATTCAAGCCTTAAATGAAGACATTTTGATGGATGGACACAAGACACTTTAAGACACACTTCTGAATCGGAGCTGTTTTAGCTCTGTTGCAAAGTAACCAGAAGATAGTAACTAAAAATTTTCTTCTTGAGCTGTGGTTGGGGAAAGATAGGCTGATCTTAAATGTAGTGATCATAAATCAAATCTAGCTTCACTCCTTATGCAGCTATTGTAACAGATGTGTACTGCATACAAATAGAACCTCCTACACCATAAAGGTATCTATTGTAAATGTAATTCTAATATTCTATTTTTGGCAGTTAGGATCCTGATTCTGATCTTACATGCGCTGGTTTTACACCAGTGTGGTTTCTTTGCATCAATGGACTTAGTCACTGATTTTCGGGTGTGCGTGGGCACACTTCATTGAAACATGGCATAGAGTAGCAGGAATAATTGAAAAGTTCCTTAGGCACTGAATACAAGTGCCAACAGAGTCACGCTTTCCCTTTGCAAAGTGACCATGGCTATTTTACAGTGAGTCAGAGCTGGGACGAGAGCAGCACTGAGCAGAGGGCAGATGCTGAAACATTAAAGGCAGAAGCATGCAGTTAGTACAAGGCATGAGCAGAGCTGCTGTGCTGTACAGGAGAGTCAGGAGAGCAGACCACTGACACAGACACCTGTGTCATTGAGGATAAACCAATCCTCAGCACTGGGCTGACCCTCTGGAAGCATGTGACCACCCTTTGAGGAGTTTTTCTCCATGAACAAAAGACTGTTCTGGGAAATTATTCCATCACAGAGGGATTATTGCTTTTCTGTCTTTCCCCCAATTTTGCCTAACACCAGGAACTGTGCAAATACAATGACATTGTACTGGCTACAGGTTATAGGGGTATAGGAGAGGAAAAGTCATACCTGCCTCCTACCAGCCCTATTCCACCGTAGCACAATCAATGTCCACAAAGGCAGACCCTGAAAGCCAGGAATTATCTTTTACTTCAGACTTGCTTTAGCCATTTAAAGCCCCCGTCAACCTTTCAGAACAGGGATTTTTTTTTTTTTTTTTTTAAAAAACAAAGCATAGAAATTCATGACTTGGATGTGAGATGGAGTGAAATGATGAGTTGTTCTTGCTTGATGGGTGTCACCAGAGCATCATGCACTGTGCTAATTTCTCAGCTTGTGAATAGACATATTTAGACTGACAGTTGAAAGTGGGCTGCAGATTCCACTTAAAACATGTTTTCCGTGCTGAGTAATGAGGGCTAAACACAAACCAATTCTGGCAGTTAAACTACGCACTTAAACCTTTCATAGTGTTGTCAAACACTATAATCCTTCAAAAATCTGAGTTTGAATAGCCTCAATATTTTATTTAATGAATTTTAAATCCTATAATTACCATAATTAAGACACTCCTTTTGGATCATGTCAGTGTGCTGCTCAAAGAGAGAGAAAGCTGTAGGCAATTTTCACTAAAGATTTTCCTGAATGCAAATGATACATACAGCTCATTTTGAATTCTTTATGATGTCATTTGGTCAGGCATTTTTTTAGAATTGTGGAAAGTCTATAACACCATCCAAGGAAAGACTTAGATGGAAAGGACCTTATTATCTCCAAACCTGGCTCTTCCTCTGCTGGCTGTGCACCTAATATGGATGTTTCCACCCTTCATTCAGTGAAACAGGATACCTGGAAAAACCTAAAAGATTTTTGAGTGTTGTGAGACACTTTGAGGACTGAAAATGAATGCTAGACTGAGGTATGCATTGACCACTGAGAAACAAGATGCAACTTATTATTCTCTAATCCCATCCTCCTTCCAGCATGTCTTTACCCTGTTCCCTTGGGTCGGGCACTCCTAAGGGCTGGTCTTGGCAGTGAAGACAGATGCAAAAAGCCATTCAGTAACTCTGCCTTCTCTGCATCCTCATTTACCAGGGTCACCCCTCCATTAAGTGATGGGCCCACATTATACTAAGCTTTTTCATTTTGTTCTAGATGTATTTGAAGATCTTGTTGTCCTTGACATCCTTGGCCAGATTTAATTCCAAATGGGCCTTGGCTTCTCTTGACTCATTTCTACTTACTCTGACAACCTCTATATATTCATTCCAAGTGGCCTCCCCCTGTTTCCATCCGCTGTATATTTCCTGATTACACTTGAATAATAACAGAAGCACATTATTTATCCCCTTGTCGTACATTATTTATCCTCTTGTCCCCTTTGCCTGATTTCTTGTTCAATGGGATGCATGATTCTTGAGCCTGGAGAAAGTGATCCCTGAATATCAACCAACACTCTTGGACCCCTCTTCCCTGCAGGGCCTCTTCCCATGGGATTCTTCCAAGAAGATCAATGAAGAGGCTTAAGCTAGTTCTCCTGAAGTCCATATTACTTGCTCCCCTGCTTCCTCCTCATCCAATACCAAACTCCACAATCTCACTGTCACTACAGCCAAGGCCATCCCCAGCCTTCACATCTCAAAAAAGGCCTTGCCTGTTTATTAGCAGAGGGTCGAGGAGTGCACCATTCCTTGTGGGATCCTCTACTATCTATGACTCATGAAGTTGTTATCAATGTTTTCCAGAAACCTCCCGGACCGTTTGTGCTTTGCTGTGTTGCTTTTCAGAGTAGTTGAAAGAACCAGGCCCTGTGACTTTGAGGCTGCTTCCATCTGCCTGTAGAAGGCCTCACCCACTTCCTCCTCCTGATCACACAGCCTGTAGCAAACACCCAGAACAGTGTCACCCCAACTAGTCTGCCCTTTTATCCTGACCCATAAGCTCTTGACATGCTCATCATGTGTCCCAAGAGATAGTTCAATACATCCCAAGTGCTGCCTCACATAGAGGGCAACTCCACCACCACACCTTCCTGATCTGTCTCTCCTAAACAGCTAGCAGCCCTTCACAACAATATTCCAGTCATGTGAGCTATCCCACCACACCTGTACTTGCCATGAGACCAAAGGCCTGCACACAGATCTCTAATCCTCCTCTTTTTTCCCCATATTGAGTGTTTTGGTGTACAGGCACTTTATGGAAGAATGTGATTATGTCAATATCCCAGCAGGGGAGCAAAGGGATGCCCCATAGTCCTATATTATGATTATGCCTTTGGCTGCTTGTGCTTGATCAAGGTGTTTCCTCTTAAGCCTCATTTTCCCACTAGTGTGGTCACTGGAGTTCTCCCATTCTGCCACCTTATCACTGTCAAGCCTGGCTATGTCCCCATCCCCCTTCAAACCTAGTTTAAAGTTCTTTTGATGAGCCCTGGTAACTCCTGAGCTAAGAGCCTTTTTCCCCTTTGAGACAGGAGGATCCCATTTGTTACCAGCAGTCTTGGTGTCATTTAAACCAACCCATGATCAAAAGAACCAAAATTCTACTGGTAACACCAGTCTTGAAGCCAGGTGTTCACCTGCATGATTTTCCTATTTCTTACCACACCATTTCCTGCAACCTGCAGCACATAAAAGAACATAATCTTGTGCTCTAGATCCCTTGACCAGATGTCCCAATGCCCTGAGGCCTCTTGATTGTCCCTTATTGGCATCTCATTGTTGCCTACCTGGAAAATCAGTAGTGGATAATAACTAGTGAGCCATACCAGGCTGGGAAGTTTCTTGGTGATGTATCTCACCTGGGCCCCAGGGAGGCAACACACCTCCTTATGGGTATGGTCTGGTCAGCATATCAGGCACTCCATTCATCTCCAAAGGGAGTCACCAATTACCTTTCACCAATTTTTTATTTAGTTGAGGATGTCATGATGCAGCAGATAGGTTGCCCTGCCCTAAGCAATTTTTCCATCGCAAAATCCATGTTCTTTTTCCCTCGTCGTCGTTTCCTTGGACCTTGGATACCAGAGCCTCATACCTACTGTATAAGGGCACCTGTGGAGGTGGGATTGGTTGGGAGGGGATTCTCCTGCCACCCCAAGCAGAACCCCTTTCCACTCCCCTCAATTTCTAAGGTCCCCCTTTTCTGCCTGGTGGTGAGAGTCCCTAATACTTCTTAGCCTTTCTCCTTCACGTCCCAGGTCCACCACTGGGCTGAGCAGATTGTTGACCTGATCACACTCCCAGAGCTGTTCTCCATTCTGCCATCTGAGAGCTACACCAGGCTTTGGCACTCCCTGCAGCCTGAGAGCTGGAGCCCTGAATGTTTTCCTGGCACTCCCTCTGGGTGGGCACGTAATTTCTGCTGTGCACAGAGGAAGAAATTTTTCTCCAAGTGGACACTATACCTATACTTTCTCAATGAGGGCAATGACCACCAACTGTGGAGGATTTTAAGTTCATAGGAACAGGTATGACCATATCAACAGGTAGAAAAATAAGGTTACTTGTGGCTCCATGGCTATGAACACTTTTTATTTCGCAATTTAAAAGGTTTCACAGCAAACAAATTAATATCTCTGAGAGAAAATCCTACTTCATGCCCAGACCCACAATTTCCAGCCCAGCCAAAGGCATTTCCAAGGACGGCACATGCAGCATGATGCTCATTTGTACTAATAGCTGTAACCAGCTATATCCCCCATGTAAATTAACACCAATCAAAGTATAATAATTATTGGCCAATTTAATTTAAATGGCTACAAGCTATGAAACAAGAATTTGTACAGGAAGAAAAGATTTTTTTTCTTTTCTAGGCATAATGGGAAATAAATTAGAAGTTGAAGGCAGAAGAGAAAAGGTTCTTTAGCAACATGAGGTATTGAAACTTTAAACTGGTATTCCTTCACCTGTATTCTGCAGGTGAGATGGGTTGTGATTTCAACCAGCTGGTGGTTTCCTAATTAAGCATAACATTATTTAGTATTTTTTTTCTGCAGTGAAGATTTTCAGTGAAGTCTGTATGAGTAAGTGGTCAAATCTCACAAGAGTCTTCAGGACTTCAGTGCCCATTGAAGTCCTAAAGCATAGTTAAAGCTTTGTACCCTAAATATATATTCTCAGCCCCTAACTGTTGAACAGCATGTTTTTATTTTGAATTATATTGGTAAACAACATAGAAATGAAAAATGCTAAGTGAGTACTTCTGTTGATAAATATACTTTTTATTAAAGGATAGCATTAATTCCAAATTTTTTCAAAGGCATTCAGGGAGATTAAGATACAGATACCAAGTAAGTAGGATAGAGATAGTTCTTAAGGAAAGGTAAGGCCTGTGGAGAAGAACCTGTTAAGGTTCTTTTAAGACTCAAAGATTGTGGTCATCTTGAACAATCAGCCTTCAGCAATATGGAACTTAGACTGAGACATGCAGATCTACATTCTTGAGTTTTAAATCTAACTGAAGATTTTGTATTTTCATTTAAGTTAATTTAAAACACAGAACCAAAAAGGGATAAATTTTCATAGAATCCTGGAATGGTTTGGGTTGGAAGGTACCTTAAAGATCATCTAGTTCCAACCCCCATGCCATGGGCAGGGACATCTTCCAGTAGAGCAGGTTGCTCAAAGCCCCATCCAAACTGATCTTGAAGACTTCCAGGCTTGCAGTATCCACAGCTTCTTCTCTGGACAACCTGTTCCAATGTCTCATGACCCTCATAACCCTGTTTCTGTTACTAGTTTGGCTCCTTTTCTATGTGAAACCAAATGTAATCAATGAAAAAGACAATCAAGGTTATCGCTGATGAAAACCAGCAGTCTTACTGATTTAAGTGAAGTTAAGCTGAGTTTCAACCAAATACACCTCTGTCATGAAAAGGATGAAAGATGTTTTCATTTATCCTAAAGTAGGATCTTAAAAACATTGAACCATTTAATTCACCTTTATTTTCATGCAGGATTTATTTTTTTTTTGTCTATGATTAAAATCTTATACTTCAGGGTATGTTTTCCTACAACAGATCCTATTTCTCAGGTGCTGGAGGCAAACCCTGGGGAGTATTATTCCTTACTTAGTGTGTGCCAGACCACATTTGACACAGTCCATTACACTGACACAAGATTTATCCTTCTGATAAAAGAACCAAAATCTTCAGCTGGGCAAACAGACTTCGATACCTGTTCAGAATGAAAAATATCTGGTTTTTAAAACTCTGCTAGTATTCACAAGCCCAGAGGTTGTGTTTGTGGTGCCTGTGCTAGCAATAAGATATCATTTAAAAGGCCAAAGAAAGGCAAATTATTGTATTAGCTTTATCTCCAAGCCAGTTGCAGAGGTACTGATTACTTGCCATATCTTCTACAGACAACAGGAACTTCACCCTGCAAACCAGACACTCTAATATAAGAAAGGTCTGTCTCTCTGCTTAAGAGATTACACAGTTGAAAGGAAGTCACTATTAGAGAAAGTATTTTTTCTTAAAGCAATATAACCCAAAACAATTTGGGTGCAAAGCCTGAAATAATATAAATGAAATAGCATCCGTATCAATAACATTATCAATAGCAATGTCAACTAATAGAAGAGTTAGAAAGTTGATGATAAGAATAAACACTGAAACAGGATGTTTCACAAACATTCCTAAAGTGGTTTCAATTTCACTGAAAATGTAAAATAGTATTTTTCTAAATTATCTTCTAAATGTGGTATATTTTTTAATTTAAGTGCAGGTCTACTGTCACATTCAAATAAAACAGCACCATTGCACTAGGACTTAAAGCAGATGTCAAAGCCAATAAAAGGACACATTTTGGATCATGTGTGACCAACAAACCACTTGATTCACTGCAATTGTTTGCATTTAGTTACCTGATTTGCAATTAGTTACCCAATTATTTGCATTTGATTAAAAAACAGAACATTTTCAGACACACCTCCACTTGATTACTCAGAGCCATGGATTCCATCTTTTTGCCACTGTCATTGCTTTCTATTGTCAGTTTACAACATGGCTTGTTTTTCTTTAGTGTTTTTCTTTAAAAAGCATTCCTTGGTTCTTTATATTTCTCTACTTCTGATCTTGTTACCAAATAAGAAAATCTCTTAGCAAACAACAATATCAATTCACATCATTTCTTGGAAATTGCAGACAGATCCTAAATTTTAGTTTTGAAAATACCTTGTAAACCTTTCATTGTAGCATAATCTTTTCAGCTTTAGAATAATTTTTATGTTCATTTTTTAAAAAAGAATTGTACCCAAATTTTTCAGTATCTTCTTTAAAGTGAGGATCCTGGAGCAAGATGTGGTATTCCATTAGAATTAGTGACACTGGAATCACACAGCTCACCATTTTTAGACCTTACCTCTTGATTCAGATTAACTTTGCCCTCTAATCTCAATAGTTGTGCTTTTCTAGGACACAGTCTCCTGCCCTGTCTTTTGTATTCCAGTTCTGTTGACTTTATTTGAAGGTTTTTTGTATGAAGCATTTTGCCAAGTAATGCAGGGCAAATTACCAGGCTACATTTCTCTGCCCCAATTAATTTATTTTCCATTTTGTCAATACTTTCATGATCCACAGAACTTTTCAACAATCATTCTATATCTATATTTACCCTGACAAAATGTCAAACCAAGTCAAAGTTTCTTCCAGCTTTAGAGACTTGGTTTTCTTGTTTCTCCTTTTCAATTGTCTTTTTCCTTGTTGTTGTTGTTGCCTGTTAGTTCATAGACCATTTAGTTCATAATTCCTATAGAACACTAGTCTTTAATCAGACCAGCAAATACCTTTAAAAATTAAAGTATACCCATTTTAACAGAGGTTGAACCCACATATATAAATGTGACAAAATGGTACATCTCTCAGGACCTATTTCCACAAAAGTGTTCAGTAACATTGATCACACTTCTTTCCTTTATTCATTCATTGATTGCATTTTACATCAGCATTTTCGCTGTTTTCCCTGAGACTAATGCTGAGCTCAATACCCAGAAGTGATCAAGATTCCCCACATAATTTGTTTTGGGGCAGGGGATATACTTGGGAAGATTGCAAGATGCCTCTACCTTTTGAAAAGCTGGAGTAACTGCTTGAGTTTGAGTTATAAAATGAAACAGAAGTGAGACGTGGAGAGGAAATCTCCTGTGAGGTTTGCACATGAAAATGACTTGTTTTGATTCTAATACTCTATTTATTCCATTTTAACATGCCTAGAATCTTGATTAACAGCTTTACATGCTGTTTCATTTATGAAGGAGCTCTAGGCAATCACAACAAAAGCTTATTCTTGTAGCTCATATTCTTGTAGCTCATATTCTTGTAGCTTCTTATTCTTGTGTAGCTCATAATAACACTGTAAACCCAACCCTTAGCTAATTCAGCTTTGTGAGGGACAATCCAAATTACAACACAGTAGTTATGAGCATTCACTATTTGTTTGGATGCTGTGAGTTTAGCTCCTCAAAATGGCTCCTACCCCTTCGTTGTACACACCACTGTGGGCGTGCAGCTGAGTAGAACTTCGTGGGACCTTATGGTGTGGATGGTTCATCACTGTCTGTTTAGAGGCTTTGTTTGCCTCCTTCTGGTATAGGAGATCTCCTTTATGACCCCTCAAATATGTTCAGATTGTGAAATCACACCTGTTGTAGGCCTTTTGTCCCAACCTTGTCATTATCAGGTTTTTTAAGTAATTCTTCCAGCATCTGGTACATAAGGCAGCCTTGTGGCAGCTCTCAGATAAGGTGAACTTTAAAACCAGATGATCCCTTCCGAAGGATGCCTGTGCCTTTCTATTGCTCTTGCTCATAGGGGCTTCCAGGACATACATGATCACTTCTGTGTAATTCCCCTGCAATGAGACCTCAGGGAGTATTCCAGCAAAGTCAGGCAGTCGGTGACTGACTGTTCATGACTCCATCTCCCGCCTCACTGACCTCCCTAACCTCCTGATGCTCTTCATTGTATTTTTTCATAATTTTCTCCTTTCTGTCTCTGTAGCTCTTCCTGCATGACCAATTCAGCACCCATCAACTCTGTCTAAGGCCAGCAAATGTTTGCTTCATTCTGAGGACTTTCTCTACTATGTCTAATACCTAGCAGAAAAGGGAAGCTGTCATTTTTAAAATTAGAATTGAAGCACTGACCAAACAGCTCTTAGGCACAACCCAGACCATAAGCAAATCAATAGGACTTCTCATTTGTTCACATTATTACAATTAAGCATATCTCTTAAGGCTTCCCTGGATGGGAGCCAAAAGACAGCAGTAAATTGAGTTGAGATCCCAGAAATTACATTCCTTTTACTGAGGCAGAATCACCCTTTGTATTAGCAGATGACACACTCTCTAGTGCAGAGAAAGACACATAATCCAGCCTCTTACAATGGGGAGTCTTTTATTTCCATTTCTGCAGGTATGGTCCTTCGCCCTGCAATTAAATAAAGAAAAGAAAGAGAAATCCAAAAGAAGCAAAGTCTTGGCACCTTTGCTGCAAAAAATTCCTTACTGCTGAACATGGTGGCTGAGCTCTCAGGTTACATTACATCAAACAAAGGCTCTCTAAAGAAACAGCTCAGCTGCATGAAGATCTTAGCAACTAGAAGAGAAAAGGAGAGACAACAGATTCTGAGGAAAAAAAAAAAAAGAGAGAGACAAACTGAGCTCTGATAAAAAGCCAAAATAAGAATTAATAAGTAAGGATGTGATACAGTTCTAAGAAACAGCAATTCTGCTTTCTTCTTTGCTGCAGTGTACAAGCACCTTCTAGGAGCATATTAGATAGTGAACTAAGCCTTTCATGAGTGCTTCAGCTGCTTCCTCATTCTGTCCTCAGGTTAAAAACGTGCATGCTTTAATGTTCAATTTGTTAAACTGTAGAAATATGCTGCCTCATATTTCCAGCAGAAAGGAGTGACTAGGCGGTGGTGCCTGCTCATCATGCACAGTGACAAAACTCTGCTTGGGTGCTGCAGGTCTCAGTCCTGTGTTTTGCCACAGTAATGCCAGCCCTTTCCAACCTAGGCTGTCTTCATGGAGGTGACACAGCAGCATGGCTGCTGTGACAGGGATTTCAACTGCCCCAGCCTGAGACAGACTTATAAAATACCTTCTCAGGTGGGACTTGTCTGCTTTAAGCAGAAAAGGAGCACATTCCTGGGCAGAACGAAGTGGTTCAGTATTTGTATTAGAGCAAATCAGATAAAGAAGGTGGCCTGGGGACAGATCTGAAAGTAATGCAGTATGTAATATTCTTTGATGTCAAGGGCAATGTCAGCTTTGGTCAGTCAAGAGAAGAAGTTCTATGAGGAAAAGCCATAACCTTCAGCCAAAAAATTTCCTATTATATAATCCAAGACTTTATTTAAATTATTTATTTTCCAGGACTGGAGTCTAGAGAAATAACACTGCATTCTACCTTTAAAAGTCTAAGAAATTGCTTCAGTTTTCTTACTCCCTCAACAGCTGAGATGTTTTCCTTAGAGATATCTCTCCAAAATGCCTACAACTTTTCTCTCATAAGCAACATGTTAATGCATTCATCCTCTCATTTACTTCACTGCTTTTCCTCCACTAAGCAGTGATTTGCATTTGTCTTCTCAAAAATGTCTTTCAGATTTTGATTATTTTTTCCTTTAAGCCAGCCTTCTTATTCTCTATGATACTGACACTTCCTTCCTGAAACAATTTTTCTGTTCTTGCTGTTATATTTACTATAACTTGCAATCTTTATCATCTCACAGTTTCTCCCCTCTCATCAGCCTTTTCTCTGTTCCTCACATATCTCTGGTTGCCTTATCAAAATATTGACAAAAATGCTTTCCAAGAACCTGGCAGATGTTCAGTGCATCCTGACTCATTATTCTCCTGGCAGACACCTACACAGTTGAAATCCCTTCTTCCTACCTTCTTTCTATTTGGGATGAATTTGAGAGATATTTTCTAAGGAGCTCCATCCTCCTCACCTTTTTGATTGGTGTTTTATCATAAATCCTAATAAAAGAGGTCACAGCTACTTACCCTCTCTCTTTATCTTTGCCTATACAACTGGCCCCAAGTGCATGTGTGCATATATGTTGACAGAAAGTAATGTACAAGGCAATATCTTTTATCCATTTTTCCCTGCCAAATTTCTGAAGACAAGGTAAATAACTTTACATATCATTCCACAGATATAGATTATCTTAGCACATCTGTTATTCTGACACTGCAGGACTTCACATTTGAATTCCTTGATTTTTTTAATGTATTTTGTGCTCTTGATCTCATTTTTCAGAAATTGTGAAATAATATGGAGGGAGATATCATTGAAGAAAGAATCTATTTTGACCTTTTTTTTATATGCCGTTGGGTAGAAATTATTTGCATTCTAGAATTTTATTTTACATTTTCCTTTCATATTAAGTGAAAAATACTTTTCTGTGCATTGTGGAGAAAAGCAGAGAATACATTCATGTGGTTACACAAGTATCTAAGAGTGTGGACTGAGCATTTTGCCTGTATACAGTAACACTTGAATGCCTCTATGCTTCTCTGGGGCTAGCAAGTAAATCCGTGTATTTCAGTATGTTACATGTGGAATAGCTGACAGCAGTGTCTGACCAGAGGCATTCAGGAACTGGAGACTCTCACTCACTGCTTTCCCTACTCTCTCCCACAGATGCCAAATGATGGGCCAGACCCTCAGCTGGACTCAGCACATGAGCCTCAGGTCCAGCATTTTAAAGATGACAGAAAGAGTTTAAGTCAGATGAGCCCTCTAAACAAAACCTTTTCTTTTCCTTTTTTTCTAGTTTTGTTTTTTTTGTTTTTGTTTGGTTTGGTTTTTTTCGGTTTTTTTTGCTTACAGCAGCCAATGTCACACATTCAAATACTTTATATGATGGAGTTGTCTGTGGCCCAAACATGAATAGACTCAGCTTTGAAAAAATCAGTAAAAATGTTTTTATCCCCATGTCTAATTTTTGTAAATAATTTACATGCAACTTACTATCTTTTGCAGCATAATAACACTAAACTCTTTAAAGAAGAGTACAACTTGGAACCAAACCTGAAAGAATCAAAAACAGATTGAAATTTGAGGTCAGGACTATAGGTGATCATAACAATCAGTTTCAGAACTGGAGATTAATATAAAATCATCAAAAAAGGAGTCACAGTGGAAAAATTTTCTTCTGACCAGAGTACCAAGACCAGAGTCCTCTCATCAGTTATCTTAAAGAATGAGGAGAGCTCTTCTATTTAGCAAGTGGAAGAGCATGTCTGAAGAGCAGCAAGCTGGCGGGGCAGAACAGACCATATGCCCAACAGAATTTGGGAGAGGAGCCTGGTTAGCTTGTCCCAGAGTCAGAGTGGTTGCTGGACCATTCCACCTCTTACAACAACCATGGTGACCAGCAGCCAGTGTAGCCTGGCTCAAGTGAAATAAACTCTTGTCAAGAAAAGCAGACCAGAGGTAAGCAGAGCCTGTCTAATCTGTAACTACAGAGAACTCCATCTGAGCCTGCATCCCCAGGCAGAGCCCTAAGGTGCCCCCACGGTGCCACACTGTTTGCTTGGCCTTCAGCTTCCAACACAACCCATTGGCTCTCTCAGATCATTGCCCAGGAAAAAAAACCCAACAAAACGAAGGTTATATGGAGTATCCTCTCCTTGCATAGGTCTTTGTCCCTGTATACTTCTCTGGTATTTTTCTTTCACTCTGCTGTGCTGGATGATCCCTCTTCCCTGCATCAGTCCAGTGGTTGCAGAGCTGAGTCCTGCCCAGGTTCTCCCATTATACCAGTGCTTGAGGTGGGTTCTCCTGATGTCACCTGGTGCAACCTGGAAATTTTAACATTCAAATGTATTCAGATTCTTCAAATGCATTTAGAATTACTTATTTAGGTTAAGTAAGCTGAAGGAAAATTCTTTAGATATGTCTGGACTGAATTTGTAGTGGAGAAACTCAGAGATTTAGGCTCAGCTGGTATCCCTGTACAGTGAATCATCAGAAGGGCTGGAGAAAATGCGTTTCTTTCTGTGTACGGGCTGATCATGTTAAAGTAAAAATTAACAAGGGTGCCCACATGGTTAGAAGTATTGTTCAGGTTTTGGTGGAGCTCTGTGTTTTTAAAATGCCTAGCTCAAAAGAATCATTTTTCCATCTGGAGCTCTAAAAACCTAAAGCCACATACAAATGCTTTTGTGGTTAGTCTATCATCATTGTAACAGTAAAGAGGAGTTTCAGATATATAATATATGCAAAGGCACTTGAATTTTTTTGTTCCAGTCCCTTTTGTCCTGCCCAAATAAACCTGATGACTGCATTTTAACCTTAAAAGGTACATGTACAGTATAAAATCCTTCATAAAAAATCATTTAAATTCCAAACCAACACAGAATTGAATAGTTCCAGCAATAGAGGCAAGCATGTGCTTCATTGATAGATCAGGTTTCTAATGAAGAACAGTTGTTTATATTATCCTATCATAAAATGCCAGTTTCTGTTAGTAATAAATAAATATCCCCTGAAAAGCTTCCAAATTGCACTTGGATAGCAGTTATTTCACAAATGCACCCAACTCATACTTAAGCAAATTTACAAAGACACATTCATGTTTTCACTTGACAGCAAATAATATTTACATACCATGTCAAGATAACTTTCTACAAACATTCTTGTTTACTAGTCAAACCTGCAGGTAAAAACTTTGTTCAAGTGGTTGGTCTGGCAACATAATTTGGGTGGTTGGTCTGGCAACATAATTTGGCACTCTATATCTATTAACTTCTGTTTCTGCTTTTGCACAAACAAGATTTGCCACAGATCACTGGTTCAAACAAGGAGCCTAAATGAAGTATCTCAAATTAAGTTTGAATTGATTTACATCGTGAACCAATGAACCAGCAAATTTTCTTGTGTGCGTTTCCGTGTGCAGAACTAAAATGCTTACAGGAGATACTGTCATACTGGCAATTAGGGTCATTGGATGAGGAAGACCAATTTCCTCATCTGTTTTCCCTTCTCATTTTGTAGGGGGAAGAAGGACCTGACATCCCTCCCTCTTTACTTTCTGAGTTCATCCAGGTTAAAAACATTCAACCTTACAAAATCTCTGAATAAAATAACTACATGAGGAATATGAAATCTATACCAAGGAAAGGACATAAATTTATTAACGTCAAGTTTCAGTATAATAAATGCATGACTATGGTGTTTTTAGGGAAAGGCATGTTTCTGCTTACTTTTTTAATGGAGTAATCAGTCTATTTTCAGTTCTGTCACTGAAAGGAGTTAATTTAGCAGAGAAAATATGTTGAAATATAGACAGAACTATGTAAATTGAAAATGCTGATGTGATGCTTTGAAGCCTTCTGTGTTATTTTGAGAGTATCTGTACATGCCACAGTCCAAAGATCCCACTAGCACTACATAGAAATGTTTGAACTCTTTGCTTAAGAAAGAAAAGCAGAGACAGTCTGTTGTTGAGGGTTTGTGCTGAGGAGAGCATGACTTGTATGTAAGCACATGAGGGTTTGCATGTGTGTTTCTTTCTTCCGTGGAGATTACGAGCCGTGTAGGAATAGAATGCTTAATTGAAAAGATAACAAATGATGAAGCAGCTGTTAAGTATGGCACAAAAATTGCTCCGAGCAGTTAAGGCTGATCATCACGATGGAAATAGCTTTTTGACAAGCTTAGCATTCCTGTGACAATAATTAAGAATCAGGTTTCCACCAAAAGGCTTTATAGCCAGAAGGGGTTGTAAATCAATGGGCAACATTTTTATCTTGGAATGAAAATTAATTATTCAGTGTAGAACATGCTTTCTCACACTTAACTGCCTGTAATGCCTCCTTTATTCTCCATCTTAAATCAATTAATATACCATTGTTAAAGGGGTGTTTGTCAGTAGTGATTCACTTTTGTTAAAAATTACCATAAGGAAATATGACAAAATTGAATGGTTCTTAAATTAAGACTTAGTTCAGATTTTTTTGGCAGAGGGTTGTTAGCTGTTAAGTACTCTTTGACAAGGGTGTGGATATGAGCATTTTGTATTGCACCCTTTGAGCTTGCATAAGCACATAAAGGGATTGAATAATACATGAAAAAGAACTGTAGGATTTTCCAAAGTGCTCTACATGGCCCTAACTTCTTTCTCCCTTTTAAGCTAGTCAGAAAACATATTGAATTTAATTGGATCAGTTTCAGAACACCAAAGACTTTTGAAAATCTTATTCTTACTGAGAAGAAATAAAAAGTGTTCTTGCCTTTTTGACTATTATATGGAGATGAAGGCATCTATCAAAGCTGTCATGACACTTACAGGGAAATGATGAGACTTTGGGGAATTATTCAGACTGTTTTGACAGGCTCTACAATCTGAAAATGGGCCTGGAAATGTCCTCTTGGCAAGAGATATTAGACAACATAAGCCTCCACAAGGGCAGCTTTTGTCTAACTATTTCCATTGGTGTTTTCATCTTCACCAGTTAACAGAGATGATAGAAAAAAAAAAAGTACTGAAATTAGTGTTTCATTTCATTCAGCACTCCAATATTTTTCCATTGTTCCCCATTTCTTCTGTGGCCCTGAGAAGTGCATCCTGATTTTCTGCTAAATCTTTCTTTAAATAAGCTAATACCTTGTAGAACACAAGAAGTGTGAAAGTCCGTTGACTAAAGGAGTCCCATAATTTTTTATCTCCCAGTGTAAGTTCATTATGGTACTCTCTGAAGCATCTACGATCTCCTGGCAGATTAGGAGAATTTCTTATAGGCTAAGAGGTGTAATTCTTTCAGTTCTGTTTTGTTATCTCATGGGTGTTTGTGCTGCAGCCAAGCAATACTAAAAGAAGCACTGGTGAGTCACAAAAGAATGCCCTCTCTATATACTAGAGAATTAATTGACTTATAAAACCTCTTAACATTATATCAGGTTGAGCTAATGCTATCTACTCACAACACATGAAGTTATGGAGGACAAGCAGAGCCCTGGATGCTTTTACTTGCTCCAGAAATTCTCCTGCCTTGCTGCCTCCTCGAATTTCTCTTTCATGAGAAGATTATTCACTGACCTAGCACAGGAGGGAGAGGTCCACATCCCTTCCATTTCTGGAAGTTCATTGGTAAGCCTAGTGCCAACATCAGCCTCTGAGTTACTCCTCTTTGCAATCAGGAGACTGCAACTGATCCATGCCTTTAAAAGTCAAGAGATTATGTGGTGTTCCATGGCAAACTGATATTGTGGAAGCAGAGTAAAGGTACCATGCCATGTTCTGAAAAGGCTCCAGGTGAAATAAATTCCGAAATTATTTGGTTTTCCATACTTGAACTAGGAAGTAGATTTAACCACCTTAGGAAATCTCATGTATTTCTCCTATCTTTAATCTGACTTATTGTTATTTGCACATCAATATATGTGTCTTTGACATGCAGAGCTATCACTTATACTTCAAGATTTCACAAGTAATCAAAGACAAACACACTCACAATTCCCATTTCATCTGTGAACACCTTATGGGATAGGGGTCACAGTGATGTTGGAAGAGGCTTCTGTGCTAGATTTCTTTTTTTTTTTTTTGAGAAACATATGGTACAAGGAAATAATAATGCCAGCTATCAACCCGAGAATATGTCTTTCTATACTGCCTAAGTTTTGAATTTAAAAATCCTTTTGTCCTTTCCTATCCTGTTTTCCACCTCACTGACCACCAACATTTCTTCTACATTGGCTATTCTAAACAATTAGCTGAGAAGCATTCCTTGCAAATGCCTCACCAGCCCAACACCTCTACTCAATTAGGATACTGCTTCCTCTTCAATCAACGTGACTTGTTTCTTTAGGACTACCCAATAGGAAGATGCCTTCCAAGAAAACTGAGACTACTGGGAGCTGGCCCTGAGATAACCCTCCTTTGTTCATCAGGTACTTCACCCATTTTGAGGAGACAGAAGTGGGGAAGGAAGCAAGGAGAGCATGTATGTAGATCAACATACCTTTTAAAACATAGAAATGACAGGATTTGACTTTATGTTTAAGTTGATAAAAATCTTTCACTTCTTTGTCTCTTTGTGAGCTTGTGAATACAGATTAATGGCTGCTGCACTGACTCGTGGTTTTATTCTCAGTGTCAGGCCAGAAAATTAAAGAGAAATAAACCACCCAGAAAAGATCAGATAATTTCTGGTAGACGAAAAAAGCCACAAACAAACATGTGAAATTCAACGAAAATGCATCTATTGTTAGTCAGGGATATTAGTGCCTACTGCTGTTCAGTCCAGTTGGAGGGAGCAGAAGACTTGCATGAATCACATATTAGGACAATATGTTTAATACAGAGCCAGAGCAGAATGTTTCTGGCATTTTTTAATGGATACAACAATGTTGCATCACAAATCTGTCCTTGAGTTTTTCTTTCAAGGGAACTGCCCTGGAGTTAGTTGCAAAAAAATCAGTGGTCTGGAAATTATGTAATTTAAACATGTTTACCTCAGTGTGTGCCAGTATTTGCAGCTGTCAAAGTGAGCAGAGCCTTGTCCTACTGAGGCTAATTCCCCTAAATTAAAAACTGCTTCTGTTCCATGCAATCCCACACGTGTTTAGCCTTTCCCGACCAAATGTGGGAATTTAGAACATTTTAAAAATACTTGCAAATGAAGAGAGGCAAAAATGTTCAGTGGAAGAGTTCTTTAGCAAAAATAAGTGTTTTCATTTGACATTATTTTCAGGAATGTAATCCAATTTTGAACAGGGAAAAGTGGAAGCATTTCATTGTCTTTCAGATTTACAGTGCGTCAAAATTAGTAAGTTACTCAAAACAGATATTTCAAAATAATTTAAATTAAACTTGTGGGCTGCAAAACTTAAATGCAACATTTAAGTATCTTCACTCATTCTCTTGATATTTAACAAGGCCTTATGGTTATTGAAATTTTCTTAATTTGGCTGGTTTAATAGCTCAAAATTTTAAAATTAAATCACATTAGAAATTCCAGATTTTCAACTCTGTTCAGTGAATCAGGAGATAAGTTGGTAGATTTAAAATATAAGTTCCTATACTTCAAACTGATTCTGTAACAATGTGGAAAATAGACTAATCTTGGTCCATATTGTACAGAAAGTCAAAGCATTCCTGTCTAGTTCTAATCATTATTGATACCAAAGGATTTTTTTCTTATGCTACATTCATGCAATATATGAAATTAGGGACACCATGTACTAACTATAGAAACTGATTGTGATATTTATATAAAAACACTGTACGACACCTGTTCCTGTTCCCACTTTACAATGAAAATTCACCTGCAGAGATAAACCATTAGTGTTAATGCATCACAAAGCACAAGGGTGCTAATGCACACAAAATTATAAACTACTGTGTGCACAAGCACTAAATGTAGCCAAATAATATACTGGTGGTGTGAAATAGGACAATGGAAAGTTCACCTGGACAGTGCTTGGAGCTACATTTTGTATTGCACTGACTCAACTCCTCGCTGATTTTATTTCTGCAAGGTCTGGCAGAGAGAGTCTCATGATCTGGGCCTATTTAAATTTAGAAAAACTCCAGACGTCTAAAACTAGAAAATAAACTGATAAACTTGCAGTAGAAATATATGAAGAGACCATGTTGAGCTGAAAAAAATGAAAAGGGATTCAAAAAAGATTTTTCACTCCTGCTGATGACACAGAAATCCATAAACTCGGTTTTTCCATGTGACAAAGTGATATGCAATATTCACTGCGGTTTCACACAGTTGGGTCAATAAACCTCCATTAAGTATGGACAAGCTGTCAAAGTGACCCGCTGCCCTCATTTCTGCAGTATGACTTGGCCTTAGCTGTCTATATTAATATGAATTTTAACCCTTTGGTTTGGCATTTTAATTCTTCATCCATTAGTCTCACATTTCTGTATTATCAGTTAGTACTATTGATTTTAAAGAATACATACAGTCAATTTGCACACATGTATTTGCAAAGGTCAGTAGAGGACACAAATGTGATTTCTGCAAGAGGTCCAGACATTGCTTCCTGATGATTTTTATTATCTCTCCTTCTGGCCAAGATTGTTTTTTGCAAGTGGAAGTAGTACTTATCATAACTGAAGGATCACTAGATGTCCTTGCAGTCTGAATTTTTAAGGGTTCATTCGTGGGGTTTTTTTACAAGATGTCTCTAAATAGAGGCACTGCAAGTCCAGAAATATCTTTCTCCAGGTTGAGCTTCTCATGAGGTGATTGCCAGACATCTCAGCTGCCTGTGCTTTGTTGGAACACAGAACACTGTTAATTGGCACACAGAAATAAGTCGGAAGCAAAGCAATAGTCTGAGTGTCAGCCCTCACAGATCTGCACATATTTTATGTTTAAAGCATACAGATGAAACAACAAAAATTGAAGCTTTTGCATGACTAAGATAAACCCTGCTCACCCTTTTTTCTTTTCTTTTCTTTTCCTTTTTTTTTTCAGTCAGATGGAAACCAGGCAGTAGAGGTGGATTTTGCATTTGACTGAAATACCAACGCTGTAGTTGCACTGTTCCCAGGAGGGAAATCTCAAAGCCAAATTCTCTGGATGTTAAGAAACCTTCAGCCTCCTTTTCCTTGTTTTTTTACCCTTTTGGTAGAAAATGCTGTTGTTTATCGTTCCTGATATACAGCCCTTTTTTTAAAGATCTTACTAATGGGGAGAGAAGAAATTCCTCCCAGTACTTAGTATCTCAGCTTATAGAGACCTCTGCCACTCAGAGGGAGTATATGGTGTTACATTTTTAGTGGTGTTACCTGGGACAGATTTGCTACTTGGAGACTCCAGAGAAATCTCCTTAAGGAGTGCCTACTACTGGTTTCTTCCTCCTAATTTTTTCCAGTGCTCATTTCCTCCTTGTTTTAGAGTTTCTACCCCAGGACACACAGCTCCTCAATCACTAGCAGTGGCACTTGTTATTTTCAGATGGGAAGGACTTACCTGGGGATCAACCACCCAAGGACAAGCTGCTATTCACACTTCCTAGTCCTCTAATCTACCTAAGGAGCACCTTCTATCCATGGTCCAGTTTCAACTGTAGGTTGATGGGAAAATGTCTCCTTAAATTTCCTGCAGTTCTATCTCTATTCCCTTTAAAATCAGCAGGAAGCTGTCATTGAGTGGAAGATCAGTCTTCTCTGAATCTGTTGATATTCCAGACACTGCCATATTCAGTGTTCTGCTCTTTATGATACTGCCAAAGTCAGTAGTGGCACTTGGTGGCACAATGCCACAATGTCATGAATTTCTGAAGTGCCCCAGGAACAAAACAGAGACTCTCAAATGTGCCTTTTCTCCATTCATACATAATCCACACCAGACTTTTGAAGCTAACCAGATAGAGCTGTTCTCCTGCTCTGTGCCTGCTTGGAGATTTAACAGTTTTTTCTTAGAAACAAAAAAGTAAAATATTTAATTTCACCACATTTCAAAACATAAGAGTAGCACAGCACCATTCCAAATAATGCTTAAATTTCATTTCTGATGTGGAATATCCAAAGTTTCTGTGTCCCTGTTGGAGCTTCTACCACAAATATATCCTTGGCTATGTTGTGATATTTACAGTACAAACTTCTCTCTCATCCACCACTTCTTGCAGGAAAATAGCAACTATGTCATCTCTATATAGGGAGTAGAATTTTTACTTAAATGGAAAATGAATATGCATTGTACTTCAGAAAGTATAAGGGCCAAATTATTCATTGCAGGATGAGTGAGAACCTCAGTGGAGCTAAATCAATTTATACGTAGTAGCAACTTATACCAAAACTTCGAAGTGAAAAACAGCCCAACCTGTTTTTCCTTGAGCAGCCCTTTCTCAGGTTTTTGCAACATAAAGGATGGACAGGAAGAAATAGAATAAATACATAGCTTCATTCTAGGGCCGGTCTTAAAAACATTTTTTCATGTGCCTAGATTTCCACACGTGGGTTTCACACGCTCCGAGGTCTCTTGAGCTATTGGTATGCATAAGTTAAGCTCATACAGATGTATTTGCAAGATGAAGCAGTTTCTCAAGAACAAATCAGCTTTTCTGCATCAGTAGGAAAGCGATTGATAGCTCTCCAGTGTGCTTTAGATTTCATACTCCGATTGTAACGAGAGCTCCATAACACTCCCCGCTACAACACAACAACACCACAATCATTTAGTTCGGCAATCTGAGAGGGACAACGGCTATTTCAGCATTCCCGAGGGGGGTTCAAATGACTTATTGATCAATTGATTAATAAATGTCAGCGGTCAGAGGAGAGCAGCCCTGCTGAAAAAAATAGCTGTCAGAAGAGCTCATAAGTGCATGAGATATTAGGAGTGAAAAAATTAATCTGACAGAAAAATAGGGCAGTGATTGTTTTACATTAAATGTGAGAGAATGCACAAGATGTGTTTCCAAAACTTGTCAGATACAATAACGAGAAATAGAAACTTCATTTTGGGATAAAGATGGTCATGCTCATATTTTGATAGACCGCATATGAAAGTTTGGAATTGATTAACTTTTCATAAAATAGCTGCTTTGAGTTATTTCTACTAAAAGTTAGCAACTGATGTTCTAATCATGCTTAAGAATTGTTTTGTTTCTAATGAATAAGGATGAATGCTTTTTCTAATTAACTTTTAAACTGTTGGTTTTGGCACAGGTAAGGGTAAATCTAGTCAGTGTGCCTTTCCATGTTTTACTGTCGGTAAAATTTTCTCCTAAAGTTTTGTTGAAATGAAGTTGTAGTGTGGAACGTGCATTCCTGAAATACTCGCTGCTATTTATTATTATTTTTCATTTCCAGATAAGGGGCTTCATTATGGTGTTTAAGATTCATTTGACAGGAGGCATTTACGTGTCCTGGAAGGGTTGTCTTTATATCATTATTGTGGTAAAGGTATAACTGAGGGACTGGGAGGCAGATGGTTACCTATATGAAAAATCCTTACTCACCTGAGCTGCTTAACTATAGAAAACTGAGCTATAGAATTAAGTGAATCTGTACATTTCCATTATTTTCAGCAGTGTGTGTCTGTGCAATGATTGCTTACCTGAATTTGTGATATTTTTCTCATGGATACCTTAAAGATTAATCTTCCATTAATGTCATGCTCTGGGATTTCATTTGGAGGTCCCAGACATGAGGATGCCCTTCATTCCCTTCCTACACAGGAATCCACACTCTCAGTAGGTCTGATGGACATACACAGTGTGATGAGAGGCATTACTGACTTATAGGACACGTGGCGGGACCATACCTGATTAAATGACTAATTCAGACTCACAAAGGAAAGCTGTCAATCACAATTTGAACCAATCCTCCCCAGCCGCCAGTCACCTCCTGCGACAAAATCATCCCACTGCTGTCACATCAGCTGTGTTGGTAAAGCATCTATTCCACCTACCGAAAAGGTGCAACCATTAACACATCTGAACCAGCACCACAGCAAAAACAAGACCCCTGATAATTTCCCAGACAACTTACGAGTTACAATTAACTAAAATCCTAATCACAGTCAAGATAAGTAAAATTTTTTTATTAGGCAGATTGAATTAAGTATAATGAGTTGGTTTTGTATTTATTTATCTAATTAAATAATTTCATTCTTCATCTGGCTTCACTAGTTAGGAGCACATATAAAGAGAAAATGATAAAGGAATTCGGGCACAACCTTGGTTTAAATACTTTGGTAGCTCTGAAATCTAGGCCGAATGTGCCACAGGCACCTGATGCTTTGTTGGACTCACATAACATGAACAGTTTTCCTCTGTGTTGTACAGTAGTTCATGTATTTTAATAGAATAATAATCATTTCAGTAATAATTTAATAATAATACATAACACAAAAGGAGTAAATATATTACAATGACTTTTAAAATTTGTATTATTATTTAAAGATGTACAAAGAATAAAATAAACTTTTTCAACATTAAGCAAGAGTTTATGATAAGCATTTTGCTTACTGCCCAGCATCAAATTGGGCTTCACAAATCATTTCAGAACTAGATTTTTGTATTACTGTTATTATTAATGAGGTCACTTCAGAATCTGGGCATGTGTGTCTGCGAGAGGATCAAAAATCTATTCCTGATCTACAAGGCAAAAAGCAAACACTGAAATTAAAACACGCCTAATGCCATTCTCTCTAAAATCTATATAAAACAATGCCACATTATCTGTGGTAACAACTTTTTGAGATGAAAAACCGTATTCTAGGTCCTCCAGTGAGGTAGATAAGCACAGCACCAGGGAAACAATCAGTTCATACATACAGAGTATCCACATCTAAGCAGATGGCAAAGCATTTCTGGGATAAAAGTCAAACCCTTTATTTAACAACAGAGCTGATCAAACATTCAGCTCTATACAAGTGTTAAATATTGTCTAAAGTATCTTCTAAAACATTCACAAAAGAGTTTCCATGCAAAATCTGAACTTTACAGGTTATGTGTTTGGAAGTGAAGGTCTGCTCCATTTGCCCTACCTTTTCATCCTTTGGACAGTTAACCTGCCCCATATGTTCCAGTATCCATAGCTAGGATTGTCCAGGAGACATGTGCTATTGTTTCTGCTTCATGAATAAATTTTAGAATAGGAAGATAATGAATAATAAAGCATTAAGGACTCCATGTTTTCACATGAAGGCTGCATTATTTTCACACTTCAGAGAAAAAATGGTCTCTATATTTAATTTTTCCCAGTTCGCTTTCTGAGTTTAGTCACTGGGAAATTGATAGCAGTTTTCTCACATGCTCTGCTTGCTTATGAGGTCTCACATGAACTTTGAAGTTTGTACAACACCATGTTTTGCCAACATTTTTACAAATTCCTGACCACAGTCCAGACAAAACCAATGAATATATTGATCTGGAAAAAAAAATATCTGAGCAAGCCAAAATACTCTTTTTTTTTTTTATTTGTTCTTTTAAAAGTAAATCTTTGATATGTTTTATTATTTAAATATAGCTATTTCAAAAAAAAATCTATCATCCAGTGAGCTCTCAATCTTTTGTAAAGAAGTTTTAGCATATAAAGTGGTTTAAAAACTTTCCAATTCTGAAACAAATCTGCATGCATTCCTGTAGTTAGTGTGTTTCACTTTATGTGAACACTGTTCAAGGATTCTTGGTATTTTCATAAAAATAATATCTCTAAAAATATCATCACAGTGATATCCATAGCTGTAGATAAGTGCATTAAAGGAAGGATTTGGGAATACCATACACGATTAATGTCACCTACTCCAAGATTTTATTTCCTTACAGCTTGACCAGATTTTAATGCCTAAAGCCAATATTTCCCATGTTAGATGTCATAAGAAACATGAACATTTTGAGAAAAAAAAAAAAACCAAGGCAGTTCAGACATCTGTAAGAAGGAGACTAAGGGAAAAGAGGTATCAGCAAAATGAGTATTGTCCTTCTTCAATACATTTGAATGACCACTTCTTTGAAGAGGTCTAACACTTGTTTTGGAGCATGATAATTAGATATGGAGGCTGGATGTATACGTGCTAAAGTTATCTTTTCCCAAATATCAGAATTTGACCCTGCTCTCAAATGGCAAGATGTAAAATAATTAGAATTATATTAGACTGAAATAATACTCTAATGGGAACAGCTCATATACTCTTAGTATAAAGGGAATACTAAACAAAAACACCCTGCACCATGAATCTCATCCCTGCTGCTAAAGGAAATTACATAGTACAGATAATAGATGCAAGAAGTTCTACACTGAAGTGAATCAGTCTTGGCTGCAGCTCTTCTCCTGGAGAGCAACACTACAGCACACCCTTCCAGGCCTTAGAAACCTTCTCCTATTTCCAGACAGAACTTGCTCACAGCCATTTTATACCCGTTTCTTCTTGTGCCAAGGCTGTTCTTCAGTTGTTCCTCTGCCCCTCTTTGGCTGTCTTTTGCTCAGACGAGCACATCCTCTATCAGTCTTTGTTCCACCACGAGAATTAAGCCATGGGTCTCTCCCATGATCACCTTGTGGCCCCTCCGTGAACATGATGTGAATGAAAAGAAGGAAGAGGTGACTGCACAGTAAGATAGATGAAGTATTCAAACAAATTTGCAATAATATTGTAAAGTGATCTTGTTTCTGCTAGAAACACCTTCCCTGAGATCACATTTGTCTTTTCCTTAGCCTGTCACATTGCTCGTTGGTAGGTGACTCCAGTCAGCTAATGGAGAAAAATCTTCCTCCGTGTCTGCCATTTTCAGCCAATAAATGCCTGTCTGATAGAGAAATAAATTTCATAAACCCTTAGGACCACATATATTGTAATATTATACTTAATCTCATTTTTATTTCTACACTTCTTATTCCATTCATTCTGTTCTCCTTTGATTTTGCTAAGAACCCCAAAATTATGATTACAAGCAATTTTCATTTAGTTAATTAAACTAGTTTAAATAAATAAACTAAACTAAATGACTGTTTGAAGACCGTTATTTAAGGAAAACTATGGCCTAAATAGACCTATCTGTAAACAGCTTTTTTTAACAAGTTGGGGGGTTTTTCTCTTAATTTTTTTTCTTTGGGGTGAGTTTGCCTCCAATTTGCATAGTTTTGTGCACAAGCATTGTATTAATCTGAGTAGATAGATCTAATCTTGTCTAAAAATGAAGTTGTCTATTGATTTACACAACTAATCTTCTTGCAAACTCATGTTGCATCTCAACCACCTGCCATTTGGCTTCCCATTTCTTCTGCTGTTCTTCAAAATACCTTCCAAAATCACAACAAAATTTCCTTTTTTAACTTTTATCCCCCCATCCCAGTTATCCCATTTAGTAGATTCACTTAGTGTCCCTATTACTGGATCTATTATTCAATATTCCAATACCCTCTATATTCCGAAATGGAAATTGTTTCCTGTCCTATATTTACTGACATATTTACTGAGATCATTTTTATAACTGAAAAAAAATAATTTCCACATCTATTCTTCCATTCTAGTTATCCATCAAATTCTCCCTACTGCCCGGCATTATCTTTGTTAAATTCTGAGAAAGAATATTTGTCTAATTTTCAAAACAACTTTGACAGAAATTTTACTGATATCCATATGAAAATTTGGATGACAATCAGTTCAATTTTGAAAGAAGTTAGTCTGACTTATTATTGTACATTAAAGCCATGCAAAAATATTTCAGTTTCCAGAGCTTTCCTAGTGAAATTAGAGAATTTTAACTGAGAAATATATTTGGGAGTTTTATTTTAATCCAAAAGTCTGAAACAGAGCTTAAGAAACAATAGAGGAAGTTGAAAGGAAAGAGAACTAACATCCGCTTGGTCTGGATGTCATCAGTTTTGATTTTAGCATTAGGTTTATTAACTACATCCAAAACCACCAAAATTTGAAAGCATTATTCAATACAGACTGGTGGAGCATGTGTTCCCCAGTAGGTGTAATCTCCATCACTTTCAGCCAAGATGCTCTTGATCTCTGCTTGCCCCATCACCACTTCTGGCCTTGAACGAAAATGCTTCAGCCACAGTCCTGTTGGTTCTCCAGGTAATTGTGAACTGACTGTTCCCTTCACTTTGTGAATGGTACAGGTGCCATGTCCTTGTGCCTTACAGGCTCACTGCTGGCATCACAAGGGACTCAAATCACCCTTAATTTTGAGGTATCCAGTCATTCTATGACAAGATACCATTTTGAGAAGAGCTGATAACTGCAGGTGCCTACAGAAAGAAAAAAATCCCAATCCACTACTCTGAATCAAAGCTAAAGGACTTGGAGCTGGATCTGCAGGATAACCCAGCAGTCCCAAATGGATATAGAAAATGCTAATGAGAAACTTGAGCCTCTCTCCTACACTTCAGTGTCTACCTGTAGCCAGGGCTGAAAGCCACAGGAATCAGCCTAATTAAAAATATGTACTTATGTACCAATACACTGACACTGAGAGCATGTACCCAAGGAGTGGAATGGACCATTTTGACAACTTACTAACCAAAATGTGCATTCTGTTGCCCAGATGCCCATCCCAGGGCATACCTAAATTTACTAGCATTTGTTAAATACAGCCAAGGCACGGGACCACTAACTTATAATTAATAGCTTTACTAATGTTAAAATCTACATAATACTTCGCAAGCATGAACCTCTTTTACAGGGTATCTGAGGGAAGATTTTTCCCCTTATTTAGCTTATTATAACAGAGACTTTATCTCCCCAGGTTCTTATTCCCCTAGAAAAAAACTTCTTGACCCTACGACCAAAACTACTCACGTTTTCATAAAACACACCCTGTAGCTCAGAGATCCAGGAGACACCGATTGTCACCACAGGGTGCAGCTGAGCTGAGGCACCTCTGTGTCCCATGGCAGCCTTGTCAGGGACACAAGTTATCCAGCAATGCCATGTTAGCAGTACCCACTGGTCATGCTGGGCCTCTGTGTGCACCAGGGGTAAGAAATTTCTACCTCCCCAGTCGTTATGGAGAAACATTTCCACAATGGTGTGAAGACTTGGAGGGCAGGAGAAAAGCCTCAGCCTCCCAAGCTGATTTAGTCTGGGTCACTTTATATGTTCTGGCACATAGGTTGTTGCAAACTGTTAGCAGGCCACGTGCAGTCCAGCCACAACCTCTTTCCCCTAATGTCATTAATCAGAAAAGTGGTCAGTTATTACTTGTGTCAGAAATAACAACATAAGACAGACAAGTCTTCAATAATACATAGCAATCATTCATAATTTAAATTAGGCCACCTACAAAATAATACTAGTAAGTCCTGTATGCAATTGAGCTGTCAAAGGAAGAGACCATAGTAATTCATTAAAAATCTGCCAGGAATCCCTGGATAAGTAACCAGCATGAATATTCACTAAATTATCCAAAAAGCATGGTTGGCTGTAACCCATCCTTTTGTTTGAGAGGAGAGTTGCTAGCACTCTAGAACAGCCTTCACACCTGGGGAAAGCTATAAAGTTTCTCATATTTCAGCCATATATATATATATATAAAAGCAGAATTTGGCTTACTAAGACTGTCTTAAAGTCTCAGCTTGTAAGAACAGACACATTTAAATAATCAGACAGCTAAGCTGAGAACTAAAAGCACATTGGTTTTATATTTGTGCTTGAAGAACATGAGTGTCTTCAGTGTGAAAAGCAAGGCACAAGTGACAAAAGAGACCACTGAGGCCATCACAAAAGATCATGGGAAGAAATGGTCCCAGCATATCAGTCACCTAATCAATGCCAGTTTTTCTCCTGCATACACAACTGAAAACAAGTGTTTAAGGAAGTTTGATATGAAGGACAGTAACTGGGCAATACTTACTGAAGGAGCCTTGAATCCCAAAGAAGTTCAGTTTCAAGGGTGTTTGCCATCAGAGTTGCAAGATACTTTCAGGAAATTAGAAACCACAGAAGAAAGGAAACTGGGAGCGGGGAAAGACTTTGAGGATGAGGACGTGTCTTACAAATTGTCAGCTCAGACTAAAAGGCTTGGAGACTATAACATGGGAATCTGAAAGAACTACGAGCCCATTAAAAAAGTAAACAAAGATGTGAGCTACAGAAAGACATTTAGAAATGTGGAGTGCCTCTTCTGAGGAAAGGTATAAACAGGTTCCTCGTAGATTTATTCCCCCTTACTCAGTTCCCCGCGGAGGATTCATTTGGTAAACACATTCTTTCAAGTATTAGTTTCTGATTAAAATCTCACACAGATTTTGCAGAAGAAAAGGAGTTATTTCTAATTCTGAAAGTATTTGAAGTATCTGAAGTTTTTGTAAAGGTGCAATAACAGACGTCTGCAAGCAGCACATCATCATTTGTGACTAATCAGCAAATTCAGATGGCACATAAATTGACAAGAAATGTCATCAATGTAAATTAACTTTTTCAAGCCATAAGAAAAGAGCACCAGCTTCATGTTACAACCGAAAGAATGGCTCCATTTTGGAAAGTCATTCACTATCATGCTATAGACAATGACCCCTGTCAAAAGATTTAACAAAGTTCACAGGTCAATGCAGTGGGAGGATCTCTGCTGTCCTGACTCTTAGTAATAGTCTAATCATGCAGAAAAAGTTTTAAGTGTTGATAATTTAGTGAATGAAATTCATGCCTTTTGACCCTGAATGAAGAGACAAGCGAGATTCATCTTGTCTTCAATTAAGTTTATTTTTAAGCACCTTATCTGAGCCAAGAGTCACAGGATCCCAGTATTTTTATGCCTTTTTCAAGCTGTATCATAAATTAAATCTGTACATACTGGGTGTTGGGAAAACTTTTTCACACAACAGCCGTGAAATCCTGATTCTGCTGAAGTCAGTGGGAGTACTGCCATTTCTTCAACAGGGCCTGGACTTCAGCCATGTTGTTTAAAGTCTCTGAGTGCTGTCTTGGCTACGCTACCCACATGCTGTTCCCAATGGGTTCACTGGCAGGAAAAAAGACAACGCTATGTAAATGCTGAATATTACAGATGAAGAAGAGGCAGTATCACAATCTGAAGAATATGTCTGAGTTCAGTTATGAAATTTCTAAGAGGCAGAAACCATTTCATTAAGCGATAAGTGGCACGCAATCCATCAGCACTGAAACCTTTGTCAGCTTATGTTAAGAGGCTATGTGAGGGTTTGATAGCACTCTAAAAGTAAAGACTGCATAGCAGAAAACTACAAGGCTCATTCACATTATGCACTACATAGATCAGAATCAGACACAAAAATTTCCATCCCAAAAATCTCTGATAAAGATAAACTGAACTCAGAGAGTAGCTATCTCATTTTTCAGAAAAGGGTATATAGTTAAAATTGTCTATACATTCTTTTCTTCTCTTTGTGTAGTGAGATGAAGGGACCATCTGTATGTATACGAAGCCAAGATTTCAGACTCCAGACTGCTATGCTGTATGGTCAGAGTTGTGAGGAGCAGTGCTGAAACACCACAGTCAGGGCCATAGCAAGGGGGCAAGAGAAGAAGTGGATAAGATCCCCATCTTGCTGCCTTTAAAGGCTCAAGCAAAAGGACACAACAATGGGCACCAGAATACCTAAGATTTTCCCTGTAGCTTAGATAAACTTTTGCCAGCAATAGTTGCCTTTGTGACTGAGCTGGTTTGGCTTTCAGGGGTGTATTTACTCTACTGGCATTTTGATGTTAAATGTTTTATTCCACCACAACTGCATCAGCAGAAAAGGAGCATTACCTGGCCATGATTTTGTGTTCCTGTACAGCAGGGTATTCTTAGTGTAGTCAGTGTCTTACTTGCTCATTTTAAACACCTCCCCAAGTTCAGTGGAACTATATCTCTATGCAAAATTAAATACTTTTGTCAAGTGTTTGCAGAACAGAGCCTAAAGGTAGAAGAAAATCTTGTACTGGAAATAGCTGTAGCATAAATTGTTTATATTTTGCCTTTGGCTAGATTAGTGCATCTCTATTATCATTACTTTTTCATTTTAACATTATACCACTGAAGACTTAGAGTAGTACCCATAATAATTATATTTGAAGGCTTAGGTTAGCTTACCTATTAATTATATCAGTACACTCCGCCATGTTTCTGAGTATGGCTCATGTTTGCCCTGCTGGGAGTCACAGCCCTCCATCTTCCATCGACCTTCCAGCCATCACACGCAGAACACCAGCAGTCTGCCTGTCCTGCAGACACCATCACCCGCTGTGCCACCAGGCACAATGAGCCTCCTGCCTCCAGACATGGAAGGATGACGAGGTCTAGCTTGTACTATTCCTTCCCCAAGACCAGCAAGCATCCCTGGGCCAAAGCCAGCCACATGTTAGCTGTTAGCTCAGGCTGCTTATAAATAACTTGTTAATAGCTGTACGGTTTTTCCCGGGCTAGGCATTCTGCTTTCTGCTTTGATAAGAACATGTTTTTGTTTGGGGAGGGTTCCTCAAGTACATGTTGGGATCTACTGGCTGAGCCAAACTAAATCAAGCCTGAGACGAATGCATGTGCGTCTGTGTGTGTTTTGTCTGTGAGCAACAGGCGGCAGCAGTCGGAAGCTCCAGTCTGGCACACTCAGCTCAGAACACTTTCTCCCTGAAGTCACCCTTCTCTTTGTATCCAGTCCTCTTTATTTCTTGCACAGAAAAAAAAAAAAGTATTCCTCACTTCATTTCCTACAGGGGAAATTAATTAAAAATATCTGTTGGTTCCCCCTGAGGAATACACAACATGAAGGAAATTCTGAATGTGACATTAAAGACCAAAAAGGCCAGAACTTCAAAGGGTTTTTGAAGCCTCAGTTTTTAAGAGTACTGACACAAACATATCCAATATTGCCCCATAAAAACTAGGGGTTCTGCTCTAAAAGAGTCCAAACTCTCAGACAGCCGTGGCACATCTGTGGCAGGTGTAGTGCAGCCTGCAGCAGTGTCCTGAGTGCAGCTGGGGGAGCACAGATGGGGTCCACACCTTCCACTCCTTTCCCAAGTGATGTCTTCAGCACAGTGGGGTGGAGCTTTCAGCATCAACTCTGGTTGTGAGGGAGTCACTGCCTTCAGGCAGTGTGGGGCTGACCTGAGTGACAGTACACATCAAATCAAAGGCATCCATGGGATCATTTCCAAAACCTTTTCCTGCACAGGCTTGTCTGAGGACACAATTGCATTAGATAATAACAGACCCGCATCAAACATCTCATGCATTAGACCCTGTAAATTTACAGATGTGTAACTTCTTCATCGAGGTTTCCCAGTGGGCTGCATCATCCTGGGGCAGTACACTGGTGGTCAGGGCAGTCACACCTCTGTCCTTCTTTGGGAGGAGAGAATTTGGATACAGCCATTCCTCAGACACTCAGCCTGAGTGCCAAGATGCTGCCAGTAGGAAGTCATGGTTAGAAGATCTCCTCTTGATGTTGCCTGCTACACAATCAGGAGTCAGCACTGCTGTGGGAATATAGCTTTGGGACAACTTTTTAGGGCTGAGCAAGCCAAGCAGAGTGCTATGTGTGTACTATGAGCAGTGAGAGCTCCCATCTCATTAGGGTTAAGATTCGTAAGAGATAATGCTGCCTCCTAACCCCTCTGGGAAGCACCCTGCATACTCCACAGTCCTGTGGGCTGACTGACCTGCCCCATGTCCAAGACTATTCTGCTTTTGCATCAGCACCACTGCCCTGGCAGCAGCAATGCCATGCAAGGGCAGAAAGGCACCCCGAGGGCCAAAAGCACTGGGAGAGTAGATGGGCTTGCCTGGGAGCTGAAGTCACTCAGAAATGAGTCACTGGCCACCAGTTGCCAGCACTGGGGAGAACAGGAGCAGCACCCCCTGCACTGTCTTTGCTGGAAATAACCTCTCTCTTACTGGCACAGTGCTCCTCTTTCTTAATGGCCTTTCTCAGGCTCCCAGCAAAAAGCTCCTCAGCAAAAGTGGAGAACCAAACTCTGGCCTTGAGGCTCCTCCTTTGGCTTTGTCATTAGCCTGTGACAAGCAACTGATTAAGAAGCATCCTGCATATTTTCTGTATGTTTCTGTCTTGGCACTTGTAAGATTACAGCATGTGACAGAGAGGATGGGCGTCAGCCTTTTCAGCCTGACAGCTACGCGTACAGATTGCTGCTTGAGCCACAGGGCATCTTCAGAGAGAAATCATCCTCCCAGAGTGTGATAGATGGACAGAAACTTGAAACATCTGCGAAGGCTATAAAAATCTTGTGATAGGAGCCCATTCAGAGTGACAAAACACGGTGTCTGTACAGTGATCTATAGGGGCTGCCCTCTGCATGCTGGTCTACCACAGTGAGTCGGGGTTCAGCTGTCCCTCTCCACACTCGCTTGTTCCTTTTCATTAGTATGACTGAGACAAACTGGAAACTACAAGTGGAAGCTTATCCTGTCCTCTGCTGTAACCCAGGCAAATCCAAAATGCCAACTGATTTCAAGGGAAATTTTCCTTTTAGGGACTGAGCTTCCCTATATTGTATTTATTATTATTAAAAAAAAAATAGTCACAGATGTGGGTGCTTAATAGATGTCTGCCATGTAGATTTCTACTGCCCTTCCATATTTTTAGCACTTTAAAATATGTTTGCCATCTGTTCCTGCCACAGCATTAAAAACAATCACATTGACTCTTTACGCAGAGGCCTTAGGATGGAAGTTGAATGGAGCCCACTAGATCACAAGTGACATGATGCCAAGAACAGTGAATTTAATGAGTGTGTGGCCAGATTTTTAAAGAGCGCTGTTTGTAACCCCCTTGCCTCCAGTGCTAAGGGTCATTTATATACATGTGTCAGTACAAAAATGTGCCTCTAAGAACCCGTCTCAGAATCCAAATAGCTGAAGCAACTGGTGAAAAGGCCTGAAGTTCAATGTCTTGTTTCATGCTATTGCACACATCTCAATTTCTAACCAGTCAGTAGGAGAAAGGACGGAAAGCAGATCAGAAACAGAGGACTTGTATTATGGCAATGTAGAAATGAATTTGTATCCTGAGAGGAATGTCTCCTTCCCCCCAGCTCCACAGAGGATAACAGCTGATATCTTGTTAGGTCTTTGCCAAATGGACTTCACTGAGCTAATATTGATGAAGTGGCTTTTTGTCTCCACCAAGCTAAATACCACACTCTGGGCCAAAATATTTCGTATTGTTCAAAGACAAGGTTCTCAATTTCCTTTGATTTTTAATATACAGGCAATCATCTGCTTCCATTTTTTAATTGCCCTCATTTCTCATTTTGTAGGAAAACTGGCTCTAAGCCAGATCCTTAAAGATCCCTCGATGATTACAAACAAGTAATAGTGAAGTGAAAGCAGATGACCTCTTTCCATGTCCTAAACAGTATTAGAGGGCAGATGAATGATATTTTTTGGTGGTTTCTTTTCTAATGGTTAGTGCAATTACATTTGCAGGTAGGTCAACATGGGACCAACTTGCTTAATTCCAAGGGTACCTTTAGTCTTCACCCCTGTTTTCTTCCCAGACTACTGTGCTATCTTTTCCATCAATTTTATCTGCTCACATTTTTTAAAGTGCCACTCCCTCTTGTAGTCTGGATGATGAAGCATGCAATCACGCTGTTCTATTCTGGGCACACCACAAAAATTCCTCCCTAATTTGACATTAATGTCAATGTGGAGTGATTATAATCATAGCACTGAAGTTTTGTTGTGGGAACTAGACAAAGATGAATATAAGACTGAGAATAAAGGAATGTAAAGACAAAAACTACCCTCCCCCATTGTTTTTTTCTTTTCCAAGAGGTGATAATCTTCTAAAAGTTCAGGGTGTGTGCTGCATTGTCCCTCACACTGTCCACAAATGTTTTACACAAACATACAGGAACCCTAGAAAACAGAGACTTGCTATTTTTCTGGCACATTTAATATCTGCTCACACACATCTCACACTGCAGAAATGTGGAAATACCACATCCTACCATACCAATATAACTACCACGATAAATGAAGCACTGGTGGGCCAATTCTGTCTCTGTTCAGACCAATGTAAAATCCAGCGTAAACACGGCTGTTAAGGTTTTGTTACCAAGGACCAGGAGACTTGGCCCTGACTCCAAGGCCAAGACCCTCAGCTGATAGTGACAGAACTATGGAGTATTACAGAATAGCTCTAGATTTTAACAGAGCTGCATCACTTACAGCACTTTTTTTCCCTCTAGTCCTAATTCTGCCAGGTGCCTTTTTTGGACAACACCTATTATAGTCACAAAATAGACAATATATCTACTTTAGTCATGATTATTTGACATACTATTACACTGTGGAAAACACTCCCAAGGCCAGTTCCCTGTGTTTGAAGCCTTGCAAATGCTGATCCCTTGTCTGGAGATGTCTTGAATTTGGCTCCACATTTCAAACATCCCCTTCTGGATATTTCAGCTACTGTGACACTGCACTGGAGGGTGTCTGGAAAGTTCCTTGATGAGAGGTCCTTGATCTCAATCATCTCTTTAGATATGAGGTTTGAGGAATGCAAAAGTACTGAGAAAATCTGCTGCTTAAAGCTGCGGACCAAGGCATGCATTCGTCCTCCAAAATTCCCTGGCATGGAGCCACATTTCACCACTCCTGACCACAAACTGCACTCTGTTCTATCACAGGGTCCTAACAACCTAGAAGTGCATACAACTCATTCCACAGGTAGCTATCCCATGTATTGCCTGTATTTTTTAAATTTTTCAAGTTGTTCATGAGCTACTTCCTAATTTGTGTCTTAACAGTTCCACGTTTTTAAAAAAAAAAAAGTTTGGTAATGTTATCATTCATGTTGGCCAGCAGTCACAAAGTCCTTTAACAGACAGCCAGGTATTGTGGAAGTTGGCAAGTGAGCATAGACACTTTGTTTTCCTGTTTCCCTTGCAGCACTGAGGTTTCAGTCCTTACTCTTGCCCCATGACACTGCCCCTTGCTTATCGTGGATGAGCCAACCTGTGCACCCTTCTTAGGATAAAACTGAGCAATTCTGCTGCAATGTCACAGAAACATTAGGGGCTGGAAAAGATTATCAAGTCCATCCTTTGACTGATCACCCCCTTGTCAACTAGACCGTAGCACTAAGTGCCACATCCAATCATTTCTTGAACACTTCCAGGGATGGTGATTCTAAGCCAAAGACTCATGTTCAGCAGAGCAGCAATATTTGTGGGATGGTTTAGAGACTATTTTTTTTTTTAATATATCTTTCCTAACATATTCAGTGCCTCTCTTTCACTGAATGAACCTGCCCTAGAAGTGGGGCAGCCATTTGTTTTTAATGCTTTTGTAGAGTAGTCTTTTCCTGGTGCTCAGCAGAGGGGAAGTGTGAGCAATCCAAATGGTGAGCAATCATATCATTATTTCAGTACTGCCCTACATATGGGAACTGTGGTTGTGAAGGACTTTATTAGGGAAATGTGAACTCCTTTGTTCAGGAAGAGACAGGGGAAAAAAAGGGAAGACATTTACATTTCTGCAATGACTTAAGCTTTACTGAAATCAATTATATCAAAGTAGTTGCTTGATTGTCATTAGATATTCCTTGATGAATTTTGTCTGTTTGCAGGGAATAGTCTTTTTGAAAATCTTTCCTATGCATTTTTGTTCTTTATGGAATGATGCAACACACTTATGGAAATAATCAATCTTTTCATTAGCATTTGAAGACCTGTTTCCTGGCTTTGTCATTATTGTATTAGAGGTTATTAAAATGCATACTGGTAGCAGTGACTTATTGATGCAAAGTTGCTCTTCTACCATCCAAACCCCTTTAAAAAACAGCAATGAAAACAAATCTGCTGTTATCCAGATACAGCTTTTACCCAAGCAGCTCATACAGCTGAGTGCTGCCTGCACTAAATTTCATTTCGCAGGCCAGGTGTCTGATAATTAATAAATCAAATCTTGACTGAATCTTTCAGTTGATTTTTCATCTTCTTCTGAAAATTAAGCTGTTTAAGTCTGAAGTTCATTCAAGCCAATTAAATGGAGATCTAGCCATTTCTACTCCGTACTCCAGCGGGTTTTTAATCAGCCATGCATGGCAGCAAGGAGCCAGGGCTGGGAGCTGGCTTTCTGCACAACATCCACGGTTCATTTTTGGATGGGGTCTTCTACAGATGCTCCGGAACAGACTCCCCAGAGTCACATTAGAGGCAGCAGATTTACAGGCGTGGTTACCCTCTCACATCTGCCAAACACACGGAGACAGCAGGCACCTTCCACTTCTGCTCTCACCCCAGGGACAGAGCACTGCAGCTTGCAACGTGCACACAGGTACATCAGCACTACAGGAGGGTATGGTTTAAAATTAAAAGAGGGGAGGTTGAGATAGGATGTCAGAAAGAAATTCTGTACTCAGAAGGTGGTGAGACACTCAAAACAGGTTGCCCAGAACAGTTGTGGGTGCTCCATCCCTGGAAGTGTTCAAGGCCGGGTTGGATGGGGCCTTGAGCAAACTGGTCTAGAGGGTGGCATCCTGCCCCCGGCAGCGGGGTTGGGACTGGACAATCTTTAAGGTCCTTTCTAACCCAAGCCTTTCCATGGCTCTATGTGGTGGTCAGTGAACATACATTACAAGGGACAGAGAGTTCTCAGTAAGACAAGTCCCTAGCACCACAAGAACCCCTTTATGTTAGGGTGACCAAAAAGGCTTCTCCCAGGATGCATTGTTCAGTTAGGTTAATCTATCACAGTTTGAATTCCCCGGTTGGCTGTTTAGCCTCTACCGCTTGTCACTCCTCCAGACCTTCCCCATTGGTCCCGTTCCCTAGTCCCGCCTTTTCCCCGGCCCTGGATAAAATAGTGAGTTTCGGGATTATGTTCGTATTTGCCCTGCACCCTTCGGCAGTGTAGAAGCAGTAAATGCTCCTGCCGGAACGCACGCAAGTGCCCTTCTCGACTCTTGGCTGCCGACTGTAATACTGAACCCACCCGTGCGTCTGTGGGTGCACACGGGACCCCACGGAGCCAGCCTGGGACAGTGTTAGTTCTATGCTATGATTCTATGAATAAAACGCTAGTATCCCAAAGTGTATTCCTTTCACTGGCTTGGAAGGATGGGGCTGTTAATATTCTGAAGTACTTGAGGGCATCCACTTGTTCCTGTTCCTATTGGGAATTGTTTCTGTTTTCCCCAGGTTTCGTAAGGCAGCTCTCACAGTAGCACCTTCCAAGACTTTGCTGGCTCAGAAACTCACCCTCAGTGTCAATTATAGCAATCCTGTCTATGATTACATGGAAGCCGTCATTCCAAGCTTTCATGACAGATTCATCTGGATATTTTGTAACTTTAAACAGATACTAATGGATCAAACGTTTTCTCTTGGTGTGGGCGATGGTCTGCTTTTTGGAAGATAAATGCATCTATCCACAGGTCTAAAACTGACTTTTGTGCTTAAATGTTTTGCTGAGCCACGTTCTGATTAACCCTTGCAGAAGTTTGTGCTAAATGGCAGCAGACAGAAATAATAAATTTAATTAACAAATTTTCGTTGATATTACATTTTTTTTTTCTTTTTGAACTATTTCTAAGAAAACCAGTTGATTTTATCTTTTTAGGCTCAACCCAGAAAACAGTTTACATTTTCACCTGGTATGTTGAAGTGCAAAATCCATGTTTGCTGGAAATATCCCATGCTTCAGTAATCTTTTCCTTTACCACTGACATGTATTTCCATGGCCAGAACTCATCTAATTACTTGTCAGTTAGGCTGGCTTTGAGCACCTACTCATACCAAGATGCAAGCAGACAGGTCTGTGACCATGCTGCCAGCTCTGAAGCAGGAGCTGAACATAATCAGAGCAAAAATACAGAGCTAAACTAATAGTGATCTCCTCCATAAAAACATTCTCCAGTGACACAAAATGTACGGCTACTGCTAATAATGGCAACCAAGCACAAACAGATACATCTGGTGACATGAATGAAATCATAGATTTAAACACATTTCTCCACTGCAGAGGTTGGGAAATTAACCAATATAGCAACAGATGAAATTATGAAATGATAACTGCAATGTATAAGATGCAACACAATTTCAATCATTTTAAAGGGAGATACTTCAGAGTCTTTGAAAGCTTCTGTGGAAGGAAGGGGGTGGGAAAGAAAGCACCTGGAGATTGCAGATGGGAAATCTGACGCTCAACTTTAAAACAGAACAGTGTCTGGTGTCTATAATAGCTACAAATGAAGGCAATCAATACTATATACAAAATACCACTGTAATGCTCTCTAGTCTTAGATATTGCTAAATGAATACAGATGGCAAGAAGTACTTTGATCAGATGGAATATAACATAGATTTTTGTCTCTAACAAAGCTTGAGTCAAAGCAAGACACAAAATGGAATGGGCCAGAAGGTCGTGTTAACCTTGTGGTTTTATAGCAAAGTGCAGTGGGAGACAAAAACGGCCCAATGTTTAGAAGTTTTGCACATGGGTAGAGCCAGCAAGTCTGGCTGCTGTCTGTTATCCTCGCATTAGCAGGCAGGGGAAGAAGCGTTAATGGGGGTTTAAGGCTAAGATTGGTAACCTAATATTAGTGAACCAATATGTCTGTCACTTTTGTGTTCATTAGTTTGATCAAGCTGTCAAAACTTTAGGAGACTGAATGATGGAAATAGATCTAGCTATTCCCATTTAATAGCCAGCACTATTTCTATCTGTGTACAGTCTGTTTCAGCATTCTCCACCGGTGTGGGACCATAGCAGTGTCAGATGCTGCAGCACTTCACATACAGGCCATGACAGGCTGCTGAATTCTTTGAAAACAGTAGAAAAAGACTGATCAGTAAGTTACATGTTGTGTAGAGAAAATACTGAGAACTCAGATTCATCTTCTGAAAATATCAGTAAGTTTCATAAAAGCATTTCCCTTCAATGCAAACTGTAGCTGCTTCAATTCAATGTCATTTTACAAGCACCACTGGATGTGCTTTCCCAGCAGCCCTTTGAGATAAATCAGAGACATAATCTTGGCTCTTTGGCAAACAGAAGCAGAAGGATTCATTTTTCCAAAGGCAGCAGCCTGCATTTGAGCTTATGGCACACCCCATTTTTGTACAGTCAGAGAGCGAAGTGCCTGGCAAAGCCATCTGTCAGCTTGTAGGCACAAGGCTGAGACTCTGGAGACTCCTCAGTTCCTAACGTTCATTTCCAAATCAGGATACTCCACAAGTGAAAATTATTCTTCCAAGTGGGAGGCCAGCCTTCACCAGAGGATATTTGTACCATCACCTGTGGCCTTGATGCTGGGGACTGCCATGTGTTTGAGATACCGTTCCTACCCTAAAGTGTCATCAAGTAAGTGATTTCTCTAGAAATACCATCATTAATCTCACAAAAATCAGTCCCTTGCCCTTCATACCTCCATGACTTGTGGAAATACTTTTTCCCTATTTTGTGTGGAAACCCATAGATGACAAAAAGCATTGCTGCTTCCGCAGTGTCATTATCACCACTATAACGAACAGCCTTTATTGCCTCAAGCTAAATGTAATATTTCAGAGTTAAAGAGCCCAAATCAATATTTTCATTATCCGCACTATAAATTATCCATTAATGGAAGCTCATTAGGAAAGGAACCATCTTTCTCTCCCTTCACCTCCAAACATTTCTCTGGGCTCACAGCTGGCATTGCAGGCTGTGCAGCTTTATGGAGAGTGTTTCCCTTGGAAATCTCAGGGAAGCCTGCTGGTTCAGGGCTTCAGAAAGTGAGAAGGTAAGAAAATAAGGCACAGCCAGAGCTCTTTTCATCTTTCCTTTAGGCACAGCAGGAGAATAAGAAATAGGTCATGAATACTCACCTGCTTTGCAAGCTTCGAGCAGGAATGAAGCTGATGGGGAGGATTCTCTTTGAAAGGTGAGAGTACATCAGGACCACATTCTTCCCCCTGGTTCAGACAAGGTGTACTTAACTCAGTTGCCTCCAAGAAGCAGAATACGAACTTGAAATCCACAGAATGGTCACCACAGCTAGATTAAAATACCAGAGGATATTTAATTCTGCTGATTTCACTGAATCCTTTGTCAGATCTCTGAGGTGCCCACTAATTCCACTAGAAAAGTAAATAATAGCCAAACTTGGCAGATTCAAGTATCAGATGACTTTTTTTGCACATTGAGCTTATTAAGGTAAAAGGGGAAGTAGCTTACCTTAATCAGCTATTCTCTTAATATGAAGAACCCAAATATTTCACCCACATTAATAAAGTGTCTGAATTTTAAATTTTTTTTAAAGTTTAAATTAAATTTTATGGATTTAAACTATTTTTTTTAGAAAAGAAGGACAAATCCAGTATGTAGGGATGTTAGTTCAAACCATAGTATTGAAGGGAGCCATTGCTTCCTGAAGCCCTCTCTGCTGGTACCAACTGGCAGAGCAGTTTAAGAGTTCAAGCCCTTCACAGCTCTGGTGCAATGAAGAAAACTGGAAACTGGTTATATCATGCAACCATATAATTGGGTGCTTTGCATTGCCTTTGCTTTTGCTTGAACTCATCATGCCTGACCATATACTAGCTAGCTAAACCAAAAAAAAAAAACCCACATGTAAAAGGAAAAGCTAGCAGATAACACAGAGCTGGGGAAGCGACAGGAAACTTCACTTCAGCAAGTTATATTGCCTGGTTAAGACACAATGACAAAATGTGGAAGCAAGTCTGCATTTTTTGCCATTCATGTGCTGACCAGACCGCTCACAAATGTACAAGTCCATGCTCTGTAAAAATGTTCCCAACAGGCATTTGTATTTCTTTTGGGGTTTTTTCCAACTTGTTCTCCATTAATGTGTTTTAACATATTCCTGCTGAAGGAGAAACCAGAGAAAGTAGCTGCAATACAGTGAGAAAGTAGCTGCAATACAGTGAGAAAGTAGATGCAATACAGTATGAAAGGCTTCTTTAATCCCAGAACTTCCCAAAGAACAGGTTTGTAGCACTGTTGTAAGAAGCAGCACAGCAATGGACATTCCTTTGGAGCAGAGGTCCTGGCTCTTTCAGTGCTGGGGCAGGCTCCAGCATGTTTGTTTCAGCTGCTCTTCTTGGAGCAAGGGGTATGAGAGGTACTCCCACCACCACATCCCATTGGAGAGCTGCCTCAAGGACAGGCAGAACTGCAGCTGCACAAGTATTCATACTCTTTTCTCCTTTACGCCAAAAATAATTGCTGAAGGATCAACTTCTTTATTTTTTTCTTACGGTATTAACAAAATGTTTCACTTTCTTAAACTGATGCATCATCCAAGGTGACTCAGCCTTTTTAAGAGCCTCCTAATTCTCATCAAACCCCTTAGCCCAGACTTGATGCCAAATGACCCAACTGTACCTGTAAGTAGATTTCCTAACTATGATATGACAAATCCATAATTCATTTCATTTATATTGTCAAAGAGCTTACAGCTATGCCTCTTGTGCCGAGTAAAGGAAGAGGCCCAGGTGCAACAGATTTTAATTTGGATGTGGAAAATATAGCTGAGTCACCTTCTGAGTTTCTAAGACAAACATTTCTTGGTTTATGTCAGTGACGCACCAAACTTTTGATCTCAATTGTTTTGACTGAAAAATTTCTCAGGGGAAAAAAATGTGCTATTTTATTTAAGTGTTCTTTCTGCAGACATCCAGGTTGAATGGAAGAATACTTTTCTTGTTCTTATTCAAGCCAAACTTCCTCATTTTACTTGTATCAAAAATAAAAAGGAATTGCAGATCTCTCTCCTCATATTTATAGTGCAGAAAATTCACTTTTTTGAGGTGAAAATACAAGGAATAACAGTTTCAAGTTGTCTAATGTTTCCTCTTGGAAAGCACCAAGTCATTGAAAAGAATCTATTTCTATCTTCTGCATTTAACATTGTGACCTCACTTTCCAACCTCCAGGTTGCCCACATGTGTTCCTGCCTTTTCTTTCTCCCATGCTGCTCCATAACTATGCACCATATCCTGGATCTGTTTGTGTGGGTGTCCATGGAGACACAGCTGGGGTGAACTGTTACCTCATCCTACACTCAGGGACAAAGAGTCTGCTGCTGTTGCTGCAAGCAACCAAAATATGTGACATTTGCTCTATCTTAGCTGTTCAAAGCTGCCTTTTTGGTTCATCTCTCTAACCTGTTTGCCATCATAACCTCCAATTTAAATTTAGATTAAAGGCAATTTGAAGCAAACACATTTACTTTGTGGTACGTTTGTACAATTGTAGTCCAGCTATGATGCATATAAGGGATATTTCACACCAGGAATTCAGACTGAAGTCAGGAGGGTAGGACGTGCAGAGGTCCAAGCTCTTTAAAAAGCTTGTCCTCAATGTCTGAGGGGTACTTCAGATGACTGCCATGGGGAGCCTTTTCACCCATGGACAGGCAGGTGAGGAGCTGAGCACCTCATCCTCTTTCCCCACAGCAGGCAGAGAGTCAGCAGCAAAAGCTGATCTTGCCTCCAGCCTCTCACCTCCAGAGCTCTCTGACATCTGCCAAGTCATACCTTCCTTCCTAGTGGCACAGAAAGTCTTCAAAGTATTCAGTGTTTATATTTACCATGGATAAAAAAATCAACTGGAAGGGAAACCCCTTACATCCAAACTTGCTATTTCTTCTGCTGTCTATACCTCTGCTACAGACCTGACAATGAGGTGAGTATAGACATTATGGGAACCTGAGATAGTGAAGCTCTAAGTACTCCTGGGGCAGTTTGAGTAAATCAATAAAAGGTAAATGTGATTGGCACCTTGGTGGGAGTCTCAGCATGCTGCCAAATTTAGCATTCTCATTTTTAATTTCCACCTTCAGATATGTCAAATTATTCTTAGTAGCATCCATGCTTCACACCACAACTTTACAGTTACTTGCAGAACGCTTCATATTCAGGGTAAGATTGTGTTGAGATCTGTTAGCTTCCTTTCTGCTTGATTTTATATTTCCTTTCCTTGGTGGTGGCATTTCAGCATTTTTCCTGCTGCTGTTTCCTTTGGTTCTGAACAAGTCTAAAGTCCAGAGTATGATCAAAAGGTTTTCATCTAGTTATCGTCTCTCCAGCAGTAATGTTTCCCTTGCCGCTGACCATCCAAGCTAGACGTTCATTGCTGTTCTGTGACTCCAGTCACTGAACTGATTCACTTGTACTGTAGGAAATTCATATTTGTTCATATCCAGATACTTCAGAATTGATCTATAAATTCAGATTTCAAAAGCAGAGACATCCTGGAAAAAACAAATGCTGAGACCCACCATGAGTGCTTGCAGGAGCCAAGTTCACTATTTGCATTCATAAATCTTCACTGGCATACACAGCCATGGGCTCAATAATACATTATTTACCTGAACAATTACCACCGATCAACAACTCCCATGGAGAATACTTGTGTGCATGTGAACTGAACACAATGCATGAACTGAAAACCTCCAAACGTTTTTTATTTAGATGGGAATAACTGATTTCTCACGATGAACATTGGGGCAATCACAGTCTCTCTATAGACATTCTTCTCATAGAAAAGAGATGGCAAATTCTCATGAGTCATTTGTGAGTTGCTCCCCGCTACAACTGGAAGTACATAAAGAAGACATTCTGATAAATGTACATTACAACTCCATCCCATAATTCAAACCTGCAGAAGTAGTCAGATGGGAAAAATTTTCTATCATGCACTGCTAAATAGCATAAACTCAGTATTAATCATAATAAAAGGGAATGTTATAAAAGGAAAGGCAACAATGGCAGCCACGACTTGCACCAACCCACAAGCCTTGTCTATTTTATCACTTCCTTAGAATAACAGAAGAAGGAATACATATTTCATTCACTTCTGCTATTGCCATTACGGTCAGCATTACAGATAGGAGGTCTGTCATTGAGAAGCTGATGAAGGTTGTAAAACATCAGTTTTGGCTGGCAAACATGAGAAAAAAATAGCACTAGGAAAAGCTGCTAGGTGGATAAGAAAATGATAGTATAACTATAACATTTGAGTAATGGATAAATTGTTTCATGTTTCCTCATGCTCTTATCTGCTCCCTGACATGAAGTGTGACATAGTGAGCTGTCACAACAGTGTCAGCTTGTCATGGAGTACATGGGCCCTTGCAGCCTCTCAGCTTTCTGGTGAGTAATGCATCACAGAAAAAGGGAGATAAAACTGGATGGGAATCCAAATTAAGAGTCTATTCCTGCAGTCATGAAAAGCAAAAAGTCACCTACAAGTGACAATCATAAGGATGAGGGTGGGCTGGGGATTAAGACACGACTTGTTATTCACTGGACTTGTTTCATCTCCTAGTTTTGGTAGAAATTTGCTTTGTTCCCCATCCCTTTACAGATTAAAGAAAACATACTATTTGTCTCACTTATTTAGATCAACAGTGATGAACAGTAAAATCTGTTTTAGACTGCCACCAAGCTATCACTTCATTGATATCGTCACAGATGACAATTTAGTCAAACAAAACACACTTTATTGCGGCAGGTTGAGTTTTGAATCAATTTTCCAGTTGAAACGCTTGCATGGAAGCAGCTACTGGCCTGTCTCAGAGCTCACAGCCCAGTTCACACAGAGGGAGGGTGAGCTCAAGACAGGACTAGCAAGGCTGCACTGAATAGTCTGAGAGCCAAAACAGGGAATCCTGCAAACTGCACTCCGCTCCCAGCATATGAATAGAATAGAACTCCTTCTAGAAAGCTTGTTTGGGAGCATCCGATGACTTTAAGGCATAAGAATGAGTGGAGAAACACAAAACCAAAAACTTAGCAGATAAATGTGTGAACCAGATCAGAAAGAAAGAAAAAGAAGGGGAAATAAACGTCTAAGTCATAGAAAGATCTCTAGGGAGTCGGCATAACCTCTGGAGCATCACAGATTTTCCAGATTGCATGCAAACTGAGATTTTCAGGGTTTGTCTAATTAACTCCCACCAAGATATGACCCTTAAAATAAGGCCAGAAAAGGTTCCAAGACTGATTATTCTTTGCAGAGGAGTATGGCAAAATGGTGCAAAAGGGCCTCAATGCCAGGTAAAAATAAACATTATCTGAATGGAAGCTTTTCAGGATTTGCTCCCAGCCTTTATGATTTAAGATGGAAAGGAAAAAATACGCATACAGTGTCTCTGATATCTTTTATGAGGTAACAGGGGTTTAAGTAGTGAATGGACAACACTGATGTAGCATCACGTTTCTTATTCAGCTTTAACATAAGACACATGCAAGTTATTTTTGTTTGTATTGGGCTGGCAGATGCATCCTATTGAAAAAATGTGCAATGGGAAGCTTGCTAGACAGTGACGCAACACAATGTGCAGTGCCAAAGCAAACTTTGTGTCTGCTTCTTTTCACAATGACATTAAATGAATTGGAAATAAATCCACTGAAGTGACTGGAATTATGCTCATCTAGAAACCAAGCTCGAGCAAGACTCCCACATTGCTTCTTTGCACAAGCAAGGAAGTCAAGAGGTCCTTCTGCAGATCTCCTTTTCCCCTGCTCCGTTAGGGTGTTTGGACAGTACTGTGCCACTAAGAATGGCCAAAGCTTTTCTTCAAATGAAATTTTGGCTCCTCTCTTGCCTTTGAACACCCTGAATTCCATAGAAAGGAGATGACAGGATTCCTTACTCTCTTAGAATGGTTTTACTCAAAGCCATGTACAGTAAAACAATATAGAGCACAGTTCACAAAATTTCCAAGTTTTATGCAAGAAACCTAAAGAAGTAAAGCACCTTTAGACTCCTTGATTTGTCACAAACTTTCTCTCTTTAGCTGTTTCCATGTAGCAACATCAATTTAGCTATTCCCAACTACCAACATCATCTTCCAGATGAAAGATGGGAAGACCTCATACTGTCAGTCACCCTATAAAAGAGTCTCCATCAGCAAGCTTCCCATCATGCAGGACCTGGTTTGCTTACCTTCAAAAACAAGGAGGCTGTGCAGTCCTGTGCTTCCAACCTAGGAAGTTTCCCTACAGAGGCCCCCTTGTCAGCAAAGACCTTTATATGTTCTTAAAAAACACATAACAGCCTTTCCCCCTCTCTAAATCTTATAGCAAGTGTTTTTATTCTATGGCTACTACAAACAAAACTCAGTTCCTGGACAGGTGCTTTATGTAGATGTAAAACCAAATTGAGGGTCTTTGCCTTTCAAGCTGGCATTTAGCCATTATTGTCTCTGCTCCTTTTGGGAAGCATGCTTACAGGATCCATATGGACCTTTATCTTGTGCAGTTTGGGCTTTTTTCTGCTACTGCCACTCAGAACAACGATCCAGAGCTAAAGACACATGGCCAGAGCTGAGCTTTTTTGTAGGGTAATGGTTGGATCTATTCATGCACTCTATGAGTCTCTTGGATGAATCTTCTTCAGGATGAATTTCATTTATAAAATATGTAAAAATATTACTGTAGACTTTTCCAAGCCAGTTTCAGGCTTTAAATCTAAACCCATTTATTCATATGTTTAACTTGATACACATGACCAGTTCTAGTGATTTCTCTTTATATTGAGTTCAGTGGAGCTACTCAGATATGTCAGGGTAAGCAAAAGTGTAAGTGTTTGTGGGATAGTGATTTAATTGCTCTGATCTCTTTTTTTTTTTTTAGCTATTCCTCATGAAGGATTGACTGTTAGAGGAAAACACCAAAGGGGATAGTAATGTTTCAACTGGTATTTTCAAATTAAGTTTGCAAACATCTCCTGGAAATATGCATCACCAGCCCAAGGCAACTTAACTGAGAGTTAAATGGGTGTAATATAACAGCCTGAAACAGGCAGAAAATCAGAGAGTTCTCTTTTTCATCTTAAATGTAGTGATCCTGTGGAAAAAGTCTTCAACACTAGTTATTTGACTCTAGCATCCTTTTCAATCTGTCTAGTACCTTAATGTATTTACACTTGTATGTGTACATATATGCAGTATATAGTAAAACATATGATGTGATAACACACATATTTCTATGTATTGTATTTCTATGAACATACAGAACATTTCTGTGTTACATACCTACTACATACCTTTTCTTTGGACTGAAGGTATGAGACAGAATATCACACATAATATAGAATAAATTAGCAAATACTTATGCCTTTGATTTTATTTTCCTGTTTCAAAGCAATTGCATATTTGTTGTCCCAAAATATTGATAATCCAGCACAATGTTCTACCTTGTTCTCATTCCTTTTTAACATTTAAGACCACTGTTGGCTTTTCCTGCCCACTCAGTAGCTGGAACATTAAGAGAAAAGACTGAACACTGAACCTATTTCTTAGTTTACACCAGCCTACCCTCGTGCTGACCATGTTCAAGAAACTGCACTAGGAATTTTCTTTTTCCTGCTGAGGAGAGGATGAAGGACGAAAGAATGACCAATTATAAACTCTGTTGTCTTTAGATGAAAGAACCTTTTTGTGGTGTTCTTCAATCTCTTGTTTGGCCTGTCAACAGCAATTTGATAAAGAATGTTCCTATGTCTGACCTTTTTTTTCAAGATAGTAACCTATATTGTGTATCATCTAAAGCCAGGGGATAAGCATCCATTATACTCTGTACTGCTGTTCCTGCAAGCTGAGCATAGCCTTTAAAACCCAGATAAGTTGATTGATAGTTGTGTTGAGAAAGCTGCTACTAACGATATTTTAGTTAAAGGGGGAAAAATTAAAGTTTCTTTAATCTGATTCTCCCCCACCCCCAACACCACACTTCAGAGGCCAAAGCTCATGATAACTGTTCTGTGGTGAATGGTCAATTGTTACAAAATTCTAATTGGTTCTGGGTCAGTCCCTTTGAAATGGCTGCTGTGCTCTAGTAATTTTTTCAATTAATTCTTAACAACTGACAAAACTTTGGATCTTGTCAAAAATCATTCAGATTTTTATAGTAGGCAAGAACATGGAACAAGATTAGCCTGGATTAAGAAAGATTCCTACATACATTATCACCAAGGTTATAATTATAGTTTAGCTCTCCTTTTTCTTTGCTCTCAAAATAATGATTAACTAGCTCAGCAGGGTTTTCTTCCCTGTGAGTACTTACTGAATTCTTTTATAAGGATAGATTGTAGAAATGCATACGTGGATTCCTTGGTTGATTTATTAATAAATTGGGCAAATGCTATGTTCAGCTAGGAATCTTATTAGACATATTTTCACAGAACTAGATTTTTGGACATGTCCTGTACAGAACAGGACCTGTGTTAGTCAATCTTATGCCCTCGCTAAGTCAAGAAGTGACCAAGGACCAGTTCTCCAACTCTGTTACTTAAAGAAGTCTCAAGATTGTTTTTCTATTGAGTTCAGAATACAAAGAGGTGGAGCATGCTGAAGGGCAAAGTCAGGCCACATCTTCTTTCACCAGAAGGTCTTCAGACAGACAATGAAACTACCTTTAAGATCTCTTTTCTACAGAAGAAAAAAAATAATTCTGAGTATGGTGGCTGATTATATCAATTGTTTGTCTGTAAGACAAGTACATAAGTGTGAACAACTGTATGAATTTTTACTGGTCCCTCCTTCAGCAGAAATCTTAAAAATACTCATCCAGGCGTGTCAGATCACAAGAGATGTTAAATCAAGAGTTCATTAGTAAATCAGATTAGATTATAGACACTAAATTATTTATAACTAGTGTCACAAATGTTCTAATCACTTAAGCTTAATCATTTACATAGGATCGAGTTCATAGCTCTGCCATTTGTTCATGAAGCCTGAAGAAATGAAGTTTGAGTCCTCTGCAACTCCAGACTCTGGTGTGAATCCTTCTGTCATAACTCAGGAATAGACACACTGCTTAACTGAAGTTACCACAGCTTTAAATCCTTGCACCTGATCGTAAATGTCCATCCACTACACTGAGATCAACTTTAATCCACATCACGCATTTTCAGCCAGTTTGACCTGCTCTATATTTTCTATACAAAAATCTATTTTGATGGTGGTTTAATGAACTCATTTTGATCACATTAATTTAAAACCAGAATATCACCATTGGTAATATCCAATGCATAAGTTATAATGTAAATTAAACACATTTTAATCTAACAGGAAAGAAACGTCACTAGTAGTTATACAGACCGGTAAATTTCACTGAGTCTTTCTCCAAATGTTCTAACTATGTGCTGTTCCCTTCCCCTCCTTTGAGTTCTCTTTCCATTCATACAGAGCCAATTAAAACTACTCATTTATTTGGTTCCTGGCATAAAAACTACTTTACTATTGATATTCACTTTTCATGCCATGGGTACTTATTAAGTTGCTTTCCAGGCAAGTGGGGTCCCAATTCTGGAAGATTTGTCTCAGAATTACTCCAACAGGAGTTTTTTCCATCTAGAGAGCTTGCAGAATTGAGCCCTTAACTATCAAAGGAATATGGTTTCCAATGACAATGGATTGTCCTCTCTGGACCTACAATTTGAATTTTAATGACACTAAATCTGATATTTATAGATTTTAAAGTATTTTGAAACAGGTTTCATTCTCCTCCCCAGGAGTGTGAAAACTGCTGCTCTGTTCAGTTTCTGCATTACAGGTTCTCAAAAGCTTACATTATCTCAACTGTTCATAAAAAAATGTGAGTATGTGCCACTTCTTCAGTAGGATTGCTTAAGCCATGGAGAAAGGGCACAATTTCTCACTCTCTTCAGGGAACCATAAGGTCAAAAACGTACACTCTTAGCAGAGTTGAAGTCACACTTAAGACCTTTATTTCATGCTCCAGAGAGCGGTCATGAAGGTCTTTCAAAGTGCACAAAGCTGGGCTATGCAGAGCCATTTCTTGCTGGTCGTGTTGGACTCCATTCCTTACACTTGCACACTTAATGTTGAAGTCCTCCTCAACTTTTTTCTTGTGAGCTAATCCATGGGGTACTTCCAAAGCATAATTAAAATGAACATTGATTTCACCATACTGCCATTGGAAATACTGCTTGAACAGTCTTCATGTATTTACTTATGCAGTAAAATGTGGCTGTGGGGTCTGGATTTTGTGGGTATCCAGATAACAACTTGAGAACCCTAAGCATGACTTTGGGTTGGGTTTGCCCCTAACGTGACAAGGAGACAGCCTTAAATCCAAGAACCAAACACAGTTTTGAATGGTGAAATTAGAGAAAAGTGCTCAAATACATCTGAATTTTGCTCCTCTTTAATCCTTATTGATCTTTTTAATCTGTTAATGAAATCATTTTACATGCTCACTAATATAGTGATTTTTAAAATATTCATCTTCCAAATAAAGCTGTCAAAAATGGAAAAATAACACAAATATTTGAAAATTAGTTTCTCTAATTTGTCAATATTTTGTTTCTACTTCAGACATTTGAAATTTCATTCAGTTGTTCTGTAATTCTTTTTCCTTTTTTGGAAAAAAAAAGAAAACCATTGTTTCAAATCCTCAAATCAACACTTGTCATTTTGAAAATCTTGCATCTAAAAATTCTGATGATTTTGCAGTGTTTCCAGAATGATCAAGAGCCAAATATTTCAGCCAAATACTTCCTTTCCCATGATGGGTTTCAGATGAATCAATATTCACATTTAAAGAAATATTTTGCTGAAAGAATTCTCACTAGATCTATGGCCACTATTTCAGTCTGAAGAGAAATAAAAAAAAGGAAACATGAACTTGAATACCCTAGCCATTAAGATTGTCTTCCACCTGTCAGGATGTCAAATTTCTGTAGGCCTGGAATCTCATCTTCACCCTGTCACAGATCTCCCACACAACCCTGAGCAGCTTGGCTGGTTGTCCCTCTTCTTTAATTCTCCCCTTTTCATCCCTGGTTAATACTGCCTACTAAATGCATAACAAGACAGTATATATTATATAAGGCCAAATTAACTCCTAAAGTGCCCTGACATCCTGACAGAATTAGATCTGCTGGTCAGAAGCCGTAGCAGTGGGAGAGAACCAACACCAGCTCTGAGTGGTGAACACGTTGTACACTTTACATTTGACAGCCCTTTTCTCCCACAGCAGTGATAGAAGGAAATTGGCACAAATCTGAGTCCACACTATACCCCTCCTAGAGATCAGCCAGCCCTAATGGTATGTATGCTCCCCTCACATCTATCTTCCACTTTCTTCCCTGAGGACTTATGCTGCTCTTCCAGTCGTTCTCGTCTGTTCACAGGTAACAAAGCACAGCAAAATGCTCAGGACTGTATTACATGCAGATGTAATAAAGATTATATATGTAACCATGGAAATCTTCTCTGACAGAAGAAGGTTCTGCTTTGCATTTTTGTATGTGGTGACATCAAGGACCTCCCTAACTGGGCTTTATTCTTCAGCACACACAGCGAGAAAACTGGAGGAGATTTCAGGTTACTTCATGTTTTCTCAGCAGAGGATCTCTAACCACACCATCAGCATCATCACTGATGTGTGATACACTTGTGTTTGTCAGCATTAAGATCATAGCCAAGATGGGTCCCGTTTTGGCATGCTAAACACATAATAAACCATATTTCTTCTTTAGCATTTTCCCTTGGACATAATATTTAGAGCAGTGAGGTCACTGGCAGACGCTCTTGAGAGAAATGCTGCTTACTTCAAATTAAGGGTAGGAGCCATAGGTCTGCTTCTGTGAGCAAAATATGTGGTCATGCCGATACACTGTGGAGAGATTGCACATCAGGAGTGGGAGTGAGATAGATATATTGACAGGCAGACAAGAGATGGGTAGGTGAAGAGATAGGTGAATAGGTGGGTTGATAAGAAGATACATTCTAGAAATAAAAGTAAGCAACATATTAAAACACAGACCTTGAACAAAAATAATAGAATTATCATCATGTTGCAGTGTATTGTGTCACTGAAATATGAAGAAAAGGGGATATAGAAAACTTTTTTAAACTTTGTACATCACCAGCTTAGGTACTACTTCACTGCAGTATGAGCATTTCTGTCTGTGCATTTGGGAAGACAACAAGGCAGAACACACACAATAAATACTTCTGGAAAGGGCAAAGAAAAGCTACATCAATGGCAGAAGGATTGGATGGGATCCCAGCTCATAAACCTGAGGACAGAAGAGATTACACAAGTCCTGATGACACTGTAAACCTTTTCAAAGTGGGGGATTCCAAGAATGTGAAAGTGATCAAACCAAGGAATATAGCCTGAAACTACACATCACACAATCCAAGCCGTTCTTTGTGGGGCGGGAGGGAATCATACCCGACAGAGCAGTTAAGCATTGGGAGAGAGGTAATGGAGGTAATTGAGGCACCATCACCAGAACTATTCAATAATAGATTAGATAAGTAGTAGAAATAATGTCGGGGAATATCCTGCTAGGCACAGGGAGTTGAACTAAATCACCCAGGAGGAGAATAATTGCAATTATAGATCTGTTCCACCACCACTAGAAAAGAGTGGTGCCAGGTGCAAGTATTAATTTTATTAGAAACTAAACTGGAATGTACACACTCTCAAACATAGCCAAAAGCCATATATAATCTTTTTAGGAATGAGACTCAACCCCATTTCACAGACCTATATGTTATTGTGTTAATTTTAATTTTTGCAAAGCTGATGCTGTGTGACATTGGAAGAGGATTTGACCTACAAAGTCTCTTACAGATAAGTCTCCGCTCCTCCATTTCATTCATGTTGGAGGTGTGTTATGTTTGATATGTGAATCTGAAATTTCATTGTAGTTTTTTATGTATTCATAAAATATTTTTCTTGGAATAATCTGAATATATAAGACAGTCTGAGAATATAAACAGTGAATTCTTCAGGAGAAAGCAGAAACAGCACTGGAAAATTAGCACACACAACCTTTCACAAGATGCAAGAGCTTCTCCTTTTCTTTAGCCATTTCTAAGAGCCTAGTGTACCATGTATCTCAGGTCTTGCAACCAGCAAATTAAACCATTGGTTTCTCGCCATTTTTATTGTGAGAAGGGCTCACATTCTTTTCGGAAAAGAAAAGATCAGAAGAGACTTGTTCCAAGCCACTTGACTTACTTTGTTATCAATACCCCAATGAGTTTGCTAGATGTGTTACTCAGCCTCCAAACAGATCTGTGAGGGTCAGAGTAATCTAATGCAGCCTGTCAATAGCATTTCTCCAAAATACAGCTTCAGAGTGAAAAGCCACATGTTTACATATGCCTGCCTTTCAGAAGTTCCCAGAGCCTCTCCCCAAATAGCTTTCACTTACAATGTCTCAGGGTGTTTTCTTACAGCAATCCCCAGCCAGATTTACTGTGGAAGGTGCTTTCAGTTCAAGTGCTGTCCCCTGCTACTGCTGTCACCACCCTAAGTAACCCCTTCCACACATGAACTCAGCGAATTCAACAGAAAACATGAGGATTCATTGATCCTGGCATCTGACCCAGGGCAAAAGATTTTTCAATAAAGGGACAAGTAGGCATATTAGGGGACATTTCCCCATTGATTTAGATCAGAGTCCAATGACATGACAAAGGGGACTCATGCCTTAACCGTATCAGTCATCTGCTATTTCTGATAACAATGCTTATAGACTCTCTGTCTCCCTTGAGACATGCAAATGACTGAGAGATTGACTTTCATTAAAGGTGACATTTATCTTAATAATTGAGTTGCTAGTTTTAATATCTATTTTCAAAATATTTTGCATTTCTAAATCAGAATTTCTGCCAAAAAAATATATATTATTTTATTACAATATTCTTCTAACAAAATAACACCAAAGAAACAGTTGTTGCTCGGTATGTTTTTAGTTCTGTGAGCTTCTCAATCTGAAAATATAACTGAATTTTCCAGATAGGTTTTCACAGGTTTTATGATGCAATCTGTAAGTTTATAATGCTAAATATACAATTTTTTTAATTTATCTGTTATCTTTTCATCTATTTTGCCTGCATCCCAATTTTACAACTTTACCACACTGTTGTTAAAAGCTTGTTAACACAAGGATATACAAACTAGTGCCATTCTCCTTACCTACTAAAATGTCAGGTTTGGTAGTCTAGGGAAGCAGACATATATGTGAAGTAATTATTTAATAATGGAAATTGAATGCAGATATTTAGTTTCAAATCCACAAATTGCAGTGTCTTTTAAAAACACGTGCACATCCTACCACATAATATTTCCTACAGAGTAATTAGGGTTCTTTGCATCTATAATTTCACATTAATGACTCTCTAAGCAAACATTGAAATTACACAGTAATATACCATAACAGCTCCAGGTTGCTTCCCTTGTGCTGTACAAAAAGGCAGAGAGTTATGTCACTGTATGGGTCACAGAAGTCATCAAGCAATCCTACATGTACAAAACATTGGAGACTGCTAAAAACAAAACTTTTTTAACCATGTAACACTTTTCAGTGTTTTATTATACGCTAAAGCACATACAAACATACCTGAAAATACAGGACCACCAAGTATTTACTCAGATGATAATTAGGAATCAGTGTGAAGATATTATAAATCTGTTTGCATGAAAGAACGTGGGGATGTTCAGATCTTTATCAGTTCACACAAAGGGTTCACTACAAATCAGTAAGAGTGAAAAATTCAGTAGATTTTGCAACTATTGCAAGGAAAGAGTGAAAGACATTTATCTGTGGGTCCCAGCTATTCATTTGCAAAATACATCTAAACTTGTCACTCCTTTACAAAAATGGAAAAAGGGAATATTTATGTTGTCAGGAGTAGCTTAAGAAAGTGTATCTATCTCATAGTCTCTACACGTGTATGCTGATAGACATCTCCCAGCAGGCTGGAACACAGAGAACATTATGGTTAACTGGCAGACAAATCTTTCTGATTTCAGCATCTGTGTTGCTTTAGAAAGACATCATAACTGCATATAGGGATTATTTTTCAGTAAAATATTTTGTTCATGATGCTTAGAAAGAGCTAAGAGTTCACACCAATCTCACAGTCATGTTGGCTCTGTGTGTAACTTTTATTTTCTCACTGGTGGCCACAAAACTTTGAGTGTTCCCAGATAAAATACATAGGCAGAACTGAGGTTCTTGTAGCTGCCCTATAGCTGGCTGTTAAAAGAAATGAGGATCTGGATCTGGCAGATTTGGGGAGAACAGCCAGGATGAAAGCTCATCCAGATTCAATCAAGCGTTGATGTTCATCAATAATTAAATGACATCCCCACTTGAAAAGAGCAGTGCTGGTTCAATAATTTAAATTCAAAATAGAAGACAGCCATGAAAGAAAACTTCTCCAGATGATTTTACATACGATGCATCCTCTATAAAGGTTATACTTGTGATCTCTTAATCTAAGTGTGAAAGTAATGAAAAACTCAAAACTGTAGGAGAGGATCTGTTATTTAATAACGTGTCACTTCCTTCTGTATAACAAGTCACAAACTGACAAAAAACCTTTGAGCAAGCTAGGGTGGCCTCTGCTCCAACCAGGACAGCTCAGAGATCCCTGTTCCAAAGGACACATATGACTGCAGCGGACTGAGGAACCAAAATTCAGAGGTGGATCTGTACAATGAGGTCTTTACACAATGCTCTGCCACTACTTTTGTCCTCAGACTCCCCCATCATTTCTGGTCTGGCACAATACCCAACTGTACTGGTAGACTCATGATCTGTAACTGGTTTATTGGGTTGCTGGCTCCAGATACAGCTCTTGATACTCTGACCACATAGCTGCTTGTAAAAGCAGCCTCCGCTGCCCACTAGGGCCTAAAAGTCTCACAGCTGAGCACAACAAAATTTTGCCTGAAAATCTCTTACCTGCTGCTGTGCTTCTGCTCTCAGAGCCGCCTTCAGGCCTGTCCATGTCTTCCTCTCCTGCTCCTTCTAACTAACTGCAGATTTTCTGACCTTGCAGACTTTCTCTGCTTGTATATTCTCAATTGCTTAGTGTGCTAAATAACTTGATTTTGACGATACAGCTGGGAATGTTGTGCTGTGTTCACACTGGGCATTCCTTTAGGTTTCTTTTCCTAGAATGTCTGGTAAAGTTTTCTGGTCTCTGTTGGATTATATATAAAGACCAGCACCAATGTAATTGATGTGTTGAGAGCAGAGAAGAAGCAGATATGATTGTCCCCCCTATGCACTGATTACATTGTAATCACCATTTCCCATTCCAGAACTCACTGTTTTTCTCTAGAGTTAAATTATTCTCTGAAATAAAAGGCCTTTATTTATAAAACACAGAATTGGACACAAGATAAATATTCCTGAAATTATGATGTTTGATGGACACTATTTTTAGTAATAAACATTTTAGAGGTTTTTATTTTAAGCTATTTATATGATCTCTACTTTAAAGTGACAAATGAGCTGGTTGACAGCCACACCTCCAGATGCAATAGCATGTTAAACATCAGTGTTGAGACAAATGTAGATGCATAAAGCAATGAGTTTCAGGCATTTCCAAGCCTCTCCAGTAAATCTATAACTTATTTTTTCAATATGGTTACTATTTCACATTGCAACTATAAGGATATTAAAACTTCAGACTCTTTTAAAAGGAAAAGATCTTAAGAACTTGATCTGACAAATTCTGCTCTAAGTCAGGCATATTCTAGAGGTCTTATCCTTGCCTTCTCATCAAGGGAAAAGCAAAAGGGAAAGCAGGATCAGACCACACCCAAGTTTAACCTGCAAAAGGAGCCCACTGCATATATTCACATGAATAGGAAAAGGAAGTAAACTACTGGCTTTCCAAAAAATAGTGTAGTTAGATGTTCACTGCACAGAAGATGAAGAGAGAGCATCTTTACTGCGTGCCTCTCCACAGTTATATCTTCTTGTTCATAATGATTTTGGATTATCCATGTTGGTTTTTTTCTGAGATTCTGCAATGAATTCTTATCTTCCTTAAGTTTTATTAATCTTGCCCAGATTTAAATGAATCTCCCCTGGGAGATAAAGCTATGACTCCTTTTTCTTCATCTAATTCCTCTAGTTCCAATCACTGGTGGCTTCCTTGCAGAACATAAAACATTACCACTTTTTGGAGCAACACTGCAAGCCTCCCTTTAAGGCAGAGGAAACCCTTCTTTTGCATATGAACATATAAAATGTGTAGTAAGTTCAATCCTTTCCTTAGAAAAGGGAAGAAAAGACAAGTTACCATTTCAAGTTAGCCCAAAAAGAAAAAGAAAAATATAGCAAACCCATGAAAAGGGGAGAAGAAGCAGGAAAGTTTTCATATTCTAGATCAACCCCTAGTAAGGCCATAGAGCTGTGCTGAGCAACTCCTCTCTCTACCCTTTAGTACACCTTCCCTCACCTTGTGCAGGTGAGTCCCAGCCCGGTCAGGAGCAGAAGTCTAAACAGCAGGGGAGCTGACAGGAAGGGCTGGCACAATATCCTTTTGCTGGTCCATCAAGGTGAATATGTATGTGATGAATACAGAACAGCAAAGAAAAACAAAACAAAATGGTAATGAGTGCCTGATGCAGCCTCCTGCTTAGGAAACTCCAGTGGGAAACCAGTCCTGTGGGAGTTTTCAAAAACCTGACGAAGGAACAGAGAAGTAAGAAGGTTTACTGTCCAGCAGAAATGATTGAATTTTCTAATTCTCCGCACATTTTGTACAAGAAAATTTTTGTGATTGTTCATCTTAAACTCAGGGAATTTTACAGCACAACAGGTGCTATGAAAATCAAGTTTTCTGGAGCTGTTGCACTTAGAATGAGCCTTGTGGGACTTTTATGAATAGATGGAGGAGAGAGAGATTGAGCAGATTTTTTAAGCCCTTTTATTTCACTCTTTCAATCAGCAATGCATTTGTGTATGTATACAATACATTTCTGTATGTACTGCTTTTTAAATATATTTTCCTGTGGATAAATGTTGTATGTAATTACCATCTTTCTTTTGGAAGATTCACGTGCCAGGTCTTAGCCATATCTTTCTTTACTATTCAGTTTATAGAGCATTCCAAGGCAGCCTGTTGGAACATATGTGCCATACCTAACACAAGGCATGTCCCAGTGCAGCCTGGGCTTCTACTTATGGTTATAATCATTAAAAAAACAAATGAAGCATTTTATGTGAGCTTTTAATAGACAATATGGAAGAACATTGTGTCTTCCACACACTTCTCAAGCAGTTGCACTATCACTTTTCATTGCATCAAACCTTTACATCACGTTTTTAAATCTCAATCCCAGCAGCTAATCAGGTCTAGCACTGTTTGGAGCTGCGGCTGATTTTTTGGTTTAGTTTGTTTGGATTTTTTTGTTTTTTCTCAAACTGTTTCCTAGCTCTCACAGAGTTTTTGGGTGTTTGAGGGTTTGAGTTTGGTTTTTTGGTTTTGTTTTTTTTGTTCTTTTGGTTTTTTGGGGGTTTTGTGGGGTTTTTGTTGTTGTTGCTGGGGTTTTTTTGGTTGGTTTTTTTGAGTTTGGTTTTTTTTTTTTAAGTTTGAATTTTTTTGGTTGATTTTTGATTGGTTGGTTTGAGGGGTTGTTTGGGGTTTGTTTGGGGTCTCTTCGCCGGTTTGCTTGTTTAGTTCTGTTGTGGTCTGTTTCATTCCTTGAAGTGGCCCATCAACAGGTTAGGCAGTACTAAACGTCCTGCTTGTAGCAATCCCCTGTTGTAGTAAGGAGCAATTTATAATTGCAAACACAATTGTTTTGAACTGTAAAAGAAATCAGCACTGACTGCTCGGCTGGGAATCCCGATGCATCCTGAACTTGGTTTTCTTCAGAGAAAGCCCCCTTGCTACCGGCCGTGCTACCCTGTGTAGTAGCAACAGTTCGGATAATACTTTTGGCCAATACTCTCAGAACCACCACTTATATCTTGATGGGAAACGAATTTTTTAGATTAGTTATTTACTTTGCCTAGATACACCGGTGTGTCAGGCGTTCGTTGCTCATGAACTCCTAACGATCGTGGCTTTGGGGTCCGTCAGCAGCAAGTTGTGAAACCTGACTGCGTGCTAACTACTCTTACATGCAGAACTACTCTTCCCGTTGTTTCTATTGAAAAAAAAAACAAACCTCCCTCCGTTTTTGTGGGTCCGTATTTTCCTTCAGCTGCTTCTGTAGCTCCAGCAAGAGTTTGGAGGGAAAAATGATAAAACAGAGAGAAGACTGAAAATGGTTTGATAAATGCGGTGAAAAGTAGATCAATTGCCTAATAACGATTTCTGATATAATTATTTTTCACCAAGGAGACCTCCGAGGCTGCAGTCATGTGGAAGGACAGTGTCTCTAAATAAAGTTTAGTTCCATGTTAAAGAACTAAAGAAAGGGACCTTACAGCTGTTGTACAGCTGATGTACAGCTGTTGCATCTGATTAAACTTCCATTGGTAGGGATTTAGGAAAAGGTGGACTTGCTGCTATTGGTATTGATTAATCTGGTGACAGTAGTAGAGTAAGGGCTTATCGACATGGGAAATATTAGAACAAACAATCAAAGGAAGGTTCCGATATAGATCATCAATTATGAAGTACAAACAGGAATCATAGATCATCACCCGGGGAAATAAGGACATCATCACTTGTATGTGTCTCTAAGTGTTTGTTAGCCACAGAGCAACTCGCAGACTCGGATGATTTTAATTTCTTTAACTCTCATTATAAATTCAGACCTGAAAAGAAGCGTGGGTCCTGCGATCCAGACCGTCAGTTCGTCGCTTGTACCTTGCCGGGAGTGGCAGTTTGGGGAAACCTGAGCTGTGAAGTGCACCCGGCAGGACCCCTTAAGCGTGTCCACTTGGTTACACCACCCTTGCCACAGCCTCTATTACTAATTTTTTTTTTTTTTCCAGAGCAAGGGCACCCTGTGAGACTCCTCTTGCTACTTGACACTAATTCGAAACGGATTAAAAAGCGGGAGGGGAGGTCAAACAACTCTCCTAGACCACCGCAACGGCGAGAAAACTTCAGACAGCCGCGGAAGCCGCTTTCCCGAGCTCGGCTGGCGCCGGGACGGCAGCGGCACCGGCTCCCGGCTGCAGAACGCCCGCGGCAGCCGCGGCTGCGGCACCTCCCCGGCTGGGAGCGAGCCCCTGCAGCGGCCCCGAGCCGCGGGATTTGCCTACGCCGGGGTCCACTCGCTGGGCTAGGGGATCTTTGCTCGTCTGCGTCAATTGCCCACGGAAAGACAAACGGAAGAAGAGTGGGGAAAGGAAAGAAAACCCCTTCTTCTCTAGCCGAAACAACTATCGCGTTTTTTTCCCCACTGGGAAACTCGATGAGTTGCCACTCGCCCATGCAAGGGTGAATTTCGTAATGCCACGATTGTGTTTTCATTTTTAAATTGTGCTCTTTATTTTTAAAATAAAAATCATCGATGCACTCTAGGAAATATCTTTGCTTTGATAATACCTAGTAGTGACTATTGAAAAGGCAGGAGTTTCAACTTTCTGAAAAGGTTTATTTCCAACCTTGGGATATAAAGCGTGTAAACTTAGAAACCAAAGGAGGACAAAAGCGTTTGCAAATTTATATGTATATTAAAAAAATGTAAAACCTCACTTCTTTACTCTAGGATAGCAGGTAAAACTGTCCCACGAGATTTCGGAGGGCGGGATTAGCACAAGAGACAGCTTGTCTTGTTCTGTAAAAACATCACACGAGCCCCAGTCTGAGAACCAGTTAGCACAAAACGTGTAAGAGAGAGCTTGGGATGTTTCTTCCGAAGGGGAAAAAAGCAGGAAAGTCACAGTTTAAGAATCAGATCCGAGGAAAGGTGCCTACATTTTGATAATGCTAAAGATGGGGAGAAGCTACTCTGAGGGATATTAGAGGTGGAGAGTTTGAGATAGAGGAGCACACAGCGGCCTTTGCCATCACCAATCTGCATTAAACGTGACTCGGTTCACGATAGAGAGACGGCCACAGCGCCTGGGACAGACGTGGGGACACAGTCTCCGTGGACTGAGGAAGAGCATCGGCCCTCCTGTAATACGGGAACGGGATAATTTGGAAGGGAGGCAGGCAGAGCACGTCCCGGTTTCTTTGGTGGCTCCGTGTTATCTCCTCGGTCCTGACCACAGAAAAAGCGCTGCAAGAGGGAGGGCTGGTTGGCCTTTCGAGCTTTAGCAAAGTGTCCGCAGCCCACGGACACGCGTGGGGGGAGCCCGGGCGGCCCCTCCGTGGGCCGGGGGGCTGCTGTGGAAAAGACGGACACTCCACCGGCACAGCAGGGTCATAAATAAAATCGGGGCGGCCCCCGGCAAGGGAAGGTCGGGGGCCGGGGGAGAGGCTATACGTCCCCGTCCACCAGGCTGAAGTGTTTGCCCGGCGCGGGGAGGCAGAGGTAGGGGATGGCGCTGCCCGGGCAGAGCAGGGGAAAAGGCAGCGGCAACAAGCAGCGACTGAGCAGGGGGTTGTCCTTGTAGAGGGACGGGAAGGAGAGAGCCGCGGCGGCACCGGGGACCTGCGGCTCCCCGGGAGGCTCGGCGGGCCCCGGCCCCTGGCCCTCGGGCTCGGACGACATTTGTCTCTTGAGCTTGTTGCGGCGGTTCTGGAACCAGATCTTCACCTGGGTCTCAGTGAGGTGCAGCGCGGCGGCCAGCCCGGCCCGCTCGGAGCTGCTCAGGTAGCGCTTCACATCGAAGGTGGACTCCAGCTGGAACACCTGGCTCTTGGAGAAGATGGTCCGCGTCTTCTTCCTGCCGCCCGCCGCCGATGATCTGACGTTCTCCGCGCCGCAGCCCCCGGCCTCTCGCTGCGGCGGCTGCCGGGGGATGCGTAGCCCCTCCGTGGGGAGCGGGGACCCCGCATCCCCGCCCTCGGGGCGGAGGCCGCGGCTCTTCCCTTCTGTCCGGAGCCGGCGGGACTCGCTGCCTGCAAAGGCAAAGCACAGCATCAGTCCCCGCCGCCGCCTGCACCCCCGCCCCGCATGCACGCACGGCCCGGTGGAGCGCAGGGAGAGGGTGGGGGACAGGATGGGGAGGGGGCTGCCGAGGGCTGGCCGCGGTCCCACACCCTCCAGAAGGGAGCAGAAGGGTGAGGCCCTTCCATAAGGATCCAAGGAAATCCCTCTGCCCGCTGTATGACAGGAAAATGAGGGGCTCCTGGGCACGGGACAGACAGCCCCAGGAGCCCGGGAGCGGGGCACAACACCCTGGAAGCAGGTTGGTGCGTGTGCGGCGGCATCTCCCCGCGTCCGCCCGCGGAGCCTCCCCTCCTTCCTGCCTGTGCGTGTGTGTCTGTGTCTGCGTGTGTCTGTGACTGCGCACGTGTGTACGTGTCTGTGTCTGTGTTTCTGTGTGCGTGTCTGTGTCTCTGTGTGTCTGTGTGTGTCTGTGCGTGTCTCTGTGTCTGTGTCTCTGTGTGTCTGTATGTGTCTGTGTCTCTGTGTGCGTGTCTGTGTCTGTGTCCGCGTGTGTGTCTCTGTGTCCGTGCCTGTGTCTGCGTGTGCGCGGGCCCGGCCCGGCGGTGCTGGAGGTGCCCAGGTACCGCCCGGATGGGGGCCGGACTGCGACCCGACGTGCGGGACAGCCTGAGGCGGCTGCTGGCTCCGTACCCGAGTCGCTGGAGCCTTTACTGGGGTCTTGCTCCTCAGGCCCCTCTCCCTCCTCTTCCTCCTCCTCCTCTTCCTCCGGCAGCGCGCAGCGGGCTGTGCCCTGCTCCCTGGCCGG
>VXAD01007430.1:3009789-3114221 GCA_013399195.1 Dicrurus megarhynchus
CATGCGAGTTAAACGGCGGGCAGGAGCGGGGGATCCTGCGGTGGGCGGAGCGCCGCGCCGAATGGGATCTGCGCGGGGGAAGCGGAGGGCGCCGGGCGCTGCCGGGCGTCTGCGTGTGTCTGTTTGTGTGTGCGTGTCCGTGTGTGCATGTGTGTCCGTGTGTGCGTCTGTGTCCGTGTGTGTGTCTGTGTGTCCGTGCGTGTGTCTGTGTGTCCGTGTGCGTGCGCGCCGCCCCGGGGCCGCCGTTCACGAGCTCCTTATTTAGGTCAATTAGGGAGCAAATCCCGGTGCGGGGGGGCGGCGGGGGCCGCCCCGGCACACGGGCCGCAGCAGGGGGGGCTTGGCCGCTCCACGTCCCGGCCCTCCCATTGGCTGGAGCGGGCTCAGCGGGCAGCCCCGGCAGCCAATCGGAGCGGCGGACAACGCGCCTATATTAATATCATTAATATCATTAATATCATTAATATCATTAATATCATTAATATCATTAATATCATTAATATCATTAATATTATTAATATCATTAATAATAATAATCCCCCGCCCACCCCCCGCCGAGCGCTTTCATGTGGCGGCCGCGGCGATGGACGGAGGAGATGCGCCCTCCGTCGCCCAGAGAGCCGGCTCCGGCCCCGCGGGCCCGGCTGCCGCCGCCGCGGGCTGTCGGCGGAGCGGTGAGGTTGTCCTCAGCCCGGAGCCCCCTGGTCGAGGCCTTTGAGTCGGTTTTGGGAGAGTGGTAAAGGGGCGACTGCCCCCCTGAGCAGGCAGTGGGTGTCCTGCCGATGGAGGGGAGGGTGCCTTCTAGGGAAGGGAAGAGGACTCTCCTCTAAGGAGTCTCCCGAGGTCCGTTTTGTTTGCCTTTATATATATGTATATACATATACGGGTATATTTTTATAGATGTACATACGATGTCTGTATAGTTTATTTAGAAAGACAGCCAGCCCCGCTCATCGGAGAAGGGGCCGTCCGGGACTCCCTGTCCACCGCCGCCCCGGGCGGGGAGGCAGCGGCGATGCGCTGCCCCCTCCAGGAACGAGCCCATGGTTCCCGGCGTTACCCCTCTTCAGCCCGACTTTTTAATCATTATTCTTACTGTAATCCCATTTCGTGGGAAGCTGCAAAGTCTGCCTCCTCCCGCCCCCTTTTTCCGACCCTCTGGAGCACGCCTTGAGACATGCACCCCAGCAACCCCACAAAAGCCCCCCTCGCTGCGGGGCGCCGAAGCAGGAGGGTTACCCTCTGCCTTTTCCCTTGGGACCAGGAGAGCCAGGTTAGTAGAAGGGCGAGTCGGTCCAGAGTGCGCGTCGGAGACTCGTGGAGGTTTGGGTGAGTACACACATGCCCCTGCGATGCTCATCTGCAGGTCAATCCTCTCCTCCTCCTCTGCTCTTCTTCTCTGCCGGAGGATCCCTCCTTGTTCCCCTCTGCGGTACTCCTGGACAAGTACCCCTTTCCCAAGCCCCGCCTCCCCTCCCGCTGTGGATCGGGGGCACGGGTTGCTGCCCAGCGGGAGTGTCCGGCGGGGCAGGGGCGCAGCCGGGAGCGGAGCCGGCCTCCCGGCCACGGAGCGGTCTAGCTCCCTTTCCCGGAGTAGCAGTGGGGACCTTTGAGGTCAGGGCTTATTTGTGAAACAACAACTAGGAAAAAAAAAAAGGAAGAACGAAGCGATGCAAACAGTCGGAGCTCTGAAATGGGCTCTGGAAAAGCGGGAATATACAGCAGCACATTCGGCTTTCGTTCTTACTTAGGCAGAGACCGAGGGCAGTCTAGTGAGCTGTAAGACGGGCGATAGAGCATTTGTCACTTGTTGCACAGAAGTGACGTTAACAAATATGACTTTTATGCTCTGTGCATTCTGCTTGTTCCTGCATAGGAAATATGAGTTCGGCCGATAGTTCTCATGCATACATAAACCGTCAGCTCTGTTTGACTGGCAGACTCAGAAAATACGTGTGCTTTCCAGAATAAAGAGAAGAATGCGGCCTGCATTTCATATATACAATATGTACATCGATAAAAGTTATGCTTGTGTCCTGTACCCGTATTTTATAAAGTGTCCCTACAGTGTGATCATGCAACTTACATAATATTGCTTGCTTTCTACTTATAAATAGTTTAATAAAATCACCACGAGTAAATTTGCTCTTGCTTTCCCACCCTCCGTATTTCTTTAGTATAACGTATAACTGTTTGGTGTGCAGTAATGTTGAACTGTGCTTGTGAAAATCATGTATACACAGATGTATTCCTGAAACACAGAACCAGGATGAGTATAATTCTATACCTGCAAACACAGTACTTGTACATGCATGTCCGTGTTTATTTCGGATTTTTTTAAGCTCGTAGTTATGTTTACACACTTTTTGCGTCGCTGTAGTGACATTACTAGCATTTCGTGGTTGATATTCTTAGTGCTTATTATTATGACAATAAAAAGGGCGTGTGTCTCCCGTAGCCATCCATCAGGGTAGGAAGCAGAAAAAGCACCCAGTGACGGTATTTTCATAATTTAATGTTAGAAAGACATCCTTGGCTCCTGCCCTAACGCCTTTCGGAGTCACCTGACTGGAGGTAGTGGGGCCCGAGGGGTGCCAAAGGCTTTACCATCACCCCGGGCTACCCCCGCGCCGGGCAGGGGACGTGCCGCAGTTCCCGGGCCGTCTCCGGCAGGATTCAGCGTGGTCGCGGCGAAACGAAACCTCTCCTTCTCCAACTGCCTTCTCTTCCACGGCCATCTCTTTGCAGCACGGTAAATCTTTATTTTTTGCAGGCAGGGGAATGGAGGGGAATGGGCAGGTCCTGATGCCTCCCGTGGGTCAGGAGGGAGACAAAACGCGTGATTTTTACAGAGGTGGCCTTGAGACCGTGTTTAGACTACAGGTGGTGGGGCGCCTTATTTTTTTCCCTCTTTGGCTCTGTTTCTTTCCCAGGTACATGTTTTTCTCCGAGGTGTCGGAGACTTCCAGCTCCAGCGCAGCTCTGCGAGGTGCCGGACGGCCGCGGCCTGTGGCCCCGGCCCGCTGCCGGTGGGGTCTCTTCGGCTGAACAGTCCTGGCGTCCAGTTCGTGCCCACCCCTCGCCTGGGTGCTCGCTGGCCACATGGTGTGGAATGCCCGTGGGATATCCCCCCGTCGCCATCTCCGACGGCTCCTGAGCCTCTGTCAGTGTTTGCTCGACAGCCGGCTGACACGCAGAGGGCAGGAAGAAGTGGGGATTTGGGGCCGGGCTCCGTAGGGAATCGGCAGACGGAGGGCTATGTTTGGGGCCGAAAACGCGTATGTGAGTGTGACAAGAGCCTCCAGTGAGTCACGGTGCTGGCGGGCCGGCCACTCCCGCCGCTGCCCGGCCGCCTCCCGCAAGGAGTGGAACGGCTTCCTGCAATGTGAATGCAATTACCCTGCTGGTGTTTGATGTCTCCCCTCACTCTCCCTTCACTGCCTCGATGTGTCGTAAAATAAAAGCGAAATGAAAGGCAGGCTTTATCGCTCGCACCTCTAACTTCTGTTCCTCTTTGCTTTTAAGGGCCGCAAACATTCGGAGCCCGGATCTTTGCGGGGGCTATTGACCCCCAGCGCTGCGGGCAGAGGTGGCTTTGGGCAGAGGCATCATGCTCCCTTCTCCGTGCCAAAAAAAGCGGTGCTGAACAGATCGCTCAGTTCCTGGCACCTTCCTAAGAGATCAGACGGCATCGCTGGGGGTAAGGGAATTGGCCAATATCTGCCTCTGCTTGATGTTTATACATATATATTTATATGTAGATAAATATATATTTTTATATTATGTATATATATAAAATGTGTAAGTGTACACATACACACACATATATATGTATATATGTATGTGTATACTTATAAATAAAAATACTGTTTCAGCCATGTTCTCTTTAGGTGCTTGGGTATAAAAATAAAACAAATAAAGACTGCATTAGCACCTTCAGTAAGTAGTCGAGAGCCACCAAAAAGCAAAAACAGTTCCTAGAAAGTAGTGTTGCTTTTTCGGGTCCAAAGCTCCTTCGGAGGAGCAGAGGTGGTGGAATGGTTCGGATACCTACTTAAAAGCAATACTAAAACAAGAAAACAACAAAACAAACAAACAAACAAACAAATATCCCCCATAAAATACTGATCAACCAGAAGATGACTGTACTCCCTCTAAACCTCTGTGTAACACCTTCTTCTCCTTCTGCTCCTTTCGGGAGGCGGGGGCCCGCTCACCTTCCCGGGGAGCCACCCAAACTCTCCCGCCCGGGCACGTCTCATCCCTATAGAGTTCGCCAGGTCCCTGCTCCGGCTCTGTCGTCCTCAAAAAGTGGCCGGTGCCGAGCAGGACCCAGGCGTGGTGGGTTATGCCCCACTGAGGCTCACAGGGACAAGCGGAGGGGACTTTCCAGAGGGGTGTCCCTGCCAGCCCCCCGCCTGGATGGAGGTCCCATGCGCATCTCACGAGGATACCCCATTTTGAGTGGCCTCTGCGGCAAAGGACAAGGACACAGCAGTGGGAAACTTTTTCTTGCATGTAGAAAACCCTAAAGCCCCAAAAATGTGAGTTAAATAGCACTTAAGTGCAGCAACACTTTGTGGATTCTTTCTGAATTTGAGGTAAATTTTAACGGGTCCCTGAAGATGGGGAAAAAGAGAAAATTATTTTTCTTTGCACTGTATTATCTTTATAAACCAAATCCAGCTGCATTCTTCACCATCAGTGATACTGGAAGAGAACTTTTCCCCTTTCAAGGACGCTGCATAACCCATGCTGTGTCCCATGAATGTGTTCATTATTCACAGATAGTCACTAAGTGCTTTGGATGGAAACTTCCAGCCTGTGGCATGTCCTGAGTGTCCGCGATGCCTATTTATTGCTCGTTAGAGATGCCATACAACTGGCAGCATGAATAGCATCTCTTAAGAGCTGGCTTCTTGCTAAGTGAGGGCTATTTTAACCCATGATAAATTATCGAGCCTGGAGAATGTCCTTGGGTACCTGAATATACAAACTAAGAAAACAGTTCGGGAGTGGTTTTGGGGGATAAGTATTCCCTTGTGTTAAAATTCCAGGGCCCTTTCAGAAATATTTAATCGTTTGAGTGGAGATGGGGAGAGAGAGAGAAAATAAATCACCAGTAAATTATATGGTATCTTAAAATAAAAAAGTAGTCCCTACTGAAAATGAGATACAATTACAATAAAATCTAGTTTTAAAGTAACTTTTCTAGTAAGGTATTTGGCATTGATTTCCTTATAAAATTTTAACTTTTTTTTTTTNTGTACAGTGAGAAAATGCATGGTTTTATTGGTACTGGTTAGGGTCAGCCACAGGAGAATTATGGAGGTCATGTGAAATAGGTGCCAATAAAGCTTTTATTATTGTTATACAGACAAAAGAGCATTATGGAAAGAGATCCTTACCAGACCTAACCATGGATATTTTGTTCTGTTAACAATCACGTTGGAAAATACAGAGACACTGTAAAAAAAAGCCCTGACTTTTCAAAGCTTTTCAGAACATTAACCTATTATCAAGTAAGATTTTTGGAATAATTTTCCCCCAGAAAATTAAGGTTTCCTGAAATGAAGCACTGCACACAACACATTATTTTGTCTAAATAAAAAGATCTAGGGAACTGAAAAATAAAACTTGCACTGTCACAAGAGAATATAACTCTCAATTTTGAAATAACATATAACATTTGATTTTTGTGTTATGCAATATAAGAGAAAAATCAAACTATTTTTTGATTAGCAAGGTAGTCGTTTGTTTGTTTGCTTGTATGTATCTACAGTTTGAATCTGGATATTTTCTGCAAAAACTTGAAGCTGAGGATTCTGAACTAAAAATTAAAATGCTGTTCTCTTTTCTTCATCCAATCTTGAATGATTTTAGCAGACCATTATATGTTGTCAAGGACTGTAATGAACGTCCACATGTGTTGATAGATTGGATTCCTAGATCAAACTTCAAAAACTGTTGGAGCTTAGTGAATTTCATAAAAACTCATACCTTCTTAAATCTGATTGACTCAGGAGTTTTAGATTAATTCCAGGACTGAGCCAATTTCAATCAAAGAAAGTATTAAGAACTTACAGTACAAAACATCCTTTGTACTTTTACAGTTGTGTAAAAGGAAAACTGATGCATGGATCAAAGTTAGCTCCCAAATATTATTAACATCTTCTACAGGGATACTCTAATGTTCAAGAAAACTTGTGAAAATTGCATGAAACTTTATTATATTTTAAAAATCACATGTATTTATGATTTATATTAATAAGAAGCAAGTGTGCTCTGCATAGATAGAAAACAGAAAGCATCTCCTTTCCACTGACTTTTGAGTCATTCATCATAAAAGAGGACAACTATTCAACCTTTAAAACTGTCATTAGATCAAGGAAAGTGTTTTCCACTGTCATGTGAAAATTATGCTTCTCTAAATTATATTTGAGTAAAGCATACATATGGTCTCCCAAACAAAAATTCTTTCACCAATGACATATATACAAATGTAAACCCATAAATTTTTGAGTCAGTCCAGAAATAATCTTTATAGAAATCCATGAGTAGAGTTTATGTGAGTCATTAAAATCTGGGGATGAATGTAATTTTCAAATGGCTCTGTAATAGATTATAAATGGTTTTGCAATGCTCCAACATTTGTGGAGATACATATCTGGAGATATATACAGTTACATACATATGAATATGTTTATTATGGTATACAGAAATTACATTTTCATACAGCATGAAAATAGTGTTGAAATGCCTTTAGAAAGGATTGGACCTAGTCAAAATTAATATTGTAATGAACTCAGATCCTAATGTAAATCCATGGAAACCCCAAATGCATTCACTTTCTTGTTCTGAATTATTTTGTTATCCATTCTGATTAGTCCTAGAAAACCCTGAAGCAGTAAGAAGGCTGGGTCAAGCACTGAGTGAACTTGGTGGTAAAGCTCTGTTTGCTTTCTCTCGTCGAGCAGCGCTGGGAGGTGCTATCTTCCCCAGGATCTCAGTGGGGCTCAGCAGGAAACACAACCATATCAGCTCCTTCTCATAAGACTCCCCTTTGACTTCCCAAACTCCTGGAGTTGTGTTAGGATGGCGCGAGCCAGTTCCCACAGTAATTCATTATGAAACCTGAGCACCGCAGCTCACATTCTGCCCTTGCCAGGACATGAGAAGTCAACCCAGAAATTTACACAAGCCTCTGGCTATGAATAATAAAATCTACACTGCAGTTAACTGAAATTGGAGCAATAAGTGACCTTGCTGCAGGAAAATTTCCGTATCACACTTTGTAAATGCGTATCTTGCCCAGAGGAAGTTAAAGTCTTGATTTAAACGAAGACAGTACTGGAGAAGTGGGTGAGGAGAGCTGAAGGTACAGCTTAGTTGTCTGCCACACTAAGTGGCAAGAGGTGCCAATGCCCCTTTTACGTCCCTCTCTCATGCAAAATTCTCCTCACACATCTGCTGGAGGGGACTAATCAAACTAAATAGAGGCTTCTATGTTTAACCTTTTCATCCTATGCTCCTCCTAAATATAGAGCATATCTAGCCAACATTGTCCACACGTTCAGGGGGTCACCATCATATAGGAAAAGTCAGGTGAATCACCTTGCATGGCCCCTTCCAATGGTCTGTCTTGGGGAAAATATCTTGCTTCTCCATGACAACACGTACCATGGTGCAGAGGGATGAAGGGCAGCTCTTCAGAGAAGATGCAGTCAACACTCAGCTGGAGGTGGGACTGGTCTCTTTAGCAAGCACACTGGGATGGTGGGGATGGTGATGAACCAGCAGGGGTCCAACCTGAAGCCCCCAAAACCCTGTTGTTCATCTGACAAGGGACCACAGTTTCCTTAGATAGCAGGGAGAAGAGGTGCCCTGTCACCATGGTGCGCAGGTGTGGTAGTTTCTGTAGGTGATACGTCTTTTGCAGAGGAGAGATACCTCTTGCCTACACTCCCTCCTCTCCCCTGCCAGCATCCTTGCAAAAGTCTGGCAAACACCAGCCCTTTAGCAGTATTTATAGCTATATCTCTATCTGATGAGCCACTCTAAAAGTAGGTTAACTCGAAACATACCACTTAGCTGCTTGGAAATACAGATGTGAAGGGATATCTGGTTCTAATATACAGATCACCTTATGGTGTGGCAGGTTTCAGTTTCCACAATAGAGAGTGCATTTGTGCTAGGAGTGATTTAAGCCATTTGGGACCTTCAAAAGCAGAAACTCTTCATGAACCTTATTGGAAATGACTACACTTGGTGAAAAAAAAGGAAAGAGAAACTAGAGGGGTGATCCAAGATCACAAACATCTAAAGAGTGGAAAGGAAACCTTTTCAAATGTTGCTTTCTCACAGAAAATGCCTAAGATAAGTGTTTGAGAAGAATCTCCATTCCTTTTTCGAGCTATGAAGTCCTGTTAATGCTAATGGGACTATCATCTCATTGCAGAAAGCCAGCAGATTTAGTAAAGAACAGTCAGTTTATTGAATATTATCACTATCAATCATCATATTTTCTACTGCATTTTCCATTTTGTCTCTTGCTGAGGGGGGCAAGGAAGAGGACAACAAAGCAGGTTTTTCCTTTCAGATACACCTGGTGGATTTGAGCTCTGCTATTTCTTTTTCCCTCAATACAGGAAATCCCTTAGGAAGAGCAAAATATCAGCATAAAGATTGTCTGTACAGATTGGAAAGAAGGATTTTGCCCTTGGGTCCAAAAGCTGGAATATTTTCTGCAGATCATAGACTCCATAACACATATGTACTTAATAAATAAGCAAACAAGCTTGTGCTTAAGTGAGGCTTCCATGCAGTAAAGGAGAACAACATTTGACAAGTTGGGGTCGAAGGCTTGACACTTACATCCCATGTATCCCAGAGACACTTTTTTCAAGTATCTACTTTTCAGGTTCACACCAACTGTGCTTTCGAGGTGCACAAGAGGAACTTTTCAGAAGCTTATACCAGGTGATCTGAAACGGTGCTTCCTCACAGATCTGAATGACCCCACACAGAAAATGTGTGGAATACATCTACCTTGTCAAAGGGGGAAACCAGCTGAGCTAAGAAGTCTTTCCCTCATTCCCATCTACTGTCTCACTGCCTGCACAGTTCAGCAGGGAAAACAGCAGAGGGGAAGCAGCTGGAACGATGCCAGCACTTGGGGCTTTTGGCAGCCCTCTGCAGCAGGAGTTAAGAGGTCTTTTTGCATCCCTCTTCTCTGGAGCTGTCAGCAGGTAAAACACTCTGCCATGTTTCTCAGAGCTGCTGAAACATGATGTGCTCTGCCTTCACCTTTGGCAGAGCTTGCCTGACCCTGCCTTGCTCCTTGCTTAGGGTGAGGCGGATTCAATCCCCTTGGCAGCCCAGACGGGTCACCCCAGGCTTGGTCAGGCCTGAGGAGCTGTCCTCTTACATTTAGCAAGAGGGAAAAAGGCCCCTCGGCTGCTTGCAATTGCTGAGACTCTAAGCACAGGTTTTGCTTTCATGAGTGAACATTTAACAGTCATGATAGACAGACTCAGCAACATCTTATCAGTACCTTTTGGCTGTCAGGTCAAAGGCCTGAACACCTCCAGGTCTCCACACCAAGTCTCCACAGGGTTTACTGGGGTGAAGGACGCATGTGTTAAACAAGGTGGCTTTCCACAGCAGCAAACACATCATTCCAGTGCCCCATGGTCCCCACTCAGGGCAGGAGCCAGACAGGAGTCAGATGTCAAGTCTGATAGATTTATCTTGACTTTTACCATGCAGAGGGGCAAGAGGGACACCTGTAGAGGGTCATCCATCTCCCCCTCTGTGCATCCCTTCTTGGCAGGGATGATCACTGTTGCAAGTGTTGCCAAAATCGCTGTAGAGGACATTGACATTAAACCAAACACCTAACTTCTAGCTGTTTGATGCAGGTTGAAAAGAAGTCCATGTTTATTTCTTGATTTTCTGGTTGCTTCTATCTTGCTTGGCTGGAATAACCCTTTCCCCTTCCTCCATTTGTACCTTTTAGTGTGAAGAACAGCAGAAGCAGACTAAAGACCTGACTCATCACTCCATCTTTAGCTTATCCTTAAAAATGTATGCTCATAGCCTCAAAACTATATCAGTACAAAGCTGCATGGCAGCCATTCCCTTGCATAAAAGGCAAGTCTTGTGTGATTTTGACCAAATTATTACATGGCACAGTGAAGTCAAAGTAAAGTTCAGCTGAGGATAAAAAACAACGTAGATTAAATTTGCTTAGATTTGTTGTTCTTTTAGTCCACAGGGATAAAAAACAATTGATTCATCTGGAACTCTTAATTTCCACCATCATTTAAATTGTTTTATTAAGCACAACAACTATATTATTCTCAGTTAACTATGTTTGGTTATGTGTGTCCTAATCTCATGTTCAATTCAGAAAAAAAATGGTGTGACAATGAAATATTTCCTTGGACGTTTTTTGTGTTGATCCAAGAAGTCTTGTGGGCACCTACCTCTTAGATCAACAGAGAATTAAAAAGAGGCTCTGATTCAGAGTCAAAAAGAGCAAGCATCTTTTTGCCTGATGCTGGGCTGTTGCTTTCTATCTTGTGCTGAAATTCCAAGTGTTCCTACACACAGGTTTTCCCTTTTCATATATCTACTAATGCCAGTTTAAAATCAAAAAAAAAAGGAAAAACCAAACCCAAATCCACTGAAATCTGACTCAAAGAAAAGATACCTTAGCCTTATGAGGTACAAATTAAAGTGCAGGTTATTCTTGAGAAATTTGAGTCTGGGGAATCTGAACATATTTCTGTAAGGACCAAATCTAATGATGTATGGGAAGGATTAATGAGGATTTTAGCAGTACTTGCATCTTGCTGATTCTTAGTAACACTCAGTATTCAGAGAGCTTTGGGAGCCTTTCTGACAGCTAACAAGGACTTATAGATTCTTTAGCTTCAATTTAAATTCAGATTAATATTCCAGATTAGTTTGCTACTACCAATTTTGTGAAGACTAATAAAACCCAAAGATTGTATCTGTACCTAATCAGAAATTAATCAGGGTATGTAGATGCAGATTATTTGAAATTCTACCACAACCAGCATGATTAAGAAAAGAATCATAAAAACCTTAAGGTTGTCTTTCACAGAGTCTGAATCTGGGGAAATTTTTAACTGGTACGTAAGTTTATATGTCTTCCATTTGACAAGAGTAGTTTGGATCTGGATGAAATCTGAGGAAAGAAATTATAAAACTGTGCCTTTCCTTGAGCTGGAATCTTCTGGATCTGACCTATTTAAAGGTAGTGATTTTGACCATAGGCCACATGTTCTTTGTTTTGGAGTTATTTCTATTCTGCAGTCTTATCTGATGTTTCTTCCATGTGCACATTTAGCCAGACTTCCTTGGTATGAAACAGTACACTTGTGAGGCAATGCATGGGAAAGTATTTTTGCTAGCGGGAATCAGCATTTTGCATCTCTTCCTTGTGTAAATTAAGTTAATAAGAAAAGTGTCTGGTGGCTCTGCACTAATTTTAAAAGAGTTTAAAATATTTTTCTCCTTCCTGCTTTAGTTTCCTCTTTTAATCTTCTTCCAGAATGTGTGCCTGTATTAACTTGAAGATGCGATTAATGTAAGCAAAACATAAGTGAAAATAAAATGACACAGAGGAACATCTTCACTAAGCCTTGACTGGAGACATGATGTGTAGATACCTTTTAATTTCTTAAACACCGGGGCAGGATTTAGTGTAACTGCAGACCAAAAGGACCTTTCCACAGTGCACCTCGGGGCTACATCCCTCCCCTGACTAAGCACAGACCTCTGCAAAATGCTCTCAACATGGCCCGACGGGTGTGTTTTTCTCATTTCCCTCACTAAAAGTTTATTCAAAGTGGAGCACAGATGAGATCCGCGGTGTAAAACAGCTCCAAAATGGTTCTGGTGCTGCAGAACCCCTTGGGATGCTCACAGGTGTTATGAGAGCATAGTGCAGGTAACCCATCTCGGACAAAAACCACTGCTGAGGTCCAGGTGGATTAAGATTTTCTTCTAGCAGTTCTGCATTGCACAATCCAAATGTACACTAAACTTAGATCTGTACTTCTGCCAAGTTGCGATTTATAAATAAAAGGCTTCAGAGCAAGCCAATTTTCCTACTTAGTTTTAATAGCTAATACTCTGAAAACCTCAAGGCTAATTAAACTGTTCATTGTCCTGCTGCATTTAATTATTCAGATATTGATCTAACATCTTAACACACAAGACAAAATAGTGACACATTTTATATTTGGAAATGGAAAAAATAGGAAGCAGACCTGCTTTGAAAATGATTTAGCAGTTAATAACTGAACTCAAAGATCAGTTTCCAAGTGTTGATTTTTTCTCATGAGCCACATAGACTTTTTGTCTACTTTAAAAAACAGAAAAAGAAGAAAAAGAAGGGAAAAAAAAGTAAAAAGACCCCTAACAACAACAAATGAATCCCAAACAAATAAGCAAAACCCTACAGAATTATCCATAAAGCCTGCCTCAAATTTCACATCTAGCTGAAAAAATATCCTGCCCAGAAAATTGCCAAATCCGTGTGTCTCTACAAAGATGGAGACAAGTAATTTGTAAAATCAGAACAGCACAGGGCAATCCTGTGTTCAAGTTCTGACCCTACCTAAGACAACCTCTGACCTTGGACTAATAAATATTTAGCTTGCCTTGTTCCTCCACTGCCTGAAAATTGAGCCTTACATGTTTCCCTCTTTTACTGTTGTTTTAATTTAGGTCCCCATCTTTCTGACACGGGCCTTGGTCTTGCTGGGTACCTAGCCTTGGGACTGAAATAGAACCCCACACAACACAGAACAAGCTGCTCTATAAAGACAACTTTGTCAAGGTTCTTCTTTTGAAAGAATGAGATTGTGTTCCTTCTTAGGTTTTTCTTTTTTTTTCCCCCTAGGAAGTTTTCTCATGACTTTATAGAAAAGTTGTTTTCCCCTTCCCAGCCACAATCTGTGAATCTTTTGAATGAGAAACACATATGTTCTGGGTCCACCAGCACCATTTCCACTTTTATTGTTACATAAAACAGAAAAAGAGAACCTGGGTTATTTGTAGTGGAAATAATCTGTAGTTTAGTCATTTACAGCTAACTTAGGCACCCCAATGGGCACAGAAACTTATGAATATAGCACACAGTCTGTCTCATGCACAGGACACATTTATCAGAGGCACTGTGCCCTAGCAGTGCCTAATATCCTCCACTGACTGTGAGGAGAGTTCATGGTGACATGTCCAGAACATCATTAGGTTGTTTAAAGGCAGCTACTTAGTGGGTTTTCATATTCCCAAAGTCATCCAAGATATTTACGCAGGACTTCAATTATGACCCAGGACTTTTGGGAGACTGACAGGGTGCTGGAGCAGGACCTTTTAATGCTACATGGCTCAAGTGATACTGGACATATTGCTCTGGCAACTGACTCCCACTTGCAAAGACTGTGAGACAAATGGCATCATTAATGTCTAGTTTTGTGGGTTTGTCATGTTGTTTTGTTGCTTTTCCCCCCCCAGAGGACACGCTAAAAAAGCAAAGTGATTCGCCAAACCTATTCCCACTGGAATTGATTCTGTCTGCTGAATGTAAGCCCTATGGTCAGAAGAGCCCTCGGAGGAGAGCTCATTCTCCTGCTATGGAGCAAGGAAAAAACTATCATAGAGCAGTTCAGTTGCCTTATCTGTCCCTCCAGTGACACTCAGGCCACCTTCAACTCGCTTCTGGGGCAAAAGTAAAAAAGATAATGAAATGAGCAGAAGACAATGAGGTCCTCTTGACACCTCTGAAATGGAGACTTCACTGCAAGAGTAATGTAGACTGCTGACCCAGCTCTGGGGACTTCTTTATTCAAGGCAGCACAGACCAGACACTTTGATGGGAGGGACAAAGCCAAAGCTGCTACAGTGAGGGAGCACCACAGAGGGCAACAGACTGTAGGAAAGGTTTCCTATGCCTTCGTCCATGCCAAGGTTGCACTTCCACTCAAGACTTTAGTCCAACAAGCTGTTAAAGTCCTATGGCTGGTCATTAGATAGTTCTAGAATAATCTTTTTGTTGGGAAGAAGTAAATTTAAAATTTTAAAAAACAACATGTATTTCAGTACAATGGCTCAGCAGGGGATTGACTTAAAGCTTGACAAATGGGAGACATTGCTTTATGCAAAAATGCAGCGTGCTCTGCTTTGCACCAGGAGAAAACATGGCTTTTCCCTTAGCTGGATCTAGCACCAGTTATAGGTAGAATATACATAGAGGAATAGCATATGGCATCTGGTCATTATTGCACAATTCACTGGCTGGTAACTCCTGTGCTGCGTCTCCAGCTCAGAGTAACTGACACCAGATAATACAGTTGGGATTAATCCAGGCCTTATGAAGTGTTCCAAAAGCTCGGAGTTAATTACTATGCTTGAGATTCCCAGATTGGCATATGGTGCTAAAAAATGTTGTGCAATTGAAGGCAAAGCATAAATTTTGCAAGAGCTGTATTTTGCCAGAAAACTTGCTTTCCCCTCAGATTATTTATTGCTAACTGCAGAGAAGTGTCTTACATATGTCAGGGAGTTTCTTTTTGAATCTGCGGGTCCAGTTCCTGGTGTCCTTCAAAAAATTACCTTATAAATACCATCAGAAAAAAAAATATGGTTTCCTGTCTGGAAAAGACAGTAGAATTGACTGTCATAAACTGTAACAGATCACTTTGCAGTCACATTAAAATCAAGTTTAATAACATTAAAGCTTGTACATGGTGGGAAATTCCATTTTAAATTCCTTCACCATCTGTTGCTTAAAAGTCAGCCACGAGTATTTCCCTTCCACTTCTCTTTTCCTTAGAATGGTTGATGCACAAGCACAGGTTTTTAAAGGCTATACTCAGGGTGGGGTGTTGGAAGGGGAGCAGAAGGACCTTGGCTGTGCTGGAGTGGGAGAGTGGGATCTGCTGATAAATATCAGGGACTGAAATTTCACTCACCAGAAACTGTTCTATCACATTGAAATTATTCAAGAACTAAGTTGCTTGTTAAGCCATTTCTCAATGAATCTCCCCTGCTTAGATTTTGGAACTGCTGTTGGAGTAATCTGCTGGAGAGTTACAGAACTTTCGGTGAACCATTTATTATTTATTTATTTGTTTCGTAGTATATCTCTTTACTGCAACTGTCCGAGCCCTTCCTTCTGCCATCTAAACAGCACCATCTTCAGGCACATTTAAAACCTATCCATTACCTAGCGGTGACCTAGCTGTTCCTCGTACTGGGAATGCTCTTTTTCTGGTGCTGAAATTGCAGATCTTCTCCTCCTGGGTTTTCCCTGAGCATTGTCTTTAAGTCTTGACACTTGTCAAAATTATTCTATCACCCCAAGATGCGACTACCAACTCCCTTCCAGTTGCACCCTTTTTTCTGTATGATTGAATCTTTTCTCAGAGAGACACTTAAATTTCCTTTAAAGAGTTTGACTATTATACCTGTTTCACACTGTTTATTTCTATCATTTATTGTGATTTTTTTTCCTGATCTCCTCCGTGGAAAGACCAAATCTATTTTCCTTGGTGTGTTCAAACAATATATTCCCAGTTTCTGTTTTTAACCTTGAAAGAGACAAAGAGATTTCTAGATCAACTCTATTTTGCTATCTACTTGTCTTGAACATATATTTTTAACACAAGCAAAATCTAGTTAAGTCAAAAGAAATATATGAGTTATTAGTGTCTAGCAATTATGTTTGTTTCATATAAACAAAACAAGTCTCAGTTTGGTGAGTATTAAAATCACGGGAACATGCAACAAGAGATATTCAGTACATTTATAATGTCATGGTAACCACCCACTGTTATTTCCCCCAACAAAATGTCATTTGCATGATTTGTTTACTCCTTGATTTTTTTTTTTTTTTAATATCCAAAGGCAAATAAACAGAAAAAAATCCCACCGCCCACCTATGGTGTCTGTGCAAAGGCAGATTGTAAAGCTACTTAGGTAGTTCTTTATGGCAATGTTTGGCCTCTAAGAAACAAAGTAACTGTTTCTGCCCTTTGCTCGCCACTTAATAAATGACGGGGGGATGCAGTCCCTCCTTCCTGCCCTCCCGTTGCAAAGAGGAGGGTAGTGCTTAACTTCAAGGAGGGTACTCACATCCAGCATTGCCTCCACTGAGTTTCCCTCGACTCCATGGGATCTCTCCCATGGTGGGTCCTGTGTTCTCCTGCCTTTGCTTCATTGGATAGACCAACAACGTGGTGACACTTGAGGTTTTCGTTAGTCTTTACTCGGGAAAGAAAAATTCCTCAGTACTAAAACTGCTGGATTTGCCAATTTTCAGTTTTACTGCGAGAGATAATTTTGTCGAAGTTTTCACATGGTAATTAGGCAATGGTAATGAGGGTGAACGTCTGCACGGCGTCTGTAGGAAATGCTGCAGCGGGCAGCACTTGCCAGGTTCCAGCGTGTGTTACCAAGTGAGCAGAGAGAGCAGATGCGCTGGGGGCCTGTCCCGGTGTCCCGGCCTCCCAGACGGGGCCCTCGGGGCGTGTTAGCGGCGGTGGGTGTGTGATCCAGACGTGCAGCTCTTCAGACGCTGCATTTCTCCCGAGAAACAGGGTTATTCCTCAGCCTTGCTTGGCCTCCTCCTGCCCGCAGAGCCACGCCCGGGGCCGAGAGCCGGGACGGGGCACACGGGGCTCGGGCGGGGCGCACCGCTTATCCCCGGGGAAGCGGGAGGGAGATGGGAAAGAGTCTCGGGAGCCCCACGGCGTGCGGAGGTCCGAGGCTGGGCAAACCATCCCCTGGAAGGCAGGGTACCGCCGTGTCTTATTCCCTTGGCCCCGAGGGCGAGACTGGGGGGAAAGGGCTGCGCAGAGGGATGAAACTTGGCATCAAAGAGGGGCGGCAAGGTTGCTCTTCACTCCGGATAGGAACTAGGCTGTTCATAATAATGAAGCTTTTCGATGTTTTACAGCCAATTACAAAATTCTTGTGTCCTACTTTTGTAGGTTAATTTAAGGAGACGGAAGAAGCTGCGGTACCGGCCGGGAGGGGAGGGGAAGGGTGGGAAAGTACCGAGGCCACGCTGGAGGGGCCGGCCGGGGGCAAGGGGACGACTCAGAGCCTCCCACGGCCCCACGGTCCCAGGCTGATGCTCAGCCCGTCTCCAATGCCACCCGGCTCTGTCTCCGCCCCATGGGTCCGGGCCGGTTCGGCAGCCACAGGTTCTGCAGCTCCTGCAGTCCCGTCCCCAGGCTTGGGGTCAGCTCCGAGGGGACAGCAGGGATCCCCACGGTTGCGTCCCGACGTGTCGTGTCCTCCCCCCACGAGGGGAGCTACCGTTCCTTGGGAGGGCAGGGCAGATTCCGAAGATCCTCCAGACAGTGTGGTCCCCTAACAGGCCCCGGAGCGCCTGCGGCTCCGCCTCACTCCTCCAATGGCACTGGGGATTCGGGAGGATGCGCCCGGCGCCCCTTTCCACTCCTGAGAATAAGCAGAGACAGAGGAAAGGATCTTTTTCTCTTTTTCTTTTTTTCTTTTTCTCTTTCTTCCCTTCCCTTCCCTTCCCTTCCCCTCCCTTCCCTTCCCTTTCTTTCCCTTTTTTTTCTTTCTCTTTCTCTTTCTAATTTAGGCCGGTTTTATCTGGTTTTGTCTCTTTTTCACTCTGATTATTTTACTTTTTGAGATAAACCTGTGTTTCGAGTTCACTTCGTTTTGCCAGACCCTCTCGGCCCGGGAGCCCATGTTTCCCGGCCTCCCTTAGGAAGCAGCAGTGAGGGGCTCGCACCTTTCCCGACGCCTTTGCGGAGCAGAGCCCGGGCCGCCCCGTTGGAAAAACGGGACCAGCGCAGCCGGGCCGTCAGCGGAGAGGCGGGGAGGGCTGGAAGACAGGGGGCTAAATTTCTGTCCACCCAAAGCAGCTTCTGTTCACAGCTGGGAGGCGAATTCGATGAGTCCCCAGGGCTGCTCGGCCAGCCGGGCACCCTGCACCGCACCCCCGCCCCAGGGACAGCCGTCCCGGCGGCCCCACAGCCCCGCCGGGGTGCGGTGCCCGGGCCGCGGGGCCGGGGTGAGGAGCAACCGAGTCCCCACCCGCCGGGGGCTCTTCATTCGATCGCTTTCCCTCGCCCCCCAATAAAATGATGACAAGAGAACACAGGTGCAGCAGAGGGTATCCTCACGGAGCCCTGTTGAAGGAGGATCTTTCCAATAATTCTACTTCAGGAATCTGTCTCTTCCCTCCTTTAGCGTTATCCCAAAGCAGAGGTTTTATTTTTGGTTTTGGTTTTTTTTTTCCTCACCTGGGGTTTTTTTTTTCAAGCTATTTTTAAAGGCGTTTCTGTCTTTATTGGCTGTTCAGAAAAGGAAAAAGAGAATATTTCCACAGTACTCAGTTTCATTCAAATAAAGATCTTATAATTTTTTTTTTTTTTTTGCTAAGACTCCCTGGGACTGAACCAAACAAGGATTTGTCTTAAATTAATTCACAGAAAATAGGTGACTATCCTAGATGAAAGATAAATTCCCAGCTACACAGGTGTCATGTAGGAAGGCCCTGCATCCAGGTGTTCCCTATCCTTTTCCAGGTTTGACTTTATGAGGGTGAAGGTATTTTAAAGTAAGTTTTGATGCTTCTCTAGCATGCGCATCCTCTGTCGTTTCTCTGTTTTACAGCCTTGCTCAGATTCAAGAAACTTCTACCTGCTTTTGTTGTTGTTGTTGTTGCAAAAATCAATAGCAGAACAAGTATATTTCTCTGAGAAAAACCCCACAGAGGAATGCCCTGCTCCCTGTGAGCCATGATCCAACATCTGAGCCTTGGCACTGAATTCCCCATGAAGTGATCACAGCTGTCTTGCTGCACAGTTTGCAGCAGATTTTCTCTTCTCACTTCTGCACCTACATCTTCTTTCTCTTTTCCTCATCAACAGGACTCTGCAGAGCCCTTCTACAGCTAAGTATATTTGTTACTTCCCCACATCTTGGTTTTACCTGATTTACTTTGCTATCACTACCCTTCATATCACTCCTCTGAATTTTTGCTTTTTAATACCCAGAAATCGCTGGTGTCCGTGTCTGAACTCTGCTCTTTCACATGATATTGTCACATTGACAATATTTTTTAAAAGACACAGGTTTAAATAAAATGTATAAAGGACAAACAGAATAAAACATAGACCAGATCCTTCCATTCTTGAAGATGAGGTGTCTTTTGCCCTTTTTGGAGTCTTCTGAAGTCGGTGAGATATTATTCTCAATTGGCTTTTATCAGGAATCTCATATCAGTATATGCTGACAGAATTTCCCCGCTCATGGAAAACAAGCACCTAACTATAACTTCTGCAGCAACAGAGATGCTAATCTGACTCTTCTGTGCCAAATCTGGAATACCATTATTGCCAAAGATTAAATTTGTTTGTGCTTGCACAACTTTGTGAGATACATACCAAAGATCACTTTTCAGGTAGGCTGTAACCTCTGGTTGTCTCCTGGCAATGTGACAGGTTGTTAATGGACCTTAATACTGGGGAGATGCAAATCTGTTCATATGCTGAGCATCTTGGAGGTTTTGCATTTCAGAGCTTTTCCAGTTCTGTAAGATATTTAAGCCTCTGAAAACAATTTTGATTGCTTGGGAACTCATTAATATCACTGCGAAATCTTACCTACAAAGTTCTTTAGCATGAGGAAAGGCTGGAACTAACTTTGCAAATTTGTTCTTTATGATCATGTTTTGGGAAAGTCAGACCTACAAGCAATTAGTATTAAGAACTCATGAAAAAATTAGAGAATACTGAACTCATTGCCCAGACTTTGGTACTCCAAAACACAAACCACATGTCTTCAGGGTCTAGGTTTGAACATCAAGCTGAGTTAATTCAGATCTGATCCTATATGCAATTATGGATAATTTACAGGACCAATTCCATGCCCCACTAGTAGAACTGTATGTTTGCAGTATCTACATCTTTTTGATGAGGAAAAGAAAATTAGGCTTAATGCAAAAATATTTGTATAACTCATCTGGATGAAAGTATCTATATGATGTGTGTGGCAACATTATTTCTGGTCATGAAATAATTTATCTGTCTTTTAAGAGACTTTCTCCCTCTTTTAAGAGATTTAGTATGCAGATGCTAGCAAGGTTGGCCACACACTTGCTCTTGAACAGTCCAAGTGCATCTCTCCTACCTTGGCCATATCACATCAGTCTTCACTTGCCCAGGGGCTGCTGAATAATCCAAATTCCCAATATAGAGAAAACAAGGTGTCTTGAGTTGTGGTGTGATCACACTCACTGAGTCACTCTGGGGAATAGCTGCCCCAGATTTGCAGATTTTTGTAGGGATTCAATTTTTTCTTCATAACCATTGTTCACAGGAGCCACATCCTTTTAGTGCTGCAACTCTTTTCCAGAGCACTGGTTCCCTCCCTGCTCCTCTTTCCAAGGTACGTGCCTCACAGCTCCCAGCCTAATGGCATTTTGACATGCTGCTTGCAGAGCTGGGAAGCTTTGCTGCCCTCATAATGATCAACAGGAAAGAGTCTACAGGATAACGGAAATCTGGAAAACATGAGGGGTGAAAGATGTGCCTTTGTTTAAACTGCAAAAGGAAAAGAAAAAAAAAGTAAGAAGACAGGGGACAGCAGTGTTCTTTATGTAAAATGTGGCTACAAAGTTGGTGGTAATCACTTATAAGCAATTGAGAAAGAATGAAAAATAACTTAAAATTGCAGCAAAGAAAACCAGGATAAATATTAGAAACAGAGTCTGTTTCTTACAAAGGTATCCAGGAAAAGGGTTTGATAGTAATCCCAGGACTTGTGCTACAGAAATGCAGATCAGAGGAAGTATCTATAAGAGATTATCTAAAGTGATTTGTTTAACTTTAATGTGGAGGGTGGAATGGTGGGAGAGTGGCCTGGGTGGTTGGATGACTTCTTGACTTCTCTTTCAGTGCTTCATTGCTACAGAGCTATCTCACCCCTGGAGGCAAGGCAACTCTTGTCAGCTGGCTGACAGCTGATGCAAGGTGGAGATTAAACTCAGTTGCAGATTAACTGTGGTGGTAGAAATATGTTGATTCATGTGGAATTCAGGCTCTTAATTCACACCCAAACCACTGTCAGAGCCACTGCTGGCTTCAGTAGCTAGTACCAAGTTCTTATCTGGCAGGCACTACCATGTCCATTTCGCTGTTTTGAAGAAGTATCACAAGATTGGCCTCTTACCAAATCTATTCTGTCTCTGTGAAATATTGTGGCTATTTCAGCATGAGCTGTGTGGCAGTCAGAGATCAGAGCGGCACAGAAGGTGATTAGGCTGTTAAATTCACTATGTTACTAAATAAAAGTATTAAGCTTTTCATCCATCCCTTTGTTGTTTTATTTGAATAATTGTTTCCCAGGTTTTGGATATTGAAATTACTGCCTAAGAAATGGTCTCAGTGGGAGCAGAAATGATGCAAAATCGACCAACTGATAGGAAGGAAAGCTGCATTTATATTTCAATCATCAAGAGAATTACTGGGAGAAGAACTCAAAGTAGGAAGCACAGTACTGTTTCTCTAAATTCTGATCACAGAGGTCCTTTTCGTGGAAATAGAGAGGGGGGGATCAGCTTCACTTTTTGACTACATTTATTTGTTTTATTATGCACTGGAATAGATTAGGAGTGTTCATACAAGCAATTATGGCACCTCTGATGGGGCATGGGAATAAACAGGAGGGAGGTGGTAACTTTTCCATTTTCATATTTATCTGCAGTGTAAGGGGGACAAGTGTACACAAATCAGAAGGTGGTGGAACAGGTGGATGGTGAGGCAGAGAGAGGAAAAGAAAATTAGCATGGTGGAGGTAGTAAGGAGAGAAGGACAAAAGAGTGGCAGGCTGAAGTGCAGGAATCAAATAGGCTTGGAGTCATTGTGGAAAATCACCACCATATTATCTTGTGGTGAGTAGAAAGTAGCTGAAGAGAACAAGGTGAGGGAGGTAAGGATCTAAGAGAGGAAGCAGGCAGAGACATGGAGCTGGCAGGGCTGGAATTGGCACAGGAACATGGCAGGATTTGCTCGTAACAGCTCCTGGGCTTTCCTGCAAACGTTGCTCCAGCAGTCACAGCCCATGTCTGTGTGTGGATTTTGGGCACTTCAGAGCTAAGCCTTGGGGATGGAGGGTGGGGAAGGAGGATGCTTCGTGGGGATAAGCCGGAAGGAGACAAGGGCCCAAGCTAACAAATGACTCAGCTGTGAAGGGCAGGGGAGCCCTGAGGACAGAGAGAGCAGTGTCACAGAACCCTTGCTGCCCAGCTCAGCTCTTGTCACACATCTTCCCACCCTTTCTGTATAACACATTGGGCCAAGGAGCCTCAGTGCCATCTCCTTCTGCCTCCACCACTCACAACAGCAGAAATGAAGCCACCCTTGGCTGCTGCCACTCTCCCTGGGAGGAGAGCAGAGCCAGTACTAGTTATTAATCTGTCCTATGAATAAAGGAGGAACCATCCCTGCCCTAGGGCATCTCCAAGAAGCTGCAGTTCAGATGTGTACTGCACTGGGTATCCACCTCAAAATGGGTCAGGAGAAGCTGAACTAAAACCTGCCTGTCTGCAGGGATTAACCCATGAGGGATCCTCTCCTAGCAGAGTGCCAGACCTGCAGCCACAGCAGAGGGAAGGTGGTGCTATTATAAGCCTCCTCTGAAGACTGAGGTGCTTTTAATTTTAGTCTGGGAACTTTCCCCTCATTACCCTCCTGACAGGATGGGTGCAGACAGCATTAGGGATGCTGGGCTAGACACCGGCCCCAGAGGAATGTCCTCCTCCTCCTCCTCCTCCACCTCCTCCTTCTCCTCCTCCTCTGCGGCAGCACCTCAGCACAGGGGGAGGCACAACAGCGCTTTCAGTCAAACACCTTCCCTTGCAGGATTTCAATTTCCCCAACCAAAGGCGGCTGCAGGAGGGCAGGGAGCCTCCACCCCACCCTCACCCCGGCTCCCCGTGGCCCTGCAAGTGAGTCTGGCTGGTGCTTTTTCCCAGGGCTAAAGGGGATCGCTGATTAAAGGGGCCTTCTGACCAGCTTTGCCCTAGGAGGAGCTTACAAAGCCCGTTTGTTTAACCTTTTCACAGCAGCTTGACCCTGTCACAAAGAACAAATCACTCCGAAACAATGTTGAAGTGTGGGACTGACGGAGTTGCTCCCAGCCTCTTCCTCCTCTGCCGTTGCAGACCCAGGGATGAGTCCAGCCGTGGCGAGGAGCAAGGACCCTTTTCTGCCTCCCACCAGCCCCACAGCTTCCAGCAGCAGCTGGGAGTGTTGACCCCCACGAAACAAGGGCTGGGTGTGGGTGTCTGTGCTGAGGGTGCAGATGTGACACTGCCAGGGCAGCCTGCTCCTCACCTCCTTGATAACAGCTCAGGTTCTTGCCTCAGTTTTTCCCAAATATTGGATGAACTTAGAGGATTGTTTGCTTTTTTCCTGATGCTAAATCCTTCAGCCAACTTTTGGGTTTCTATTCCCTATTTTACACCTTTTGTGGACTTCTCAGCAGTGAAACCAGAGGACAAATAGACTCACTAGTTAAGTTTAGAAGTAAATATTTAAATTTTGTTACATTCATTGTTTTATGGATAGAGAAGGAACTGTTCAGTTAGAAATAACAATTAAAAGCTTATTGAGATACTCAGATTTTAAACAATAGTTCTCTTTTCCCTTAATACAAATTATCAAAGCAAGAATGCATAAATTGGACAAATGTTATTATATTCCAGTGTTTTCATGAAGTGATTTTCTACATGAACAGGAAAATGAATCTTAATTGCTTACCACAAAAATATCCTCAGGCAATGGTAGTACAATTAAGAGTTTTTCTTTAAATAGCATACAAGAAAATGCAGTACATATGGTGCCATTAGCAACTTCAAAACAGTATTTGGATATTCATTTAATTTAAAACAGCATGTGCTAACACAAAACTTAGCAGTAATAATAAATGTAAATTTGGGTAAGAAAGTAAACAATGCCATCTCTGTTGAGTGTGTAAACCATTAGTCAAAATCAACAGAACCAGATTTTGATAGCAAGTATAATCACAAAATATTTTATAATAGCTATTTTTTAAGTCTTGTTTTGTTTGGCTTTGATTGAAAAAAAATAGTTGTACAGAATTGTGTTTTATTGTGCTCAGTAACTTTTCCTTTGTGAATACTGAACAAATAGACAGCAGCAGAACAAAATAATGTGAGAAATGAGGAGTTGGATGACTTCACATTTCTGTTACAACCGTGTGTGTAAATTTAAACACCACACTGGTATTTTGTGTTTTTACCTAATGACATTCACTGCAGAATGCAATGGAAACAACCCCATGTGCTGAGGGTGGCACACTCAATTTAAAGGACCCATGGAAATCTAGCTGTGTTAGAGGCCAGGTGTTTAAATAAAGGTCCTTCCTGTAAAACAGACTAGGCTATTTAATCTCTGCCTTAATCTTGACACTTTTAAAGTCTGTGGGATGCTACTGAAATTAAGGTTGTTTGTGTATTGAGGATAACACAACAGAGGCCATTCCCACCTGCCCTTGCAAGGGAAAACATTAGTTTTCCATCTCAGTGAATTTTATATAATGGTGCCAGCAGGGAGAAAAAATAACAGGAGTGACACTGACCTTAGAGGTGTAAAATATCCATATGGAAACACTTCAGGAGAAACAAACAGGATGAGAGAATTTTACAGGTTTCCTTCTTGTAGGGAAGTTCCTTATTTTAACTGCCCCCTCCTCACAGCAGCTCCTGTGAGCCCTGGAAAACCCTGCAGAAATTTGTGTTCCCTGCTGCCTCTCAGAGCCTGGCCCTCACTGCAGCTGCTGGGGTTTCCTTCTCTGCACAGATGGGGAAGATAGCCAAGGTTCCAGGGACTGAGGCACAGCAAAAGGCTAATTCTTGACCCTCATGACAAATGAGCCACTGACGGGCAAGGGGCTGCGCCTCCCTCAGCCAGGAGCATCAACTGTGAATCCTGCCATGAAGCACAGTGCCCAAGACAGCCCTTCTTTGGGGAGCAGGGTCAATAAATTACCAAATCACAATGCAAACAGGAAACATTTTCTCGGCAAGGAGAAAACGTGCACCAAGCCACCCCACAGTTAAAAGGTAAGAGGTTTTGTGCAGCGCAGGAGAGGGCTATCAGCCTTGCTGGCATGTACGTCCTTCTTGCTGGAGCTGTTGCACTTTGTATAAATAATTAAATCATCTTTGGAGCAAGGACTTGACCCTGCATCTCTCGTCTCCCGGGTGAGCACCTGAACAACTGGGCAATAGACTCAATCTCTTGCTTTTCTCTCCCTGGCCCAATGAATATTTAATTGCCTGTACAAAGTGAAGCAGCTCCAATGGGAGGGAGTGAAAGCCAGGCACCTTGCAAAAACTCAGTAGCTCCATGGCCCTTCTTTTTTCCACCAGAGTTTGAGTCCCATGGAAAAAAGCCCTCAGTATGTAAGAGAGGTGGCTATGTTGACTGGATGGTCCCCTCTAGCAGAGTCAGAGATGGTGGGAGGCAGGTCCTGTCTTCTCACCCTTCCCATCCATTACACATACCCACCTACATAATTTATTTTGCAGCTGATGATATGGATGGCCACCCTTGAAATATTTGCCTAATGATTTAAAGTAGTCACCTAGGCAAGAGAAGAGTCACACAAAACCTGCATGTCCCAGCAGACTGTGCAGCTGCCAGGGCACATGCTCCTGCTTCTGCTCAAGTTGGTGAGAAAGTCAAACAGATGAGGTCGGATGAGTGGGACAGACCATGTTCCTGCTGATGGGAGCTTATGTCTTGGAAAGGTTTAGTCTCTCACATGGCTACTGCTTTCACACTCAGCTCCTTACTTTATCCACTGACTGATGCAGAGCGCAATCCAGCACATCCCAGCAGTAAAAAGCATGAGGAAGAGCTGCAGGGAATAAGAATGCAAAGAATAAGGTCATTCTGCCCAAGGCGCAGTTTTGGTTTTTTTATAATTCCACAGGAAACTAGGCCATCCAGTAAGGTTTTTAGAGCTAATGCAGATTTTTAAAAGATAGCACATATGATGTTTTTTTTAAAAATGTGCTGAGCCAGAAAAGATGCTACTCAGGTATTTCTGTAGCCTATCAAGGTCAGAGTGGAATGACAGGTGCCCTCTATGAGTGTCTCACATGGTCCTGAATCATCTCAGCAAACATTTTATTAGAATTTTTTTGCTTATAATAGGAATTAGGATTTAGAGAACAGTTATTTGCAACTGCACCAAAAATTCAACAATGGGATTGCTTAGGAAAGTGAGGAAGCTATTTACCTATTTAAAAAAGATAATTGGTTATAACCTCCATTTTGCCAGGATATTGCTGCATTTTTCCCAACAGATGTTCTTTCGGGAACATTTGGGTATCTATCATCACCTCAAAGCAATACAAAGCAAAACATTGTGTACTTACAAAAATGAGATTTTTTTTTTTTTAGTTTTCCTATTAAATTTCCTATTAAAAATTATTAAAAACATTCAAATCTAAGAGTGATAAAGAGCTATGTCATGCTATGTCTGGGCTTTATATTTAGGTCTCTGGGTTGGAAGTAAGTCTCCCCACGGGTAGACAGCAAGATTTAAGACCCTCCAGGCAGTGGTTCTCCAGTTATCCTCTGAAGGATATTACAGCCTACAAGATGTATCCCCTTGACATCATGCCCCAGGTGAGCTGTAAACATATGGCTCTCTACTCTCCAAATTTCCAAGTGCTGGCCATAGGCTGCAGACATGGAGCTGAGACACATCCCACTCCCTGCTCCTCCACTCCCAACTCGGATACTAGAAATTAATCTCTGTTGTTTAAACTGTCTTGCCCAAATGTAAAATTTACTCCTACCTGCTGCTGAATGGAGTTTAAATCTGGGGAGTCAGTGAAGATTAAATCTAGGCAGTTGTTGGGAAAGAGCTATGGCAACAGGAATATCACCTCTGCATCAGCAGCACTGGCAGGTGGAGGAGAAAACACAGGCACAAGGAGATTTTCTGACTTCAGGAAGGGGCAATTTGTTAAGCACAGACTTGCATTGCTTGCAGTGAATTAATTTATCACTTGATTTTACGATTCCAGCCCAAACTTGCTGAGCCATGGTTTTTCGCCTATTTTTCTGCAGCGAGACTGGGTCCTGTCTCCCAGAGCTTGTCGACAGAGACGATAGCAGGAAAGCGATGAGTCAAGAGCAATCAGATCAAGAGGGTCATTTCACGGACACACCAAAATGGCTGGGAGCATTTTCTGATCCTTTCCCTCTTCTCACTGCAGGATGAGTTATCTTTGCTGAGTGTGTTTAAACTAACCTTGGAGAAGGGCTGTGAAAGGCCCTGGAAACACAAATGATGTTTCAAATACTGCTGGGGGTGGCAGACCTACGGGTAAAGTATCACTGCAGCCACAACCTCTTGTCACAGCCCCACAGCACCACGCTATGCACATACTCACCTCATGAGACCTACCTGGCTGGCCAAGGACTCAGCTCTTCCCTATCATCCCTGATTCACATTGCACAGTATTCCTCAGCCATGCTCAGGACACGGATATGGCACACTGTACCTGTGAAAACTGTATTTATTTTGTCTTTACCTCTGTGCTGTTTGCCTACTAAATTAGGAAGAAGGCTTTTTGAACTTGTCGAGTTTCAGTCACTCTACAATCATGTCTTCTGTTTCTGCACTCACGGCTGCTGTAGGATTCCCTGCAAACGATTCCTGATTCTCCTGTCTCACTGATCTCTTGCTTGTGAGGATTCCCAGAGCAAACCTCCTAATGCTAATGTTCAGCCAAGGACAAGGGTTAGTTTCAACAATGTGTTACTTAATTTAAAGTGTGTTGCTTTGCTTTCAAAAGGTGCTTTAAGCTGTTGCGAGTGGCACCATCTCAGTTTTTTCAGGTCTGTGGGCAATGCAACCTTATTTTCCCAGTGCTCCAAAATACCCTTCAAAAGTAGTCTTTATGATTGGTTGTCACAGACAACATCACTTCCAAAATGTTGTGTATCACAAGTAGAACAAACTGTCTTAAAAAATCAACAGTCAAACCATGTTTGTGCTCAGAGAGAGCTGACCTTCACAAGTGAAGATGAAGGTGCATCCTGATGCTTGGAGGCAGGAGGGTGGTGAGGCCAGTGCATGAAGGGTATGTGGCACTCATGTTTCCAGATTCTTTCCAAGGCAACAGGACAGGGAGGCTTAAGATCTACAGGGGTGTTGAGCACCAAGTAGCCCAGCAGAGCTGGACAGAAGACTGAGAAGGCAGACACAGCCAGGAAACAGTGATAAATTAAATTTTCTTCTTATTAGCTCATTTCTATTTCTCTTTCCTCTAGGTCTGTGCACTACCCTGATTTGGCTTTTTTCTTCATCTTCACTTTCTCCTTCTGTCCTATATTCAGCTTTCCCCAATAGCAGTCAGAGCCTAAACCTCTCTCTTTATGCTTCCTCCTCTCCGGGATGATACAAAACAATGTCAACAGATGGTGGTTTGTGTGTTTTCATGTGTTTTTCATACACGCACAAATTGATTCAAAGAGATACGTTGTGTACCCTTTGCTCTTCCCTCCTACCAGGGAAACACAGACTGAAAGCAGAGCTCCTGAAGAGTCCTTAGTCCTGCTGTTCTCCATAAAATCACACATAGCAAAACCTTCTATAAGTCATTGGATTGGGGCCATATGCCTGGTGTTATGAAATATATGGAGGAAATACGTGCTTCTCAGTAGTGTGAGGAAAAGCCACTCAGCAGTTCCCATATTTTATGTATCTATATGTTACTTTGAGCAATGCAGATGTATGTCTTTGTTTAGAAAAGTCATCCTTATTTCAGCTGCCAGTGCCAGGACAGTACAGGGCTGGGGAAGGCCTGCCCATGTAAATGCGACTGGAAGGAAATTTTTATTTGTGATGGTGCTCTGGCACATAAGAATGGAATATTGGTGTGTAAATGGATAGTATCATCTTCGGGTGGGGGGGATCACAAATAACACAGCTAGGGCTTGTCTTGTGCCATCTTTCAGATGAAGAGAAGGGAAAGACTGAAATTCTCTCTGGTTGAGATGTCAATACCTCACATATCTGCTAAGACAATTTGTACACTTTTGTTCTTACACAGCTCTTTTGATCAGGAAAACCTAATGAAATTTGTGAAGCCTTTTTGTGTTGCCGTCAGGGACAAAAGCCCGGCTGAGTCAGCACGGGGGGTGTCAGGCATTGTGGCTTTGCCAGAGAGAGACGATTCACACAACGGGCTGGTTAAGCCCCAGCTCCAACATGCCCTCTGCGTGCAAAAAAATAACACTTCAAGTGAGCTGAGTTCTAGAAAATGAAAACTAATTGCTGGGGTTAGAAGAATTCATTCAGTCTCAAGCCATTAGGATCACGGCCGAGCAGGGAATGTCATGGAGCCAATTGGAGCAAAGCTGTCAGGGCTTTACCACGCTTAAGACCTAACCTTAGGTTGCTCTGCGATCACACAACCGCGGCTCCAACATTTGCAGCAGAATATTCTCCCCGTGCCCCAGCGGCGCTTCCCTCCATGGATGCAGCAATGAGTGCAAGGAATGCCGGTTCCACAGTACTCCTCATCGCCAGCAGGATAGGGACAGACAGGCCTGGCAGTTTAATTTGCTTTTTTTTTTTCTTTTTTTTTTTTTTTTTCTCTCCTAGAGGAATAAAAACAACAAAAAGACAACCTTGTCTGTCGTGAGATTTCTGACTGATTGTGGAGTAATTCGGTCAGAATGGAATAGAGCCTGCTCAGTGGTTCATGAACAGCACTTATCCGTACTCCATTATTTTCCCTTTAGTTTGCTTTACAAATTAGAAAAGGGCACCAGTGTCAAATTCTTGATGCAAGCCTCTGTGTGAAATGATAAGCTAAATCCTAAATTGAGGTCAAAGCTGTTCATGTGGTTCCTGCTGCTAATAAAAACACTTTTCTTTGTTCCTGCCTGCTAAGAATGCCTGCCCCATTTATAAACAAGATCTTATCCCAAAAGAGACACCTCTATGCAGATGTTAGGGAAAACTACCCCGCTTAAAAAATAATCTCTCCTTAAAAATACATTATGTTTTGTCAAGAAAAATAGTACCATGGTTTCATTGAGAGAAATGCACTTACTCTAGCTAAAATTCTGGTTTTGTCTGCATGGAGCATCTCAGGGTATTTTTCTGAGTGATTCACAGTGTGAACAAATAATTGGCAGCAATCTAGAATTATGTTCCAATGATTTCAATTAAACTTCAGATTAATTTGCATTCAGACAGGGGCTGAGTTTTTCCCCACAATTTCCTCTTTTGACACTCCTTTCTGAGTCCAAAATGAAACAAAATGATAAAGAAAAAGCAATCTCGTAGTGACTTATAACCAGCTCTTGCTACCTGGAGAGCTCTGGCTAACAGGATATAAAAGCTGACATCATCACACCCTGCTGAGGGATGATGCAGCACCTGGGAGAGTGATGTCCTGCTTAGGCACAAGTTTTCATGGTCCCAAAGCTGGGTGGAAATGACTCAGGAGAGATTTGGTGTCCTTCCCTGATGAACAACAGCACCTATCAGAGGGATGGGGTCAGTTGTTTGGACACAGTTACAATATTATCCTTAAAATCATTACCCTAAAGTCACTCAATTTTAACATCTGCATACATCTTTTAAAGCCTTAATGTCTGAACCTATTTTTTTCAGTGAGCTACCAACTTTGCTGGGTGCAGCTGTGTCATATTCAGTGCCAGGATACAGCTGATCCCACCATCATGAAACTTGGACCCCAGAAACCACTGTGGCTCTGCCTTCCTTGGTTCAGTCCCCTCTGCTGTCAATGTAAATGGACAGGAAGTTGGTTACTACAATCAAATAAATTCTCAAATACTGCAGAAGAACAGTCTTCAGACTTTTTTCCCCCTTTCCTGGTAGAAAGGAAATCAATTTACTTAGAAATACAAGAAATGCCATGGTGAGGTTACACAGCTCAAAGCAGTCACAGGAGACAGATAATTTGGAGACTGCAGTATCCAATCCTTTTCTTCCTTTTTTCTTTTCTCTGTGCTAAGCCCTTGGTAACTACAGTGAGATGAATTAAAAGTGTCAGTTTAAAATGGTTGGAAACGGGTATAAATTGGAACTGTCTTTGCTGAGAAGCATTATGAGATGGGATCAGGGCTAGAGGCAAGGGAGGTTTTGGAAGGGCATCACGATGTGTATTTGCATGTGCATGCTTTACTACCAGGGAAGCAGAAGCACAAGCAGAAATGTGAAATCAAAGCAGGGACAGCTGTTTCCTATTGTTCTGTTTCTATAAAATAATTTTCTAGTTAGATTTACAGGAATTATAATCAAACAATGCAAATTTTATATGTATTTATAATGAATTATGCAGATGTAATGACATGAAGCAGTGCTCTCCTGCTCTGCTTAGTGAAGATAATCCTCATCAGCTTTACTTTGAAATAGACTAAACACTTGTCCAAATACACATACAGAGTAAGGATAAAGCAGGAAGATGTTTGTGCATCTGCCCCAGGAGCAGCTGAAGGGCTTGAAAAATGAGAAAACAAGTGGGGTAAGGCCTACCTGAGGGGGGAGGGGGAAGAAAAGAAAAGAAAAAAAAAGGGGGACAGAAACAGGAACTGGAGTCCTTGGCCCTTCTTGGGGGCAGACATTCTGCTCCAAAGGCAATGTACTCCAAAGAAAGTCACTGAATTTACCCAAATTAGGCTTGTGAAACATTTGCCTGGCAAAATAATCTAGCAGCACTAACATCTCAAAGTCAGGGCATTTCTGCAAGATCTGCCCAAAGACAGCTAACACTTGTCACCAGCTTTGTCATGTCAGGAGCTCACAGGACTGGAGGTGACAAGCATCTCAGAAAGGTCTGTTTTACCCAACTTTTCTTTAAGGAAGTCTCAGATTGATTCCCTGGAGAGATTTTTTCACAGCTTTTGCAAGTGTTGCTGTCAAAACCAGCCATGAAACGGTACTGTTGAGTAAACAGCCCATTTCCTCTCCCGTTGTACGCTGTCCCTCAGCAGAGCTTCCCGTCTGAGCAATCACGGGGAGGGCAGCGCTGGAAGGAAAGCCCGGCAGAGCCCACACAGCCAGCTCGCCTCAAACAGCTTGAGTTTCTTCACAAGTGAAGCTCCTCTTGCCTCCAGAGACTGCAGATGCCCTGCAGCAGTGCTGCCTACTGCGCTGAAATCCCCGAGGGGACGCAGGGCTTGCGGAGGAGGAGAGCCAGCCGTGCTTTTAGCCGCATCTTCTGGGAACAGCCCTTCCGATGGGGGGGGCGTTGGAACGAAATCATCTTTAAGGGCTCCTTCACAAACCATTCCGTGGTTCTATGGTGTCCTGCCCTCCCCCCTCTGCTGAGGCTTGGGCTAGATGTAATTGGTTCCAAAGACGGGGTTTAATGCTTTTTAATGCTAGTTAAGTGAGTGGGTTGAGATGCTAGTGTCGAAATGTCTTGAGGAGGGAAAGAATTCTGGATTTCCTGTTATTTGTCTTGCTTCACAGAATCCCATTTTTTAGTGAACAGATGGAATATTTTTGGTTTGTTGAACATTTTGTCATCACTATTCAGCACCAGCTAACCTGCCAAATGCTCTTGAAAAATACACAGTTATTGCAGTCTCTGGTCCTCTGTTTTACAACAGGAACTTTGCTCCTTGGTTTTCATGAATAAAAAGACCTATTTTTTTTTTTCTTTTTTATTTTTTTTTCTTCCCTGCCTTAAGATCCAAAGACTATTCTCTATTGATCTAAGTGGCAAAAACACATTCAAAGTAAGATAGATGTTATTCTGCCAGAACAGAAAAACTCTTGGATGAAACCAGTAGTGACTGGAATTTCTGTACAGGGAAATCTACCCTATTTGCCAGCAGCGACCAACAGCCAAGGATAACTGTGATTTATTTTTTTTCCAGTTGGAGGTGGGTGGTGGTTTCTATTAGCTTTTAAATGCAGAAATACAAGGAGGTTTGGGTCAGGGCCTCTGCTTGGTCTAACATACCTCTGCAAACACACTTGTTTGCTTTCTATCCTGCTGAACCCATTAGCTTGTGCCGGGCTGAGGCACCATTTCTGTGGGGCAGAATTGCTTCCTGTAGAAAAGCAGGCTGTCTTCAATCAGGACATAAAAGATGGACCTTATATGGCTGGCTTTGGTAGGACATTCCCCTGCTGAATAACCATGGTGGTTAAAACCTGTTTTCTTTGCAATTTGAGTTTGTCTGGCTTAATTTTCTGTTGCCAGGCTTTTTTTTTTTTTCCATAAATTATTATTTTCACATTCTTTTCCAACTCCTCTGTTTTATACTTCTTCCTTTTCAGAAATCTTTAAACTGTAAAATCCAACTCTGGACACAGATTTCAGCACCCTACACTCAGATACAAAACCCACGCTGATTTTTATTCCCTGCTCCTTAGTGAAAAGGGATAATACCTCCCTCATGCATTTGAATAGGATTTATATCGTAATCATTGCTTTTTAGAAAATCTGACTACAGTTTGCTAACAGCCTCTAGTTCATCTCTCAGACTGAAATGACAGCAACAGAAAAGACCATGCTATATTTTTTATTGCATTGTGACCCATACAGTGGTTGCCCATGTGTTTGTTACCTCTACCTCAGTACTGAATCTATCTGAATTTGAGACCACGAAGACAGCAGAGAGTTGCAGAGCAGCTGTCAGTTTGTTTTGCATCTGTCACCTCTGATATCCCTGAAAAAGAAAAGAACATGAGCATGGCTATAAAACAAAGCAAAGACAAACAATATTTTCATGAATTATGTGCGTGTTTCCACTGGAGAAGTTTTGGTCTAGTTAACAGCAGAGGAAGTCATAGAAAATTTTATTTCTACCCCTGGCGTTGCGTGGGGTCAGGAATACTTTGCAACTCTACAGCACATTACAAGCAGAATTTCTGGACAATATGCCCCACTCTTTTTCCTGATTTCCAGTTAGAAAACACTCTTATGGTTCTTTCTTAGGCTGTAAATGAAAGAAAAACCTCAAGAGGCACATTGGAGAGAGTGGGATGCTACCTTGCTTTGTTTTGGTAGGACTACAAGGGGAAGCTTGCTGAGGAAGGAATATTATATATACCCTCCCCTATCATCATGGTAACACATCATATCTAACATTGGATATAAAGAGTCTTAGAGAAGACTTCTCCATGCTTCAGGAAGGACAAAAAGAAGAATTTGTTTTGAGGGATTTTGATACAGTGACAATCAGTTGCAGAAAAAAATTACAGAATACCAGATTAAAAGGGACCTCCAGGACTATCTGGTACTGTATCAGAACTTTTGAACTGGTAAACTAATTTAATTTTTTTTCACTTTTCTCAGTGATTAGGATCCAAGATAAACCCTCTGACAACCTCCCATGCACTGCTCCCCAAGGAAAAAAGATGACACTGCAATTTAAATAATCAATGTCTGATTTGTGAATTCTGATTCAGTGAATTTCTGTATCTGCTTTATCCTGAGTACTCATAACATTCCTGCATAACTGAGATCCAGCATATGTTGGCAGACCCATACTGCATATGTCTGTGACCAGGAGCAGCAGAAGATTGCTAAACACTCACACAGGGAGGAGCATTTAGGGATCGTGGTGTTCCTCACTAGCAAAAGGCACGTTTGTCAGTGGGGTTTGGTATTCCAAGGTCAGAAGCACTGAGGAAAAAATCATTACATGCCAAGAGGAAGGACACACAGGGGAAGATAAATTCAGGAAAGAAAATGAAAAAAGAGGATCTGCTTTTGTGGAAGAGATGGTTTGTGACTGTTGAACCAGCCGAGGTGAATGTAAAACCACTTATTAGTGGTTTTAAAAACCACTTAGATCTGTTTAAACTCCAGAATGTGGAAAAAAATATTCATGATGACAGTGTTCATATATGCCCTAAAACTGACATAACCTTGAAAAATCTACAGATGGTGAGAAAGCTGAGGAAGATAAATGCTCTCTCCTCTCTTGTTGCTGAATGTTACATATTTGTTCTCTTTTCTGCCCAGATTCAGGGACTGCAACTTTTAAAATCTCACTAAATGCAGGTGTGTCCCTCAAGTAGCACATGAAAGAGAAGGACACGAGCCTTGAAATGATCAAAAAATGAGAAGCTCTGGGAAAGAGTAGTAGAGATAAAGCCTAAGAGGGAGCTGAGGAACAACAATAAAGTAACTCTGCAGGAGAATCGTGAAAATTTACTCAGGAAGTTTAAGACACATGGACTTTGGTGTGTGTAAGCCCAGCACATCAGTGTGCCCATCACGTGCTGGGAAGCCAGGCTACCCCTGCCTGTGTCATCCTTACAGGTAAGCCACTGAAAATCTGTAGTATCAGATTTTTTCCAATGCATTTAGCATCTTTCATCAATTTTCTGAAGTTTCTTAGAAATCTTGATTGCCCAGTGCTCCCTCTGTGAATAAAGAAAAACTTTCTGAGCACTTTCAGGTATTTATTCAAGTATTTGTTTTGGAGATGGAGTCTTCTATCTGTTGCAATTCAGCATAAAAAGTAATAAGTGATTTTATATGAAGTGATGTGGTCAATAAATTTTAAGGACAGAAGTGCCATTACTGTAAGCCTATCTACGGCAGAGCACAGACACAAAGAATTCATCCAGTAATTCAGAATTCAAAATACATCTGAGCACATCTTAGTTAGTCTCCTGTCCCATAAATTTAGAACTTTAATTTTTAGCATGTCTTAATCTGATTAATGCTCAGTCAAAAGCTCTTCAAGTTACTTAATTAAATACTTAACCAGTCAAAAACATGAATTCAACAATTTTTGGTTCTTATGCAGAATTCCCAGTTTTCTATGCACAGAATAGAAAAAGCCTGTGGTTTTCTTATGAAGAGATTTTTATTTTCATATTTCAGTTAATACTAGCTTTTTATTTTAAATAGTAAAGGTAAGTAATTACATTAGTCTAAATTACTGGAAAAAATATTTTCTTCAACCTAGACTGGTTTGGGAAGACTTCTGTTAAAAAAAAAAAAATTTATATTCTAATTTAGGTCAAACCCATTTTTCAGAGACTTTACAATCCTCATAAGAAGGAATGCTACCAAACATTTTTGAACTACATCCAGTTAGATGAGATTTGTGTTTTTAAATTCATATTTCTGCTTCTGAAATTCTATTTTAAATAAGCACTTGTGCAGTATTTATAGTATAAAAGCAATGTGTGTTTTTTGTGTTTCTTATTATTGCCATTGCTATGACATTGATTGCAGCTGCATTAATGGAATATTTTCTGAGCCCAAATTTAATCTCACTTTTACCACTGTAAGTACATCGACAAGAGATAAGAATTAATGAATCAGTATGCTCATAGACAACACTGATTATGAGAGACACTATTCTTGGCCTCAGACAAAAAGAATTAATGTGTGTTTTGTTATGAAGATCATATTCCACAGATAGATGAATGCCTCACGGAAAGTTCAGTCTGGCGATGTGAGACAATAGTCCCAAGGACCAAATGGATTTCACTGCTGCTTTTGTAGAGCCATGGAGCAGAGGCTTCCTGAAAACAAGAAAGAAAATCAGTAGAGAATGTTGGGACATTGTGATGCCATTACCAACCACTGCTTTGGAAAGAACCTGTCAGAAACGCCAACATATCCCAACTGCAACGCAGAGGACAGGAAAGCCACAAGCCTGCCTGAATTCCCACTGACTCACAGTCACAGAAGTTCAGAAAACTAAGGTGAATTATGGTTATTTCTAAATTATTTTAATGAAGTAATTTATTTTTAAAATCACTGATATAAATTATTAGGCAGAATATGTAAGGGGAGATTTATTCTATTTTCTCTTTTACTGAATTAATTATAAATGTCTTTCACTTGCATTGCTTTATATGTGTTAACTTGTGTATCTGGGTAGTAGTTATGGTATAACTATAAATGTATCAGCGTACTACAAAGTTCTTACAAACACAGTACTACAACTATATTTAACTGGCGCTTGAAAACTATTGTTTTCTTGGAGCAGGAGGAAAGATAAAACTGTATAAATTTCACTGTGACAAACAAGGCAGTGTAAAATGGGTCTTTTTAAGGAAGTATGAATCAAAAGCAAGAAAAAATATCACTTAAAATATAAGTGACATTTATGTTAATCTTATACTCTTTGGTCCAGTTTGACAGACTGCTGCTGTCCTATTAAATCAACATTAACTCCCACTTATGGGCAGGAAGAAGAAAACTCTGCCTGAGACCTTATGTTGCTACTGAAACCAGATTTCTGTTTCTTGCAAGACAAGAAAATGCAAATACCAAGATGGAGAAAAGTGAATAAAATTTCAGCTTCTGCCTCTCATTGCATCTTTTCCTCATCAGCCACTGCTAGAGAAGTGAGTCCAACCCAATAACCTGACTGGACAGACCAATCTGGCCACATGTGTGCCAGTTTAGCTCGTGTGGCTGGTCAGTGCCACTGACAGATACGAGCCAGTGACAGCTGACTGAACAAGCAGATTGAAAGGTAAAAACACATAAAAAAACCCCAACAAAAACCAAACCAAAACCCCCAAAACATATAACACCTGGGAGTTAAAAAAACCCCAACAAACTGAAGCACCACCACCAAAACAAAAAAAAAATAAAGACAGGAGAAAAGCAAAGACCATGGCTGTTATCAGGAGGCAGCCAAAGCCAGGGAGGAAGGGAAATCTCTTCTTTCAACTTCCCTCTCTCTGTCACTGCTGACTTCAAAGTATAGGGGGATCAGAGTAAATTGGCAGCCAGAAAGCAAAGGAGCAACAGCAGATGTGATGTGAGGGTCTGCTTCTAGGTCTCACCCATCATTTCACTTAATCATATGCTTGAAGTTAAGTGACTAATTAATCATAAAATGATTCAGGTTGGAAGGGACCTTAAAGGTCATCTCATTCCAACTGCCTCCCATGGGCAGGGACACCTTCTACTAGAACAGGTTGCTCAGAGCCCCATCCAACCTGGCCTTAAATCAGGCCTGGAAATTGTATCTAAAAGCAATGGTGTTTGGCTCTGTGGAAAATTACCCATGCAGTTTTCTCTGCTCTAATTCTTTATAAAGCTTTTGGAAATCTAAAGCCATCCAAATGATGGAAGAGCACCGTTTCCCTTGACTTTCAGAAGTTACTCAAGGGCCTCTGCCAGTCCCTATGACAATCAAGAAAATGGCTTTTCAGCAGTGGATGGGGCCTGTTTGTTGCCCTACAGTCTTTTTTTCCCAGAGGAAGATGCTTTAAGCCTGCTCTCCTGCTAAGTCTGTGTCTGTAACACTGCAGGGTGTGCAAACCATGGTCTTAAACTCATTGCTGTCAAGAGGAAAGCAACCTTTGACAGGAAGCAAACAGCCAATCAAATGTGTTAAATACATACTGTGTGATTACTAGCAATAATACAGTCTTTTTGGCTCCTGTGAGACAGTACATGGTGAATGGCCAGCAGACAGAGATCATCTATGGACCAGCTAATTCTTGTTCTGCTGTTCACCTCCCTATTTCAGGGAAGAAACATTTTCTCCTGCCATAGGTTGTCTAAGGGCAGCATGCCATGCCCAGGCAGCTGCCTCCAGCACTGTCCCCAGACGTCCCCAGGTCTCCAGGACCAGTTGGAAACACCAGCCTGTGAATAGCCAGCAGCACAAGGGGTTTTGTTCCATTCTCATGAGACCCCATTGCCAGTCCAAAGAGACAAGGTCCTGTATGTGGCCCCTGTAATGGTAACGAAGCTTCCTAGTGCCAAGGCCAAGAGCCTTTTGGTCTGCTGGGGAGACCTTTCTTGGGGTGAAATGGAGGGAGTTCTGCTCCCATGCCTATTACTGAATTCTCCACAAAAACTGCATGCAAGGATGCCAATTAACGTTAATTGGGATTTTTTTTTTTTTATATGTGGACACGTGTCCATTAGGAACTTGATTGATAGACTGAGACAAGTGACTCATTTTGTTGTTGCCATGAAGTAACCATTGTACCATTTGGGGTCCTTGAAGAGGAAAATACAGCAAGTCTCACCTGCTCCCATTAAAGCCAAAGAACTTTGCTACTAATTTGAGAGAGAATTTTGTCTTTGGACTCTTAACACTCTGCCTAGGGGTAAGTATCACATTGCTTCACAGTGCTTTTATCCAAGAAGAACACCTTGCTGGATAAATGATGTAATCAGACATATTGCTACTGATCTTAGCCACACCTTGTGCTTTCTTTGTAAATGCTCTTTGAGTTTTTTTCTTGATGCACAGTTTAAGAAGACCCAATTTGAGCTGTATGTCAGTACTGAAGATGACTTTCAATTTCTTTTAAATTTTTCCTAAACACTTCCCAAACACCTGTCATTGATTCATCACGAGCTGAAGACTAAAGGAGTATATAAGCTTCTCTGGTGGGAAACCACTTAGTTTGGTCAAAGGAGGAACCTGACAGCTCCATTATGGACTTGTCAGAAATCAGCTGTATTTAAAAGAGGACACCAGCCCCTGGGTCTCCTGCTGAGCATGAGACAGGGAAGGAACCAACACTGAACAAAGGCAAGGGACCCCAAATGCAATTTTCAGCTGCTCACCCTGAGAAGTAGGTAGCCTGCCTTAGGCATCATTCTTACACAACTCTCTCAGCAGGGAAACTGGTTCAGAAAAATGCTGCTCATTTGGCATTTCTTTCCCTGACCCACGGCCCTAATGTGTGCCTCATATGCAAAGGCAAGATCAGAGATGACAGATCAGTTTTGCTCTCAGAAATAGTCAGGTAGATGAATAAATTCAGCTCAGTGAGTTTTGGCATTTAGGAGCAACAGCTGGAAAATTCCTTTTAGCACTTCCTTGACATAAATCTCTTGATAACAGGAGGGTTTTCTTTCAGGGCAATCAGCTGCACTAGTGTCTCTGATCAAGCCCCAGCTCTCCTCAGTGTGAAGCACAGAGCCTAGCCTGCTTGAGAAAACTGTGGGGACAAATCTGGCCCCTGAGTTTTCTTATGTATTTTGGTCAGAAAAAGGGAGGCAAGGCTTTGGAAAAAAAACCTCAAAGCTTCTGCTTATGCCTTTTTGTCAGCAACTTGATTTTGACTGAAGTATAATACTGTGCACAGAAATCTAAGAAATATTATTTGATTCTTGCTTCATACCAGGCCATGAAGAAAGGCTGAAGTCTCATAAGAAAAGCCACAGAGTTTGGTGGACACAACACAAAGCCAAGAATACTGTCAACAGCATCCACTGGAATTAAGAAAAATCTCAGAATCCAGGGCTAGTTTTTTCTTGGTATCTCCCTTCAACAGAAAGGTTGCTAGTAGAAAACAATCTGCTAAATTCCCATAGACATCCAGGCATGGGATGGTATAGTAGCATTTCTCCACACTTTGCCTTGCCTAACCCAGTCTGGATTCATGTTTACCAAGCCCTGGAGTCAATGGTTTTATGTAAAGGAAGATGTGTTACCTCAATAATCCTCTTAGGAGCCTGCTGATTATGAAATCACTCAATGATTCAAAGACTGTTAACTCGGTGATCTAAAATTATAAATGCATAAAAAAATAACCCCCAAATTATTAAGTTTACATCCTTGTATAGTCGTGCCCCTCTAACAGAGCATTGCTTTGCTGCATGTGAAGTGGAGGAAGAAACACGCTGAGTGCTCAGCAGATTGCCCACAGATGAGGTTACCAAAATAGGCATTTTTCTTTCTCTGATGCATTAGAAAATCCCAGCCATTTTTTTCTTACACGTACTAACAGGTCAGTGACTATGCAACATCTATTATACTGTACTGACAATGAACTTAAGAAATAATGCTGAATGAACAATTCTTGGCAAATCTCAGAATAGACATTCCTTACCTTTTACACTGGAACAAGCTCTCTGATCTGTTGTTGCTAACACTGTATTGTTGTTCTTAATTATGCAGTACGTAATCTTGCCAAAATGGTCTTTTATTTCCTATAAGTGATTCATGCACACATTTATTGCACATGTAAGGATGCAGGACTTAAAGGTTGCTTGCTTCCTAAAATAGATGTTTTCCTATCCTGGCTGGGTCATGGTGCTTCCCAAAACACCATCTCCTTTAGGCCTGAGCTCACAGCTGCTGTGGGCAGGTTGATGGGGCAGTAACCCCAACCCCAAACGCTCATCATCAGCCCCTTGGAGATGGCAGTGCCACCAGCCAGCAGAAAGAGGGGCTTGTTGTTAGGTGATACCTGCAGAAACATCAGCCTAAAGTAGGTGAGGTGATCCTCAGCTTTACCTAAATTTCAGAGAAGTGCTCAGCTGGTCCAGGACAGATGCATGATTGCCGATATTTCACACTCACAAATAAAACCTTGCTGTGTTGGGTGTGTGTTCAATCACAGACTGGAAGTAGCTGTATTTATACTAGAAGAAATCAGAATTTTCCTCTGTTTTTTTAATGAATGAGGGGACTAAGTGAAAAGTACATTGTGTTTCTGTCTCCCAGAGAGGACAGGCAGCTACAGGGAGAGCAGGGCTCTGCTGGGTGCCCCTGAAGATGGATGCCCCATGAAGAGAGCCTGTTGCTCACAGTGATGAAGAAAACCCCATCCTCACAGTAAAATTCTTAGTATCTGGGGGGGCTCGAGATAAATTAAGCCAAAGGTGTGAATTCTAATGAACGGAGCAAGACGCTCTGGCATTCAGTGTGCAAGCAGCACACAGCCTTTGGGAAACGCCCGATGTGTCTCTCACCATGCACGAGGTAGATCTGGTCAGCCTCAGGGTGATGTCCAGCAGCATCCTTTTTCAGAGGCAGAAGACCCCCAACCATTAGGATCTTTATCTCACGTTGTTCATGGTCTGCTTCTCCCAGGTGATCAGCAGCTGCAGGCATGTGCTGTGTCTGCCCCTAAAGCAGCCACCTTCTTGGAGCCACAGCCACACACGGACTCGAGTGCCAGCCTGGGACATAAGAACCCCTGAGTTGGGTAAGCCAGACTGGAGCCACAAACCCCGATTTTTACTTTGGTATAAGAATTACTGTGTTTTCCCTCTTCCTAAAGTCTGTTCACAGTGCCTATAAAGTATTTCTGTCAACTTGCCTAGGAAAGCCTTCAGGCCTCTCTCTGCAAACCACAGGGCAACCAGGTCAATCATTAGGCAACTGAGTGCCCTCAAGGGATGGACACATTTGAGGCAAAGGTTCAGGTGAGACACAGCGGCTGCTGCAGGCAGCTGGGCTGTGGTGTTGTGGATTGCAGACTCCTGTGAGGTTCCCATAATATTGCTTCTAACAGCAATATTGCAGTTTTGTATTAATGACCTTACTGATAAGCTGAAGTGACTCCTTTGGCATCACACACTTGACCAGAGCTGCATTGCTGCTGAAATACCCAGCCACCCAGTCAGCAGGTTGAAAGGCTACAGAGGTTTCAGATTCTGATGAGAATTTTGGAATTATTTAAATTTTGAATTGTTGAGGGAATAAACTGTCTTTTTATTCTGTGTTTGAAGAGATGTTAAAGCATTTTGAAAAACAAATAAAAAACCCCATCAAAGTATCTCTCAGTGAAAGCTACTGCATTAGCTCTGCTTGCTTCATCTCACTGAACAAAACTTAAATAAAATATCCCCATTAAAAGTAAAAGCCATTTGCAACCCATTTTGATCTCTTCAACATAAGATATCAATGGATACTTTCTCCCTTCAAATAAACTCAAACAAGGATATATCCCAAATAATTTTTTGCATACTCTGATTTATACAAACAAGCTGATTTTCAAAGGAAAAAAAACACCCCTTCTTAATGATTGTATAACTTCATTTACAGTCTGAGAATTCTTTTAACCTTTGGATAAAAATAATTCACAAAAAAGCCATTCTTATGTAAAATATTACAAAGTGGAGGTGCAAACTTGTGTAATTTCTCATGCAATTTAAACAAAAGTTTATCAGATGTCTTTCACCACCATGTCAATAATATGATCAAGCACTGGTAATGCCACTGAGGTTGTGACTCAGAAATTCAACAGTATTCAGTTTCTGAATGATGAGAGGTGATCTAACAGAGGATGTAAAACAACACAAACAGCACAGAAATAAAATAATTCTCACTGAGATTTTAAATGGTATGGAGGCAATTTAGCTACTAGCTATGAATTCATTGCCAGCCTCTTCATAAAATATTTTGTGTGTGATTCCAGTGAGACTCTTTATGTGCATAAAGATACTGTGAAGGACCATATGAAACAAGATTTGTCCCGAGCTTACCAGGGAACAGAGAGCCAAGCAAAGCAGCAGCTCAGAGGGAGAGGGATGCTCTCCAGAAACACAGCAAGGCATTAAATATTAGAGACAACGAATTAAGCCAAAGAAGACCTTTAAGTAGGGGACAAAAGCCACTCTTACCTGAATCTGTTGCTCACTGTGTCTAGAAAGAAGTGTTTAAATTAGTAGGTCAGATCTTACCAAACTGACCTGCCTTGGACTCTTCTCAAATGCTCCCTAACGCTGACATCCCATCCCACCCAAATGCACATGGAGGAATCCTGTGCCAGGAGGAGGATGATTCCTTTTGCTGACCTTGAGACCTACTTGCCAATTCCCAGCTAGCCAGAAGGTGCTACTGAAGTCAAGCTGTACCACTCTTTCTATCAGATATTGTTACTCTCACCTATCATTGAGTTTTCCATGAAGAAACCATTCAGAAAAGTCATCAAATCCCTTACAAATAAAACCCCAAAACTTACAACAACTATGATGATCAGGCCAGCTTTTCAATTTTTTTTTCCTCTAAAAAACAATGTAAAGCCTTGCACCGGGGTCTGGCTGAGGGGGAGATAATTTTTTTTCACAGCAGCCCCTATGATGCTGTGGTGTGTATTTGTGCCCCAAAGAGCACTGATATCACACCAGTGCTTTACCTATTGCTGACCCACACACAGCATTCATCAGATACACAGATGATTCATCAGACTCACAGCATAAAGCCTTCCTCTACTTCTCTTCTACTTCTCTGCAAGTGGCAGGCAGGAGGTGAACAGGGGTTTGGGAGATGACACAGATGGACAACTGACCCGCAAGGAGGTATTCCAGAGCACATAATACCACACTTGGCAATAAAACTGCAGGATGTTTTTTCCAAATAAACTGTTACTTGATGAGCAGCTGGGTGTTGGACTGTTAATAGCAATGTAAATACAAGCACTTGCTTTTTTTAATTTCACTGATTGAACTGCCTTTATCTCAACTGATAAGTTTTCTCATTTTTTGTCCTTTCAATTCTCACATCCACCCTACTGCAGGGGAATGACCAAGTGACTGGATTGGGGTTTACCTGCCAGGCTGGGTGAACCCACCACAGACCTTGATTCTCCAGTCTTAATCCAGGTACCCCCAGTTGGGTCCCTAACTGGAAGATCCTCTGTAATATGACAATTCTTTATCATGTCTCCCTAGGACACAGCATTTTGTAGGAGGGACAGCTTTCCTTTGAATTGGGTCTGTTTTTAACCACAAAAGCCCATGGTAATTTCCATTTAGCAGTTCATTATATGCTTAGGTAGGCAAGTTGAAAGTTAAAATATCGGTTTGAATAAGGACCACATTTTTGCTCTTTAGTTTTTTTAAATAATTTATTCTTACAATAGTTTTATTTAATAATTAATTATTATAAAGTGCTCATAGTAGGGTTTAACTACCACAATAACTGACAAAAGGGCAACACAACAGGGTACAAGGGATCCTGGCTGCTTTCAAGATGCATTACTGATAACTTCTTGACACCGTCTTGGTGACAGGACAGATGGGAAGAGACACCCTTCTGAATATCATCCTTGCAAATGAGGAAGGACTGTTCAGGGATAAGAGGGTTGAAGGCAGCCTTGGTTGCAGTGACCATGAAATTGTGAAGTTGAGGGTCCTTGTGGGAAGGAAAACTGGCAGAATCGCAACCCAGCAGACTTTGGCTCTTTCAGGTACCTACTTTTCAGAAGCCCATGGGATATTTTCCTAGAGAGAGGAGAAAAATAGATAAAAAAATAAGAGTCCCACGAGAGCTGACTGATTTTCAGTCTCCTTCAGAACAGTCCAACTCAATGTGTGGGAAATTAAAAAATACAGGAGATATGCATGGATGAACAAGGAGCTCCTGAAGAAATTAAAATTTAAAAAGGAAGCCAGGACAGATGACCTAGGAGGAATTTAGAGACTCTAAGCATGCAAAACTGCGATCCTAAAATTTAATTTGCCAGCAGGTCAAGGGGGGAGATCATTCTCTTCTGCTCAACAATGACAGGACACATCTGGAGTGTTGCATCCAGTTCTGGGCTTCCCAGGATAAGAAATGGCCTTACTGGTGTGAGTCTGGTGAAGGGCCACAAAGACAATTAAGGGACTGAAGTATCTGCCATCAAGCCTGGAGGTGCCTAAGAGATGTTTGGATCTGGCCCTGGGTGATGGGGTTTAGAGGTTTAGTGGTTACGGGCAGTGCTCGGTTGGTGGTTGGACTGGATGACCTTAAAGCTTCCTTTCAGCCTTGATGATTCTCTGAGGAGAAGCTGAGAGATCTGGAACTATTCAGCCTGGAGAATGCTCCAGGAAATCTTATCAATGGGTGTAAACGACACTCCTGTGAGGAAAGGGAGTGAAGAAGATGGAGCTGCACTCAGTGATATCCAGTGAAAGGACACAGTGGGAAAAAAACCTGAAATACAGAAAAATCCATTTAACTATTCAGCAACTTATTCTGACCATTTTGAACAGGAGGGTGCACCAGTCAGCATCCAGAGAAACTCATAATACTACAGGAACAGTCATTCTGATAGGGAGCTTCACTAGCATGCACTAGAAATCAGTGTAATAAACAAGCATGAGGGGAAAAATGCAACAAAACAAGCAAATTGAAAATGGAGAGAAAATCTCTAGAACACAGCGAGAGATTTCACACTCTGGAGGATCTTGGCTCCAGTCTTGTCTCATTTTCTGCCTTTAGTTAGCATCTTAAAATGGAAAAGTGCTAACAAAAATTCCTCACCCTAGACCACCCCCTAGTTAGCAAGGGGTTCAAGAGCCCTCACTCCAGGCCTGTGCTTCAATTCAAACAAGAGAATTTGTCTTCCAGACCTCACAAGCATAGTTTAATTGTTGATGACTCAGTGAACTAAATCAGCTATGTCAGACAAGACACACCATGATAAAGGATCTCCTAGAGATAGTCTATAGGGCATGGATTGTCAGGCCTGGCATTCTCCTGAAATCTTGTAAATAGATGATGGAGGCACCTGCCTTCTCACTTCGTTGATCTTCCCAAAAGCCTGGAGTGGGGGGGGTTGTTAGATTGAATTTTTCCCTCCAGGTTGCTGGCTGGGGAACTTGAGACTTTATGCTTCTTCTGAGGACATCTAACCTCATACCACCTTGGCAGTACTGCAACAGGAAAATCCCTCTGAGGACTTAGGAATCAGGTACAGATAATCCCTAGGGAGAAAAAAAGCATTATTCTAAATACCAATTCTGTTCTCACATGAATTTAAAATGAACCTTTTAAACATAGCCATTGGGATAATCCTATTGTTATTATGACTCAGAAGTGGGACTGAAATCTTCATGTTGTTTATTTCAGAAGTCAAATATAGCCACATATTTCCTTAGTTCTGGATCCAGCTGCCGTTAAAAAAAAAAAAAAAAGAGTATTAGAGGAACTTTCAGCCTGTTTTTGATTTGTGGCTTTACCTGGTAATACAGAAAGAAAAAGTATACTCATCACTGTATTTCATTTCCACCCAATGTGTGTTTTGCAACTTCCCATTTCAAGACAAATTCAAGACTTAAGGCCTAACTCCTCCCTTTACCTGTGCAGTTGCTAATACCCAGAAGATGCTATAACTTATCAGGCACGCTTACAACCACACAGTCCTGCCCAGAGATGTATTCTAGAAGAGCATCTCTTCAAAACTTCTGTAACAGCCAGTTCAAAACCGAGATTAATTCTATTAATTTACCTTTTAATTTTTCTCCAGACTATTAAATCCCAACAATTAACCCACCACATAGAGGAGTGTTTCTCCCCTCCTGGCTGAATGAGGCCATTGCTTGAGAAGGCTCCAGCACAGAAACCCACATCCTCTGTGAAATGGACAGCCCAGAGGTTTAAGAGATTATACTGGATGAGTCATTACAAGATTTACTTCTAGCCGGCTGTTCCAATAAATAACAATGCTTCCTCCAGACAAAACTACCCACAAAGTGACACCTAACCTCAACTTCTTATCCTCCTCCCATTGACAGCCCCTAGCAAGCAATGCCGCCAGGCATCGCTGCCAAGGGCTGGTAAATACGAGGATTTATAAACAGCAGCGAGAGGGAGCTGTAATGAGATCAATGTCGAGGATTGCAGCAAATGGCCTATAAAGCAATTTTTAAATGAGATTTCCTGCAACAAAAGCCAGCTCCCTACAACCTTTTCCAATAATACGAGGTGAAAAGGATTGGATTTGAATTATAATACCCGATACTAAGGCGAGGACAGACAGCTTTGTACTCTCCATACAGGCGCCTGCTCAAGCGATTTGTTAATCTCTCATCGGGAAACAAAATCTTAAAATAAACCTATAGAGGTACATCCAGCCTCAAATTACTGTACCAGATGAATTCATCACTGTACAGTTGAAAGGGGGTGAATGATCCTGTCATAATTTGCTGTTTTTACATGGAATATTAGACAAAATAGATGAAATGAGAGCAAGCATCCCCATGTTTGTTGCCCTTTACCGATTCCATTTCGGATGTAATTCTAAAATTAAAAAAAAAAAAAAAAAATCACCGAACCACAAAGCTATTAAACTTTGTGAAACTTATCTGAAAGAGATGTTTTTTGTTCAAATATTTCAAGGCACTAAAACGTCCCTGCTGAGGGTTAGGCAAAAGACTTCTTACCTGTGAAAAACCCCTTCATTTCTCAGGAGCGCTTTCTTCCCTCCTCCTGCAAACCCACTCTTACGGCCAAATCTCTGATACTTTGCTGAGAGAGTAGGATCTGGGGCGCGGAGGCAGTGGCACCGCCTGCGCGCAGCCCGGCACACGGAGAGAGCAGCAGCCCTGACCGCAGCCCGCGCGGTCCGGACAAACCCGAGCGTCTTCCCAGTGCATGGGAAAGAGATGAACATCCCTGGGGCCTGACCTGCCTCCTCTCCACCCGCTACACACTGCCCCGGAGGAGCCCAGCTCCCTTGCGCTCCATTTTCAGATCTGCTCCCTCCTCGCTGCGCGTTTCTGCACAGAACGCAGCCGACACTTTGCCCCGTCTTTTTGCAATTAGATCCATGCTAAAACCAAAATTCAAACTATTTCAAAGATTTTTTTTTTTTTTTCCACCCCCGTCAGGAGAAAGAGTTTTAGCAGAGAAAGCGCCTCTTTAGGTACATATGGACGTGATTTTCCAGCGCCGCGTTCCCATGAGCCTGTAGTTAAAAATAAATCAAAGACAGGGAACTGGGAGAAGGGAGTTTTCGTATTTCGCCGCTACCCAGGAGGTTTCCTGGTCGTTATACTGAATTTATAACACTTGGGGATTTCTTTCCACGTGGGGGCTATTAGCGCGGTATTTAAGAGCTATTAGCGCGGGGTTCGTGCTTGTTAATGTTGATGCCTGTTTAAAGCTACATGTGACTTCACAAACTTAAATTATTAGCCCGCTTTCCCTAAAAGGGGAAAGGTGTCCCTAGGAAAAATAGTACTAGTACTCCCTGCGGCGAAGCTTCTTGGTGCCGGGATGCTGCCCGATGGTTATGTGGAAGTGTAAATCCTGGTAGAGCCTAAACTCCACGTCTTTGGGGATGTTTTTTGTTGGGGTCTGTTTTTTTTTTTTTTTTTTGGGGGGGGGGGTTTGTGGTTTTTTTTTTGTTTGTTTTTTTGGGTTTTTGGTTTTTTTTTTTTTTTTGAAGGAGGAGTGTTTGAGTTATACCGACCAGTAGAAAAATTTCGGGAAGGTTATGATGTGGGACTCACCACCGCTGCCGACAGTACACCTGAATGTTATTTGGAAAGTGAACTCGTCACAAAGGCAAAAATAGAAGGGACAATTGTCTTGCTGACCTGGGTCCCTCTTTGCCTTTACCTCTTATCCACCGCCTTCACTGGAATGGGGGGGTGTGTGTGTTTTCTTGGTTTTACTTTTCTCTTCTTTGAACATCCGAGAGCCTTTTCCCCAAAGGCTGCGAGGAATTTGCTGCCGCTGGCGGGGTTGGGGCCACCCGGCTATCTCACCCAGGATGGTACATCTTATGGCACGGGCAGGGCTGGGATGACCCGAAAAAAAGACCTATTTTGCCCACTTACAAAAAACAGCCACTGGTCCTCTCCGTGTCGACCTCCGGGAGGCTCAGGGCTTCCTAGGGGTGACTCCCACTGGCCGTGACGGTCAGCGGATCTTCCTTCGTCCTGTCCCCTGGGAAGGGGACGCAGGTCGGCCCGAATCTCTGCTGGTCGCCTCCCTGGGTGCTGTCGGTGAGCACGCACGGCACTGACCGAAGGGATTCCCCATTTTCAGTGACTGAGAGAAAGGGAACGACATGGTTTCATCCCTGGAAAACAACCGGGAACGCAGGGTTAGCCAGGTTGCAAAGTGGGAGCGTTGGAGGGCTGCAAGGGGTAGGGCTGGGCAGCAGCTCCCCTTCCCCCCCGGCAGCGAGAGAAGCCGCCCCTCTGCCCCATCCCTCCCTCCGAGCCTCCCGCTTGAGGCTGAACAGAGTAGATGGGGCAGAAAGGGGGGTTGGAAGGGAACACATTCGCTCATTAAAAAAGCTTCAAATGTGACAGAAGTCTGTCAAACCCGTTGATCCAAGCCCTCTGTTCCTCTGCGGGGGAGGGGGGTCCCCCAGCCCCAAGTTCATCCAGGGATTCCCGCAGGTGACCCCGGCTGGGGCGGGGGTGGCTCGGCAGGGCTTCAGGACCGGCCACGGGCACAGCAGCCCGGGCGCTGCGGGCAGAGGAGCCCCGGCCTCCTCCCCGCCCGTGCCGTGGCTTTCCCCGCGGCTGCCGGGGCCGGGAAGAGAGGGCACTGCGGCACTGGAACGGCGGCGGGAGGGGAGAGGGCAGCGGGGAACAGGGCGATAAGCAGGCAAACAAACGAGAAGGCACACGCAGGGCTTGGGTGGGGTTCTGACTGGACCCCAGCTCGCCGCTGGCTGCCACGGCGGCCGAGGCTTTGGTTCCCGAGCTCGCCCGCAGCTCTGGGAGCAATGCGGGAGCGGGGGATGCTGCAGAGCCGCCGGGAACCCCCGGTTCTTGCCGTGACCTGGGGATGGCGCAGACCTGACAACTAATCGATCCGTGCCCATTAACCAAGGCTTCCAGGAAGCGGTGTGAATAGTCCTGGTTCTCCTTTCGCATCCGAACAGCAGAGCTAACGCGAATAAAAGACTGCAAACCAGCATGACGTTGTTGGTACTAAAACAACAAAGCGAACCTTTCCGATGTTCGTTTCAAGGGACCGTGACGAGAACTGCATCTCCTCCCGGCCAAAAAAAACTCCAAAAAAAACTAACTCCACCAACAAACTCGCCCAAACCATAAGAAAACAACACCCCAATCAGACCTAGATTTCAAAGGTACTCAGGGACGAATGGGCTCTCACGGAGGCATATTTGTGTTGCTTGTCAGTGCTACAAATGGTTTCACACACGCACAGATGTGAGGTGAAGCTGGCGAAGTCCCACTCGGCCCCACGGAGGAGATTCAGTCACCCCCGCGGAGCTGCGCTCGGCCCGCGGGTTGCGCTTGTGTGCCCAGGGAAGAGTAACAGCATCTGTGCTGCTGTGTCAAATGTCACTAGAAGCCCTGTGACCACCTGCCTTTTCTTTTTGCCTAAGATAAAGGCACTATTTAATTTCGTAATTCTATTTCGTTCTTTCAATTCCTTAATTTTAAATTTCCTTTCTTTCCTTCTTTCTTTCTTTCTTTCTTCCTTCCTTTTTCTGTTTCTCTCATCTTTCCTTCCTCTCTCTCTCCCTTCCTCTCTCCCTTTCACTCTTTCATCCTCTTACTCATTCTTTCGTTCTTTCCAGTCTTTGGCTCTGGCTTGAAGGAGATCCGATGTGATTAAACTCACGGGGATTGGAGGGCAGAGGTAAATTAAGCCAAAGCGACAGAAAAGATGAAAGAGGCTTGCTCAACTCGAGTGCTCGAGGACAGCTACCCTCCGCCTTGCTTCCCTGGGTCACGCAAGCTCCCCGCCGCCTCCCCGGGGGCCTTCCTGTCCATCCTGCCCCGCAGCTGCTTCTTCCGACGACACCAAAAAGGATCCTTTTTTCCTTTCTTTTTACCTGTAGCCCCTCCGGGGCGCGTAGTGAAACGCGCCCGGCCCAGAGCTCTGCCCGGCCCTGCCCGCACCGGCTCTGTTCGCCTCCGACAAGAGGGGAAACCTCGGGGAGGTGATGGGATGCAGAGACGGAGGGAAAGGTCAGACCTGCGGGGGCTTGCTGGCCGGCAAAGCCCGTACAGGAGGTGTCTGGCCGCACAAAGTCTGGTGGCGGCCGGGGGTCGGTCCCGTCCCGGTGCTGCCGCTGCCTCGGGACACCGGGAGCCGCCACAGCGCTCGGCGCTCCCAGGTGGGAAGAGGCGGCCGCGGCTCTGCCGGGGCCCCCTGCCTCAAAACAGAGGAGAAAGGAAGGAAGAGAGGGTCCCGGTCTCTACGGTCCACCTGAAATGCATACAGCGCTTAAACACAGTCTAAACCTTAGATTTTTCTTAGCGCAAAAAGTAACGATAATAATAATAAAACCCCACAAAGAAACAAAAAATAGCAGAGACCTACTCCAATTTAAAATTCCTTTTTGCGGGGCAAGGAAATAATGTCTGTGCTTTTTATTCAACAGGAGCTTTTAAGTGTTAAAAATGTTCGGGACCACATTAAAGATATCTCGAAATTCAGCGATGGAAGGAAACAACAAAATCCGATTGTAAATATTGGTAGGTCCCTCTTTATCTTTCGGGAAATAAAAACACAAAATGTGGAGACCAACGAAAAGAGCTGAAAATCCCGAGCTGCGAAAACCCCATACATAAACAATTTCCAGGGTATTAGCATGGCATTAAAAGTCATGTAAAAGGACGCACAGCTGAATTTTAAAGTGTGGCGGTAGACAGCCACTTTAAGAGATAGGCAGCTTTAAAAATAGCCCATACTCTGCTTATTTCTCTAAAACAATGTGTAAAGCGCACCTTGAATTTTATTTATAACCGTAACTAAATCAAGCTATCGAAATGGGGGAATAGAGTTAGCCAAAGATGCTGGGATGCAGGAGATCTAACATCAGCCCGAGGCGAAATACATCAAAACCGCCGTGCAACGAAATACTGTGGAGGTTTATAGGATTAAAATTACAATAAAAAACAAAGTACACGGTTACTTCCCATCTTAATGATTATGCGTTTTAAGCGGGGGGAGATTCCATTTGGAGTGACCAATTCCGTGTCAAAAAACCTCTTTCAGAAGGCTGTGGAGAAATTTGTATCTTGTCCTAAATGCGATTTAAAATGAGATGTGATTTTTTTTTGGAATGGAAGCATGCAATCTTTTATTACAGTCGGAGAGAATTAAGCAAATAAAAAACAGAGTAATTCTTTAAACGGGAAAATAAGTGAGAACAACTGAGGCCAGGTGTGGGGTTGTTTGTGTATTGATTTACTTCTTTCATGGATCTTTTCACCAGATATTTATCATCAGGGAAAAAAAAAATCAGGTGGATTTTTCCCTGTGAGAGAAGGGCTTGGGCGAAATACACAGAGGTCTACTGCCGGACCCTCATCCGCCCCAAATGCAGGGCTTGTCTGGCGAGAGAACCACTCGTGATTTGCAGAGCACCCGCAAATCGCTCCCGGTGGCTATTCCTTCCTTGCCCGAGTCCGCTTAATTTGTAAATAAGTTTCAGGGCCCCTTTTCACAGAACCCAGTTGAGCAGGTAATTTGTTGTTAGTGTTTGTTTAAATGTTGTGAACCATGCACTCAAAAATAGGAAAACTATACACAAAAGAGGCAAACATGGGAACACAACTGGAAATTACTGAGTTATAAAAACGTCAAAGAAGAGCAATTTGGGAAGAGGCATCAGTAATTGTCTCCTACATTAACGGAAATGATTTGCCAAGCCCAACACTTTTGTTCTCCCCAGGATGGACGGGCGCTTCGCCATGGACCTCAATGAACTGGATCAGGACCTTTTTATCAGGCTCTCAGCCCAGGGGCGTGCTCAGGACCCGGTGCTGGATCCTGCCTTGCAAACCTGCAGTCCTGGAGTGGGTTTTCTTGGAGAATTGAGTGGTTTTATCGTAGTCTGCCTGGACGAGAAGGGGACATGCCTCTGAGCCTCAGCTGTGAGGACATCTCCTAAGGATTCAAGGAAAGTAGCTGCAGCTGTCAATAGGAGCAGTGAAAAGCACAGACTGATGGGATGGTCTCCAGCAGGCCTGGCAGTGACACACTGTGGCCCCGCTCATGCCACCATATGGTGATGTGCTGTGGTCAGTCTGAGGTGCTTGGAAGAGCCATACTTCCTCCCAACCCAGGGAGGCTTAAACAAGTCCATCCCCTGCTGTTTAGCTCTATCATCTCCCCCAAAGTGGTATTTCATAAACGAACTCTCATCACAGAGCCAGTCTGGCTTCTCGTTCTGTTAAGACCCCATTTCCCTGCTGGAACACAGGGAGAAATATTTTGCCTCAGGTTCAGCCAGGCAGAAATGAAGCTAGCACAGACCAACTGTGACTCCACGGGGTTACATTTTGTTGCTTACCTTATTCTGCCTTATTTAGGGCACCCCAAACTTTGAAACCGATGTGCAAAAGGACAAGCTCAAATCCAGAGCTTCAGACTCCTCCTGCCTGAACCTGCTGCTCTATTTTCAGCGTTTTTTTTCCCCAAAAAACTTTTCTTACATTCATACGGTCAAAAAAAATCAAAACAACTGCCCAAAGCTAGAGGCTGACATGGTGGGATTACTGCAGGTGCCACGGCTGTAACCTCTTGTATTTATGTGTTAAGCCAGCATATGTCCAGAGCTGGTTTCTAACTGTTCACATTTACATCTGCAGGGCTCTGGCCAGGCCCTTGCTTGTACTTTGAAAGGGAATATTTTTGCACAGACTGACTCAGTAGAGTGTATCTGGTGTTAGGGCCGCCAGAAAGGTTTTATTTCAGATTTGCTCAATATCCAGGGAAGCATAAAACCAACATCCATGGTACAACATTGCGCTGTGGAAAAAACACTTTATGAGTTTCAAAGTGTTATGCTTGCTTAAAAACACAGCTACTGGTGAAATATGTTGCTGGTGAGAGCCACAACAAAACCTGCACACTGCACTGAAGCCAGGATTTTACTGAAGGCTCTGCTTGTGATTTCATTGCTGAAGATGTACCAACCAGTCGTAATGAACCAGCAGCAGGATAGAACACAGCTCCAAGCACATTATTTCCATAAAAGAATCGACATTCATCTTTGCAATAAAAAAAAATAAAATAAACTTCCAAATTTCAGACACAAAATTTTCTAATTAATGGATTAAGATCTAGTATGCTAACCAACTAAAAATCATAGTATTCTAATAATTTCAAGTGGAAATTCCTTTCTTCCCTCTACTGTTTACCTCACAGTGGATAATTTTTTTTTAACTTAAAAGCAAAAGGAATATTTTGCACTTATCCTACAAAGGTTTTTTTGTTAAGCTGATTTCTTGTATCCCATGAACAGTATTAGGCAACAAGATAATATGGATTTTCCTCGCTGAGACCTATAAGATAGGATTAAAGAACTGCTCAGGGCCTGATCCTGTCCTGCATTTTTCAGACTGTTATGCCTGGTACTGAGGAGCTCAGAGGCCAGCGAGCCCCCATGGAGCAAATTCCAGCTCAGAGTCTCTGAGAAACAGCCACTTTGCAGGCGTCCCCACGGTGAGCATCACTCAGCTGCTTGGCCAAGCAGGGTGCCAGAACCCAGACTTCACCTGGAAACACCAATATTATTCAGAGCTCTGCTTAGAAGAAAAGTGACAATAATTTGCTTCGATATGTGCTCTTCTTTTGCTTAGGGAATTCATGAAAATCTGGATTTTGACATCCTTCACATACACTGCCCTTTGCCTTCAAGCCTTTCAACAGTGCCAGCGGGGTGGTCTGAAGAAAACCCCAGCACACAAACAGGCTTGCTATTCATATCATATGGAGAAAATTCAGAATAGGGCTGCAAATATTCGAGTTTTGCTTTTGATATTTAGTAAAGTCAACCTTAGAGAGGATCACAAGCACGTTAGGCTGGGATTAGGTGTTAGTGGGACTAGCTGAGGCAGAAGGGAAGCTGACCTCAGCTGCTGTGCAGATATTTAAGAAGAAGGAACCCCAGGCAGAATGGATATGGAGATTAAGTTTGCCTGACATTTCCCATTTTTAGACACCGCTGTGACCCGATGCTGAGAACTTTGGTCTGAATCTTACTTGACACAAAGGGAAAGGAATATTTTTGGCAAGGAAAAGAGAATATTTTGGATACTATAAAGGGCGAGGATTACTGCAAATGATTGCTGCAACGAAGTAACTACGTCTTCTGGGCAGATCCTGCAGTTGTGATGTAGCTCCCAGAAATATTTCAGAAATTACAACAGCAATAATTGTAACCATGAGAATAATTTACAAAATAATTACAAAACTATCACTACCAGCCCAACTAGGAGCCCTGTGTTTGCACCTGATTGGCAGCAGTCAGGAGCTATCAACACTGAAAAGCATTCAACAGGTAAGGCAAGAATATATGCAAAAAAATTTATCCTGAAAACTTTCTGAAGAATAAAATAATTCTTTTTGTACCCCAATGTAATTGTAGGTCAAAGTTTTGTAAGGAAGCAAAGAATGTGAAGAGATTCAGATCCCATTTATATGCAATGCCTGTCTTAAGTCCTCTAGATAACCTCGAAAATTGTGCTGTAAACCTTGGAGCAATATCTCGATTGGCCAAACACATCAACAAGCAAAGGGCCCTAATTTGGGGAAATATTTCCAGTTCTACAAAAAACTGCCCTTGATTTATGAAGACAGAATTTAATCCTTCCCTGTGTGTTTCTATTTTTAGTTTTAGATGGTTACTGAGTGTGTGATGCATTTAATGCACTGACTGTGTTAGGTACTTTCAACACTCTTCTGTTTCCATGAAAATACAAGCAAATAAAGTCTTTAAAAGTTCTAGGTGAATTTACACAGTTTTTAAAAATGAAAATTTCATTATCTCTCGCTGTTTTTTTAAAACTTGGGGGAAAAAAATGGAATATATGTGTGTGTGTGAGTGAGTAGGAAGGGAGAAGCTATGCTCTGCAGATTGATTGCTCAGTAGGATTTTATTTACACAGAATTGTTTAAATTTGGACTTGTAATTAGCACTCACTGATTGGCATAAGTGATAAATCCACTTGTTTGCCCCTTTTCTATTTTTTTTCATATCTTTTTAGAAAGACAGTAGTTTCTTTTTTCACCAGATTTGTTAAGATTCCTTCTTTGATCTACCAGTTTGCCCTGTAGTCACAGGAACAGAGTCCAGCTGACAGAAGTAATTTCAGTAACATCGAGAGATTTTTAGTTTTGCTACTATTGCCATAATCTTCTCTCACAACCAGAAGCATCTACTGATGAGTCAGAACATGTCATGCCTCCTACCTTGTCTCCTGATCAGCACATACTGCTGCCCTTCACATACAGTTTGAGGCTGGCCATCTGCAGTGGCAGAGCTGTATCTGCAAGGTGCCTGTATAGGCTGCCCTAGGTCTCTGTGGCAACCTATGACTTGCCTTTACATGAAACTCTGACATTTTAATCTGTAGAAGGTCGATACAAGATGATTATTAGGTACTAGAAACAAACTGGGATGTGCTAAATGTTCTCTCTCATAAAAATGTGAAACTTCTGTTTGTTTTTAAATAAATAATATGTATGTGAAACATGTCTCCTGAATGTATTTTCAGATGTACTTCTGCTTTATTGTTAAGCAGATACTTAATTTTATTGTCTAATAATTTTCCTTTTCTATGTTAATTTTCAGCCCTAAAGACTCCAGCTGAGACTGTAAGGAGTTCTTCCTGAGTTAGCACCATCCTTGCTGACAGTCCCAAAACTAAAAAGTGCAACCCAGAGCTCTAAGCTGGGTGACTCAACTTCCCTGTACAACACCTCCAGCTATGTCTTCATCTCACCCAGTGTTAGGGTGTCTCTAAGTATACTTTACAATCTTCTGCTTGTAAACTACTTCCAGTATCTCCAAGGTGCTGTCTGTAATATACTTGTATTAAGCTCAGCAAGCATACCTGAGTATGTGAAATGAAGGGACCAGGAGGTTCTGGTTCTCTAATCTGTCCTCATATGGGAGTCATTCTGGATATGCAAAGGTCTGCCTTGAACTTTCATGTATTTTGTTTAATAAATCTTTTATGAGGCAAGGTAGTATTCAAGGAGTGTGTATGCACCATGGGTTTGTTAAATGACATCATTCTGTGTATTGGTTCCTCTTCCTTCCTAACACCCTATTTTTCTTCTTGACTACAGCAGGACACTGAAAAGGTTCTCTTAAATATTTATGCTAAGTGGCTCATGGTTCCTTTGCAGATGGTGGTAGCTGGGTGAGAGTCCAGCACTGTATACATGTGCATGTAGATACTCCTTTATTTATGCATGTGTATATACATAGAGAGCTTCATTATTGGCTTTGTGCATAGCTTTCTATTCTCCAGTTTTGAATTTTCATCCATTTTGTATCAAAAGATAGTTCTGAAAGCTTTCATAGATGGTTTTAATTCTGACCGCTCCAGACGACTTTGTATCATTAAAAACCCTGCTACCTCACAACTCACCTTCTTTCCAGGCCATTCACAAGTATGTTGAACATCTGGATGCCTGCAGGATTTCATCAGCAATTACCTTCCACCATTTATCACTGCTTTTTGTTACAAATCTTTTGAGCAGTTATTAATCCACAGAAGGATCTTCCCTCGTATCCCATTAAATCCTATCTACTTTAAACGATTCTGATAACTGACCTCATCAAAAGCTTTTTAGAAATCTAAGAACCTTACATCAAGTATGTGACCTTTATCCACAGGCATATTTTCTGCTTTGAAGAACTTTATTACACTAGGAGACATAACTTCTCTCTATGAAAGCCATTTCAACTCTATTTCTACCAATGCTTGAGACAGAAGTCAGACATGCTAATCTCTGCTCCTCCAGATGTGCAATAGATCCTTTAAAAACCAGGTGTCACATGAACCTCTCTCTCTTCCTCTGATAATGAGGCTGATTTTAATAACCTATTTAGGAGTTTCAAATCTATATTTGTTGGGGACTTCTTGGGGAACACTGTCTATCATGGAGATTTTTCACAATTTACTGTATTGATCCATTCTGTAATTCCCTCTGGTGCTGAGAAGAACCTACAGTTTATGATTAGGAATCCATATGCAAGGGAAGAAATGTGGTTTGAATTTCCTCAAAAAGTTGAAGGAATGGGATGTGGATTCTTTCTTCCATCATGGAAGCCTTAATCCCTGTTAATTACTGGTGTGTGTACACTATATCTTGTGTTATGGTGATTCACACTAGATCAAAAATTTTTGAGGTGAATAGGCTGAGGAATGGCTGTTTTACAGTTTTGGCATAAGCTAAATGTCCTATGAAGGCTGAGAAGAGTTTGACTGAGCATGGTTACAGAAGCTCAGCTGTTTAGGGACTTGGATGTTAAGAGTGAGATGTCTGTAGAATTTAGGAGCTGAACACTTGAGCTCTACTTGTGTTATCTGCATATCTGCCATTTTACTTCTATACCTACAGTCAGCAAAGAGGAGTGAATTTATTAATTGCAAAATTTTTTTTTCAGTTGAAAAATCATTCTTGTAAGGATGTGTTTTGATAAAGCCCATGAAAGTGGAGTAATGAAATTTTCATCATTAGTATACTACTCAAACAGAACTCCTACCTGGAACTTTACTGTTACAAAGAAACATATCAGTCACTCCTTTCTGTGAGTATTCATCACAGACTCTTGTTGAAATCTGGCCCTTGGATTTACAGTGCTTCACCACCATGTGTAAATAAAAGCAGCAGAACAGCCTAGCTTTGGGTGATGGAGCAATGTCCAGATGTTGTGGATTATGTAGAGGAAATATATAATCCTTGTCAGATTGGGCAAACAGCAGCGTCCAAAATGTTTTCAGCAAACCAATAAAAGGTGAAGAAATAGAACAGGTGCCCCCAGTTCTGAAGCTGCAGAACAGTATCACTGTCTACACCACAGCATGGTACATACCAAAATCAAATCCCATGTATCTCTTAAATTGACTTTTCCTATAATTCTTTTCTATGTGTAACCAGGCATACAGGCAATTTTTTTTTCCTTAAATGTTTTATTTGACTTCTTAGGAAGCAATATTCAAGGTTATATCCAGAAACTCCACACTTAGAATACAAGTTGTTTAAGCAAATAGAAGTCGCAGCATGACCTGCGATTTTATTTACGAGGCACGGTGGCCCAGCCTGTACAAACCAGCCAGACGGTGGATCCCGCTGGGAACTCCATGGAGTGACACTCCTGCCTGCTGCACAATTCCCATTTTGCTCCCTACTTTTGTCAGCCCAATGCAGATGGACAACCTCTACATTTTGCAAGTGTGCTAATGGTTGCAGACCACCGAAGGTGACATTGTCAAATGTATTATTTCACTCTTGATCTTAATGTACATGTAAGAGTGTCTCTTTACATGTATGCTTTAAGGAGCTTAATCTAAGAGGCAGCTCGTAGCAACAGCTTTCATGGTCTCTTGCTACTGCTGTTTTGTAGTTTTACTAACCACGATCAGCATAACAATCTGATAAGACAGTATTATATTTTGTAATACAGAATCAGGACATATTTTCAGTAATGGATATTAATATCAAAAGATTGTGAGCCAGGTTTTCAAAAGCAGCCAGCATCATTTATTGTCACCTAAACTCTACTTGGTTTCCTCAGGAACTAAAATATCCTTTCTCTCATAACACCCTTTGCAGATTTTTCCTCTGCCCTCCAAGCCTGAATGACTGACCTTTTCCCATGAAGCACTGAAGCGGGGAAAATGACTTCATGTCATCCAACCCATGAAGTTCACAATAGCCCATGTAGCCCATGTAAACAGAGTTTTTCAGAGCACTATGACAACACAGGGAAAGGTGACATCAGGGGATGAGGTGAGGATGCTGACAGGGGCAAGAGAAGTTCTGTGACTAGTAGCAGGACTTTTATTGTCATCACAATAAATCCTACTCAGAGGAAATACAAACTCTATAACTGCAGATGCACGTGTCTTAGTCCCAAAACCTAAAGGGAGGGAGTCTAGCTGGTACTTCACATGTGGTGAAGTCTCAACAGTTGCTAAAAAACATGGGGAGTCTCAAAGTGTCAACACTTCACAGCTTCCTTTCTGAGCAGAATGAATCACACGCTGCGTGGATTTACCTTGCACTGAATTGATCGATGATGTACAGAGATAGGAGAGATCCAAAGCAAGAACAAAAGAGCAAGGGCCTGAAGAGCTGAGGAGAACAGAAAAGGCAATGTGATATTTTTGCCAAGGAAAATAAAATAATAGTGCTTGAAAAGATTGACTCAGACTAAGATTGCACTGCAATACAGGGCAGTGTGCTGTGGAGAGAGACAGGAAAATGCCCACGTGACTGCAGAACTCCCTGAACTGGTGCTGCATTGCCCACTGTGGTGTCAGATGTGTGCAGACAGCCAACTGTGCAGAAAACCATGTAGATATTTGGGAAAATGGTGTATTGTTAGATCTCCTTAGATCAGTAGGACTTTCATTCCGTGCAGCACAAAAACATAGAAACCCATGTGTAAAGACAGATCTTTGTTCATCTCCTGTCCTAAACCAGAGGCAGAGTTTCTGTAATGTTTTGTCATGAGTAATATTCTGGGGAACAAAAGGACTCAGATGCTACTCATAAAAAGCCCCTTCTGCTTTGCATATGTAGCTTAATTTCAATGTGACACACTGTAAAATACAGATCATGATAGAATACTGGAAATGCCACCTCAAATTTTACAATAATTAGTGAAAATCTGATTTCTAACTGTATGCAAACCCCTGAAAGTACTGCTCACACAATGGTGTTAGCATCAGTCTGTTTGTGTGCTACGGAGGAAGGTGGAAGATATTTTTCTGCCTGATTCTGGGGAGGTAGAAAGGTAGAACCAGCTCAACCCTCAGCTCCTCCACAGGTAATGGGGAAGTAAGATGGAAAAAAAAAGAGAGAGAAAGAAAAAAAGACAGACAAAGACATGAACAAAAGTTAATATGGGTAACTGAACATCCTGATTTTAAAGTGGTGACCCACCAATAAATTTAGGAAAACCACTGCATCATCTGCAGGTTTTTAGACTAGGGCAGAAAACATTGATTTAGCCTAAAGAATGTTAAAGGTAGAAGGTACAAAGTTCCTGAAAAGACAACGTCTGTTCCTCTCCAAATCTTGCCCTAAAAGTCTTAACATTTAGGATTTTTTTTTTTTTTTTTAAATCTTGACCTTGCTGCATTCCAGGGACTCTTAATGATGGATTAAGGGCATATTTATCCATGACCAATCTGTTATAGCTGAACCCCTGAGTCATCTGCAGTCTCCTGACTAGTGTGAATTGATGCTTGTCAAATGTCTCTCTCGGTAACTTGTATTTGCTCCACACTAGGTTTGTTTCTTATACTTCAAGAAAGAGGATTTTTTTTCCTGTGAACACCTTCTTGGTTTCCTAAACAGTTTCAGAATTTTTATTGACTAAAACTACAGGAAGAAAAACAGTGGGATTGTTTTCTTCTCTCTCTCTCTCTTTCTTTTCTTTTTAACAGTTTTTGCAATGGGGATTTTATTTTCAACTCATTTAATCTGGTTTGCATGTTGAAACACAAATTTTATCCACTTTGCTTCCACCATTCTCCTAAGCAGAAGTACACTACAATTTTGATGAACTAGAAAACTCCTATAAATTTGCAGAGGATTTATGGATTTATGGTCACATAATTAATCATTTGAAGAGAGAAATTGCATGCTGGATGAGTTTCCTAATCCCAAGGTGTTTTTCTCCCACACAGATGGAGGACCTTTGTGAGCTTGGGTGGAAACCAGTAGGGTTCCCCTGTGTGTCATTGCTCTAATGTAGGTGCATTATTTCCCAGGAAACAGAAACTGGATTGCTGGCCAGTCAGTGTGTGTTTGTGGAGAAAAAGACCCTTCAATATCTTCAGTTTCCACTTATAAGCACTGGAGACCATTCAATTTTCCTTATAAAACCAGGCTTCTGCAGATTTTAGCACAGTGCTGATGACCAGCATTACTTTCACCAAAGCTTAGGAAAGCAGCAGCCCTGGGATCAGGCTCAGTATTTCTTGTGGAATGGCATGAAACACACTGTACTCTGTGTCTTAATACAGGTGAAATAAAAAAGAGGCTAGCATTTATTAAAACTCAAATGCAACTGATTGTCCAGTCCTTCCAGGGTTGAAAATGTGTGTTTTCACATTGTTTTGTAAATAACTGTTGCCAATACAACTCCAAAACACTGCTACCACTCTAAGAAGAGAAATCAAAACTACTTTTTTGTCAATGGATGATTTACCCTCACTTTATAGAATTTTTGAATTAACAGATAACACCCTGCTTATGTATGCATGTCTGTACTCGCCTGTACTAGATGATGGTTATGATATAAATAAAAACCTCATTGGAATCAATCTGAAAATATTCCGTGTGTTTAACATTAGCTAACAGCTGAAGAAATAACAAACTCATTAAAGAAGTCTTGCTCTTTACTTTTACTCTTGTATTTGCATTTGTCTTAGTGAAAAGTTGCCAATTGATAAAGAAAATAATAAAAATTCTTATATGACGCTCATGTGTGTTCCTGATTTCATCGTGGTTTCCGCCCAATACCTCACATCCAAGCCTTGAGGATGAAAAGTATCAGAAGTGCTTGTATTCCCGGATTTCAGACGGCCTGCAATAGTTACGGGGGTTTATAGGGTAGCCGAACCCCATTCCCCTTTCCTGGAACGCCAATGACATCTAGCGGCGAGCTCAGGTCCCTCACAAAGCTATAAAAAATTTTAAAAAAAGGTTGGGAGGGGGAGGACCGGGGGAGGAGGGAATTTGTATATATTTGTTTCCATCAAATACTTGTAGGCAACCCTTCCAAGACTAAGGAAAGCTTTCCCAGTACTTTCTCATCCCAACCTGGCCACAACGACTCTCCCAAAACTGCAGTTCCCATGTGAAATTTCACACAGTGTGCTCTATTTTTAGGCAGATAATATCAAAGAAACTCACAGCCTGTGAAGCTGAAACAATACACACAGAATTTAGGACAGTGCAGTTCCCTCATTCACAACCAAGTGGTACAAACTCCTGATGATCAAACTTCGTCTTTCCGAGGAACAACTCTGTCCCTACAGAGACAAGAGAAGAATGTACTGAAGACTGTCACCTCTCAGCTAAAACCAAACATTTCTCACCAAGGAGCTTTCCAAATCTTCTATAGGAGCTCCAAGGGGAGGAAGGCAGGGAAAAGAGTAAAGGAAGGGGGAAAAGAGCAGCTAATTGTAGGAGAGATGTCTGCTTCACTTACAATTATCCTCCTGATACTGCCAAGCACCTCTCCTGCCTCTGACAGTGCTGGGTAGTGACTCAAGTGTGATGCTGTGATAAGCACAGATAGAAGGGCTCTATCAGGTACAGTGGCTTGCTCTAAAGCCCTTTGCTCTTTTACTGTGAGTAAAAGGTAGAAGCAGAGCCCATGTAATTTATCTTTGCTCTTCCATCTGAACCTCTTCCTACCTCCTTTATAAGTGTCACCATGGAAATAATTTCCTTACCCCTCCTTGTGGATGTCCTTGCCATTAAAGCAGAAGCAGAGCCTGGGACCAGGACACGTGGGGAGCCCTGGCAGCAATACAAGCCTGACCCACACCCCAGGCTCCAAGAGCCAGCCTTGCCAGGGGCTCATCTTGCTTATTGCACTGCATCTGCCCCATCCAAGGTCCCCCCATGACACAGAGCTTGGGAATAATGCCCTTCGTTGGGCACCCCCCTCGAGGGAGCTTCTCTCTTACCCCATTTTTGCCACAGTCACAGTACATAAGACAAGAGTCATTGGTAAAAAAGTGACAGGGAGGAAAATAAAATGGGTAACCATTTCAAGGCACAAACTATACTGGCTCAAAGTTTGCTGATTAGGTTCTCTTGGGAAACATTGCTTTGACTGAAAGTGAATAATTTACTTTCAATTTTGACCACAAAATTATTTTAAAAAGCTATATATAATATAATTTCTAAATGTTGCAGCACTAAAGGGGAAATATATTCCATTTTTTTTTTAAATTACATGTTAGATAATGTGGACTTTAAATTTTCAGTTGGGATGAAAGAAATTTTTCAGAATGTCATATTTTTCCATGAAGTTAGGAGACCTTAGTTTCACCTGGACTTTGCTGAAACTAATAGGGATTCAAACAGCTATTTTGGATTGCTTTGTTTTGTTATTATAAGTACCAGCTCTGTTGAATAGCAAGAATGTATTCCTCAAGACCAAGCTGAGAACACCAGATGAGATTCAAAACCATTTTCTTCTAGAACACCTTCTAAAACACTTATATCCAGAAAAGAAAAAGGAGACATGATCTTAATATATAGATTTAACAGAGCTCTTTGAAGAGATTATAGAACTGCTGTTAGGTCTCAAACCCTGGAAGACTGATAGGATCATTTTTTGTGCCCAGCCCAGCAATGATCACTAACCTAATTGATGACCAAAGGAGGACAACAGCTCTTGAGCTTTACTGGTTCAGGTACGAGCCCTAATAAATTGTGTTAACCAGTGGAGCATTAAGATCATCCATCATCATTAGCTCATGTACAACTTGCAAACTGCTGAAATGGAATTGGTCTGAGCCTTCCTAGCATCGGCTTAAGTGTTCAAAGCAAGTTCCTCTTATTATGTGCCCTTAGATAAGGAGTAAACAGGGAATTTCAGACTGAAAAGTGCTGCTGCTTCCAAACAATCAGCATCAGCGTCTCTCCACAGCAGTTAAATACACAGCAGTAGAGTTCTCTGGGGTCTCTGGCCAAGAGCAAGTTTTGCTCCAGGTCTTCTGCAAGACTGCCTCTTAGTTAGATTTATACATTTTGTATTTCTCCAGCTCCTATTCCTAGCTCTTCAAAATGCATTTATTGGCACCAACTTCAAGCAATTCTCTAATCAAAGTATGAAGATAATATTTTTAAATTTCTCAACTAATTTATGAGTAGTAAATTATATACTTTTTAGACAAGAGATAAAAAAGGGGGAAAAGGATCAGACAAAACAAGCCCTGGGCAAAAGAGAAATTAGAGTTGAAGTAATCTAGTCCAGTTCTGTATAACTGTATCTCATTGCTGTATTTAAAGAGGGGTCTTGAAGAGCAGGCTGGACAGGAGTGAACACTCTGGTGTGTGGTACTGCAATCTCTGTTAGCATAAGTGAAACACACTACACTTGGAAGCAACTTCTGGAGGATGACTAATCAATTGAGAAAGAGAATTTAGGATTATAGATTGATTTCAGTTTTGGGTATGATCAGTTTTAAATTTTTATTGGGATTTTTTTCTCATTATTTGTCCTTTCAGCCACAGACCCAGAGAATGGTTTATTCCCCTTTTTTCCCCTTCAACAGGCTTTTCTGTATTTGTCTCCATGTGTGTCTCAGTTGTCCTCTCATCTCTCTTTCCTTCAGCCTTTCTAACCTCAACTCCTGTCCTGGTTTTGTCTGGGATTCCTCCATCCTTTCTGAGTCTGTTTTCATGCTTCTGAGTGAATTCTTACTGTTCTCACCAAGTCTGTTTTCAAATAGGTCCCCTTCAGCACAAAAACCAAAAAAAAGTATTCCAGCATGGAGCAGAGAAGAACACTCCCTGTATTTCAGGCCAGGATTTTTATACACCTTGATGTGTTGATACAGCAGGATGTTGTTAGATCAGCTTTGCCTTGTGTGGCATCATCATCCCACACATTCTTTTCCAGCCAGTGTTACCAAACAATTCCCATCTCTCTCTGCTTTGCTGGGGTCACACTGAGTTCTAATCCTGGCCTCCAGTGTTCTCAAGAACTGCCAATTTTGTGCCATCTGCAACAGACAGGTCTGTTGAACCAAACAGGAGATGGGTTGTATGTACCACCTACATTTTGACATTAAGCTGCTGAGAGCTACTCAAATATTTTTCCTGACAAGTTTCATATCCACCCATGGAAGTTCTATCAAGGCAAAAGTTTCCTTTGCTTTTTTTAGAAAAACATCATGCAGTCCTCCCACTGAAGTTCACTACAGGCAGAAGATATCACATCTACTGCCTTTTTATCCATAAGTCTTGCTGTTCTACCATTAAAGCAAAGCAAATTGAATTATTAAGCAATTTTTTGGAAATAATTGCTTATACAGAGTATATTAAGACTCAAATGGTGGGAGGCAAGGAACATTTAGGAAGCCATACCCAAAGCTCTTAGTGCAGTAGCTGCTCTTGAAATCCCATAAAAATAACAGCAGTTGGGTTAAGTATATTGCACAGTGATAATTCCCACATCACACCTCCCTACACTTGTTAACCTGGATGACAAGGAGATGGACATTTATTTCTATCTGTATTCCTAGCCTGAGCTCCATCTCCAGAGTTTAGCTAGTGCACTTTCTGGTTATTTGTACTATACTTGCACTTTACTGAGTATTTACCCTTAATAAGAGTTCATTTTCAAGAAGGGCTTCAGAGCTCAGACTGACTCAGCTCAATTAACTCATGGATGGAGCCTATAAGGACCTTAATCCATCAGGCAGACAGTCGCCCATTAGAATTGCAAAAAGTGCTGGGAGTCTTCTGCAGTGGCTGCAGCAACATGATGGGGCAAATTCATTCTGCTTTGTATAAATGAACTAGCAGAAAATGGCTTAAGTTAACAGAACCCTTTAAAATACTATTGTTGAATGTATGGAACACTGTAATCCATATATATACACATAAGCATAAGAAGCTGACAAAAACAATTCATCCTTCTCATTGCTTTTACTTATGCTTAAAATCTTTGTGACTAACTGAAGTCTTGAGGAACGGTTTTACATAGAAATGGTGAGACTTTGATCAAGGGGAATCACAGAATCACAGAATCATTTGGGTGGGAAAAGACCTTTAAAATAATTGAGTCCTATCATTAAATTATACAACCTTACAACACAACTGAAATTAAAATCCAATGTGCATCTAACAACAGAAGTAACAAGAGGTGATTAAGGTGTCCTGGCTTCAGCTAGGATAGAGATGAGTTTCTTCCTAGTAGCAGATACAGTGCTGTGTTTTTGATTCAGTATAAAAATAATACTATTATAATCATTATCATTATCATTATAGTTTTTTAAGTTATTTCAATTATTAAACTGTATCTCAACCCATGAGTTTTACTTTTTTCTGATTCTCCTCCCAATCCCACTGGGGGTGTGAAATGGGCAAGCGGCTGTGTGGTACTTAGTTGCTGTCTGGAGTTAAACTATAACAGAAGGTGAAGAAAACTGGTAAGAGGCGAGTTTTTCTATATTCAACTAGATGACACTTTTAGAACAGCAGATGGCTCCGAACACATTTAGTTTAGCATGACAAAGAAGTTATTATCCACATGAAAAATAAAAATCCAGGATCTGAAAACCAGAGTTTCTTCTCTCTGTACTGCCATAAGCATCTTCACAAGGGGCCAAGGAAGGATAAACTGCTTTTTAATGGAGAAGGTAACACAAAGAAACTGGTTATTCCAAGGAAAAGTAAATTAATAAGCTCCAATAATGGACAAATACAAGAGTACTGTGTTCAGCTCTGGAGACTCCAGCATTAGAAGGATATGGACCTGTTGGAGAGTGCCCAGAGGAGGGACACAAAATGCTCAGAGGGCCTGAAGCACATCTCCTATGAAGACAGTCCGAGAGAGTTGGGGTTGCTCAGCCTAGAGAAGAAAAGACTCTGGGGAGACCTTACAGCAGACTTTCAGTATCTAAAGGGCCTACAGAGAGGTGGGGAGGGACTTTTGACAAGAGCATGAAGTGGCAAGACATGGGGAATGGCTGTAAATTGAAAGAGAGGAGGTTTAGTTTAGATTTTAGGAAGATATCCTTCACTGTGAGGGCAATGAGGTACTGGCACAGAGCAGCTGTGGATGCCCCATTCCTGGAAGTGTCAAGGCCAGGTTGGAGGGCCTTGGAGCAACCTGGTCTAGTGGAAGATGTCCCTGTCCATGGCAGGGGGTTCAAATTAAATGATCTCTACCATTCCTTCCAACCCAACCCATTCTAGGATTCTGTGAGTAGAGTGATAGCAAAGCAATCCCTGATTAGGTGTCTGGTAGTGACCCTCCAGTAGTGACCATAGATCAGAGGAATAATTTTCTGCAGCTAAGCAAAGAGCTTCGGTGTGCAGCATGGTCTCATCCAGACACCCACGGAATGTCCTTTCATGGACACTGCTTGTGGAGTGCAGAGAATGAAGAGCTGAAGTAGCTGTGCACAGGGATGCTTTGCACAGTGCATTTGGCAGAAATCCTCTGGATTATTGTTTTTTTAAACAACACTGATCAGTGCTGGATCCAGGTACCTGAACTTGACCTCAGACAAATCACAGTTTTCAGTTTCTTCTTACTGAAAACATTTATAGCCTTAATAAGCAGACAGAGCATTTGGCATGACACTGGTTTTAGATTTCTTTGGTTTTTCTCTTGTGTGTGTAAATTAGTTTGAAATATGCTAAACCCCAGTAATTTCTAGTCTTTTTCTCTCTGCAGAATTACTGGCTTGTGAGTGGGAAAGATTTCACTGACACCTACTTAAAGACTTTCAGAGAAGAAAGCAATTAAGTTGGTGACATGATGGTTTTTTTAAAGGAATCAAATTAATTTCTTCTGAGCAATTAAAAAGGTAAATTTGATCTGCCCAGATAGAAGCATTTCCATTTAATTAAGGATCAGCTCTATTGACTTTAAAAATTCTAGAGTCCAAGAGATTGTTTAAGGGTTATACATACTGTCCAGGGAGTAAACTGAAGAGCAGGCCAGAAAAGTCAGTATTTTTAGGTTTACATAAGTTGCTCTCTAAATGATCCTTTGCTTTTTCCTTAAGGAGAAAGCAAAATATACAACCCTGTTGATAGCAAAAGCACAAACTTTGCTGCTACCTATTTTCTACTCAAGCATGGTCTGACAAACCATTCTGGAAGGTATTTGAGAAGGGGTTATTGAATGTTGAAAGCTACAATACTTGGATTTCCAGCCTTTGCAATAGAACCCTATCTCCAAGAAGATAAGCTGCCGATAAGCACCTGAAGACTGAATGTCTAACCCCATGCTATTGCTATCAAACTGGCAATCACTGTCACCCCTGAAATCCTGTTTTAAGGGAGGAACAAAGATAAGCGCAGAGTAATTTCCTAAAAAGAATTTTTTCACCTTGGCATTGAAACTAGTGTCAGCTTTCATCATTCAGACCTGCTCTGATTCTGCTCAAGAACTGACTTGTGCCAAAGGAAAACTTGGGAATCTTCATGACAATGCAGCACCTGCTGCTGTACCCCTACACATCCCTTTTGCCAGAGATGCAGCACCAAACAAAAGCCACAGTCCCACCAAGATCAAAGGTTTCAACGGGTTAACTGTGGAACGGCAGCAAAACCTTCGTCTTAAGATACGAACAACTGTGGGTGAATGTTTAGGTAACTTTTCCTGGATTTCAGGACTTGTTGTATAAAACAAAAAGACAGTTCTTTAACCACTATTCTTTTTCAGTAACTCACACATGCTGCAGTCTCAGTAATGCCTCTGTGTTTCCCAGCAGGAGCTACATAAATACAAAATCCATCTGTTAAATGCAGTCCTCGCTAATTGTTCGGCTCTTTACCATGCCAGGACATATTCTTGCTTTGACAGAGGCTTTAACTTGAAGATATTTTTGCCAAAAAATAATTTGCAATTCCATATTGTAAACAACTAGTCCCGTTTATCTTGCAAGACAGATTGGTGACAAGCACAAAAAGGGTGAGGAAAGTAAGTCTCTGCCTCGACAGCTACAAAGTTGCTGTAGGTTTCTTGTTTGTGCTTTCTGAGGCTTCAGCAGGAGGTTTTCTGGCTCCCAGAAGCAGTGTATTACATATTTAATTCATTTTTAAAAAGCATTATGTTGTATGATTTTGCTTGCCAGCTCATGAAAAGCAGAGTGCAGGGGTGAGGGCATTCACTCAGGCTTTTCAATATGACAAAACTGCAGTGTGAGCTCAAAAAAATACAATTTGCCACCCATATTTCACAAGCTCCTGTATGAACAGCGATTTGTTACATGAAACATTTCAGACACAATGAATGACATTACACATAATTTCAAATGCATTCACCCATTTTATTTTCTATAAAGAGAAGATAACAAATAATAGATTATTAACAGCACCAGTTTTTTCACAGTAACAGTAGCTATATCAACTTTAGCCAGTATTTCAGAAAAAAAAAAACCCTTACATCGTTTCGAGGGTTGCATTATAAAGATCCAAAGCCTAGGGAATAAATATCCAAACATCTATACCTGTCTCTAGAAAAGTTCTTGAAGACTGAAACAGTTGTTTCACGTGTCACATTTAATACAACTGGTCAACAGGGGGCAGCAAATTCCTTGCAAAATCCAGGAGTGCCATAGATTTAAGAAATTAGCTTAAACTAAGTATAGCAACGATTACGTTTCTTAGATTCAAAAAGCTAATAGAGAAATACGTGGTTTACAAAGTGTCCACTGTTAAGTCAGCAACTTCTTCAGTATTCTGTTACATCAGCTGATGAAATAGAAATGTTCCGAGTCAACAGAATACTTCCCAACATCCTCAATTTCTGCTTAATGAAATTTCAGCTTGATAAAGTGTCTGCTTTGCTTTAAGCATAGATTCATGAAACTGGAACAAAGGATGGGAGGAGTTCTTGGAATTTATGTTCAGTCATGAGAAATATTAATCTTTTTGCAGGGTTTTTGTACTCTAAAGAGAAACCTCCCCCTGTCCAGTGCCCAGACCTCCCAACCTCCAGACAAGATCCCATCTCCAGCTCAGCCTTAGCCAGCTGCTTAAATGGCAATTTCTCTGCCACTGACTACACCCAAGGCTGTCTGTCTCTGACATCTTATGTTGGGCAGGGGGAAACATTTTACACAAGAGTTCTATAAAAAACCATAATAACTAAAACTTGATTTCAAGTGGAGTTCCTGGGGTTGGATTCTCAGCATCCAGTATAGTGCAAGTTGAAGATTTCCCCGTAGCTGAAAAATGCTAAATAATGCATCTTTGATGTGTCCTAGGGAAGGAGTTTCTGATCATTCTCTCACTCAGTAAAAATGAGAACAGTTTGGTTTGCTTTTTTTTTTTCTTTTCTTTTCTTCTATCCAACTGCTTGTCTACTTAAATGAAAATTGGAGAAAATTAAAACTTTTGAGTCCTTTAGCACTCAGTCAAAATCTGCTGAAACTAGACAGCATGTTTAACCAAAACATCCTGAACCCATTTTCTAGGGGATGGGAGACAGAAACAACACACTGTGGAAGCTATAAACTTAATTTTCTTAAAAAAAAAAAAAGGTTTTAAAGACTTTTATGGAATAAGAATCTTTCATGGAGAAATAAGTTTATATTTAAAAGGTATTAAACTTTTGTAGTTGGAGGTTTCAGGAACATAACCAATACCCTTGGAAAACTGCTTTTCTGTTTCTTACTACCTGAAATAGTAGATATGTTTTGAGAAAAACAAACTAACAAGACCCTTCCAATGAGGTAAGTTTACCTCTTTATTGAATTGTATTTATTTGGGACAATATTGCATGAATAATTTGATATTTATCTACTGCCTTTTATTCCTCTGTCACTTGATAAAAGTGAAGTTTGATTTCACCACAGCTCAGGAAAAGTGTTACCTGCTAGTGTAACACGTTTGAATTTGCCCATCAGAACAGAAGAAAATGCATAGTACAGAAAGACTTAAGAGACTCCTTTGATACTCAAAGGGATAGAAGTAAAAATATATATAAGTAGTGCAGAACAGTGGAGACTATACTGTATGTTTTAAAACAAGAATAATTTATACAAAGAAAGTTCTCTGCTCAATTATTTATAATCCACCCTTTCACTCACCAAACCATTAGGTATCTGCAAGATAGGCAGTGAAGGATCAGATTTTGGATTTATTTTGGCACCTTAATGTAATGAAAAGCTTATCCTTGATGGTGTGTGCTTGCTCTTTCCCATTGCTTAAGGTTTTATCTTTCCTTTAGATTTTTTTTAATGACAGTGACACAGAAATAAAGATCAGAACATTGAAAATAGCAGATCCATATGTATTTGAACAGCAGCTTAGGGGGAATAAAAAAAGCAACCAACCTAAGTACTTCTATCTGCTGCAGATGATTTTTTTCTCTTCCTTCATTAGGCATTTTAATGACTTGTATTTATCTCTCCAGATATATCCTCCTGGCAGGCATCTGAGAAAGGCCCACATCACTTACATAGAAGGATTTTTTATTTTCTTCTCATTGTCCTGCACAAAACCCAAATCATTGCTGGATTTTGTCCCTTCTGATACCACTAACACACCATAGAGTGTTGCTCTGATTTACCAGCTATTTAACAGCAGCTTTAACAATCTGTTGCTAATTCCAGTGATGTTGAAAATGCTGAAGACGCTCTGACAGGATATCCCCAAGGAAATACATTGCACAGCTTGGTTTATTATTCTCTATTCAACCCATGATAGGCACAGAAGATGGTTTTATTCTTACTTTATTCTAAAAGTAAGTTTATAAGATAGATTCCAAACTCACCCCTCTCTAAGAATTTTGCTATATTGCTTGAATCAAGAGAAAGGAAAACAAGGCAATGATTTTTTAACGGGCTCTATTCCTGCCTATTCCTATTTCTGTGCCATTAAAGGAGACAGCTACATCCTTCAGCAGGCCCAGACATCCTTCTTCGCTTTTTGTTAGCCTAATTAACATACAAGGAAACAATGTAAATTCTAGACAAAATGGACAGCAACCCATAAAGGTGTTCCTGGCACTATAACATAGGAACAATAGGAAACATACCTGGAAATCAAGTCTCTAAACAGTGACTATAGAATAGAAAACAAACAGAATGAAATTTTAACAGGCAAATGCCCGAAGAACACAATAATGCATAGAGAAAGAAGGAAGCCAGCATTTGGGAGGTGCAGTACATGGATGTGTTTGGGTGAGGCTGCACAGCAGCAGGCTCTCAGCTTTGCCACCATGCTCTCTGAAGAACAAGTTTGTAGCAATTACATAACATCCAAATCCACCAGAGGTAACAGCTGCTTATGATGGCTCCTTACCCAGAGAGAAGCAAAGATCAGAGACCTGTTGAAAGGCAAAGCATTTAATTAATGCTGCATACAACAGATACACAAAGCAATTCCTCTACCTATAGGGCTGCTGAAGTATAAGTATTTAAAAACTAAATATGAGAGCTTTCCTGGAAAAGGTCATTCTTAGCTGAAGAATGGGAGAGTCAGGCTCCAGGAGGTGATGGAAAGTTCTCGTTACACCAGCAGAAACAACCAAGTGCAGCAGCACCTAGCAAAAGCCAGTCCCTTAAAATAAAGGAAGATAAGCACAAAGTGTTCTCTCTTGAGTGCAAAAGCACAAGTGAATAATTTTCTGAACAAGCTTGTGTTTTACTTTAGCTTTATAAAGGTAAGGACAATGTATAAAGCAATTATTCTATTAGGGAATTTTATCTGAGGTTCCTGATTTATATGGATTACAAGCATATAAAGAAGCTGGAAGTCTTTCTAATGAGGTTTTGGTACCTTAACTTACAACAGACATGGCTTTTATCAGGGTATCTGTAAAAATCATAATTTAATTTTTCTCTTCCATTATTTTAGGAGCAAACTTGGATCCTCATATTGTGAGTTTCTGAGATGAGTAAACTCAGCCTCAAGAGAACTGTACCCATTTGAAGTGTTTTGCATTTAAAATGGTTAGTCTGATATGGGGATTGTTGAATGTGTTGGCTTCTGATGTGGGAGACAAACTGGTAAATTATTAAGGTACCTGTGCTTGGTACTTGGCTTTTTCTATTTAACCTTTTAATACCTAGAAGCACTCAGTTATTGTGGAGCATATGGGAGACAGAACCACTGAAAGAAGTAAGTTAAAATAATGAACCAAAGGTATTATAACGGGAGTTTTGAGTATGCTTTAAGAAATATCTTTCTTTTTTTCCTTGAATATTAAAGTTTGAGTTTCAGCTTATGTCAACTAGTTCATGTTTTTAATCATATCTCTCAACCACTTAAATGATCATTCTCTAGGGAACTGAAGTTTTAGAAGAGAAACTTAAAAATTATATCAAATGTATTCAGCATAAAATCTGCTAACCTGATTATCTCTTTTGACTGTGATGACTCATATCTCACTTGATAGAGGGCTTAGTGCTTTGAGTTCTGGCTGCTGAGGCAGTTCCCACATGATTCCTGATGCCTCTGCCCCATCTAAGGAATTGTGTGTTAAATGTGCATCAGTCTGTGTTAAAGGCAGAGCAAATGCTTTTCTTTCCTCCTCCATAGTATGTGGGTAAAGGCCTACTCGGATTATGGTAGTGCTAGGGAGAAAGGCCAGATCCACATCTTATTTATTTGGAAACCATGATGAAATAGAGACTGTATCAATGAAAGAGTGAAGAATCACACGTAAGTTGGGAGAAGGGGGGAATTCTGGTGTGAATCCACCAGTTTTTATGCTGATGTGGAGAATAAAATCATAGAATCATTAATGCTGGAAAAGACCTTTAAGATCATTGATTCCAACTATTTACCTGACAGTGCCAGGTCCACCACTAAGCCACCTCCCTAAGCATCGCATCTGCATGTTTTTGAATGCTTCCAAGAGCAGGGTTTCCACCACTTTCATGGGGTTCCAACACCTGACCACACTTTCAGTGAAAACATTTTTCCTAATATCCCTCCCCTGGTGCAACTTGGAGCTGTTTTCTCTCATCCTCTTGCTCGTTACCTGGGAGAAGAGGCTGACCATCACCTGGGTACACCCTCCTTTCAGGTAGAGATCAATAAGGTCCCTCCTGAGCCCCCTTTTCTCCAGGCTAAATGCTCCCAGCTCCCTCAGCTGCTCCTCATCAGATTTGTGCTCCAGACCCTTCTCCGGCTCTGTTCCCTTCTCTGGGCTCTCTCCAGCCACTCAATGTCTTTCTTGTCACGAGGGGCCCAGAACTGGACACAACACTGGAGGTGTGGCCTCACCAGTGCTGGGTACAGGGGGGCATCCACTTCCCTGGTCCTGCTGGTCACACAATTTCTGATACAAACCAAGATGTGTATTTTGAAGCACCTCTCTTACTTCCCTTTAAATCTGTGTATGGATTTGCATGACTTTCAGTAATGTAGTTCATTATAGTTGAAGGTTGTTGCTTTCCATTACTTACACAATGGATAAAGAACAAGAAGTTAAATTCACAGTAACAGAATGTACTTTAATTCTCCAATTCTCCTTTCTTTGTGGCAGCAAACATAAAACAAATGTTTAGTTACACTCTGCTGTAGTTTAGTTGAGACCTTATGTTCAATGCCAAAGTACTTTGTCTTAATTTGGACCTTGAACATATAAGCACTTGAGCATGTATCTAGAATTACTCACATGGGTAAAGCTATTGACTTCAAAGCTATTGACTACCATATGAATCAAGTTCAACTCTGTAAGGTTAAAGGTATGGAGAGTTTATTTCTTGACTATACAAAAAAATATGAGGTTAAGCAAGCTGCGGCTTTTGTATCGTTGGCAGATCTTTGTTACAGATAAAGATCTCTAATGAAAATTGTTTTCAGTATTGTTATTCTGGAGATGTCAGGAACAGTCAAGTGAAGATATTGTAACCTTCCAGAGATCTGGCTCATGGTATTCGAGTTATTTTATACAGTATGATGGATTTTTTTAGTCTGTTTCTGAAGGTTCTTCTCTGCAGGCCTGGTGTAGTGAAGATTGATCCAAACACAGTTAAAACAAGCAGAAAGGACCTTTTCTCTCCTTCTTCTCTTTTTTTTCTTTTTTTTCTTTTTTTTTTTTTTGTGCAATGACTGTGTCCTCTGGGAATACACTGTGGTTCTCAGAACCTCTGCAGAAGCAGTAAATAACTGGATTTCTTCTGTGTAGATTAAAGAACACGGAGTCATGTCCAACACGACTGATTTGGTGCTGCTGAAAGCCACTTCAATATGGGACTTCAATGCTGCCTAGAACTATGTGTCACAAGCCCGGGGTAAAAAAACCTTAATTCCATCTATAAAAAGCCTGCCTTTTAAAGAGTAAATCCCAGCAATATGTGCTGAAAGCTATCTGAACTATTCAGCTCTGCGTGACTAACAGATTCCATTGCTACCAAGATCCACTGCCAAGATGACAGAGATTTCTCTTGTGAGATCTTCTTCATGAAACTACACCAAACTATAAAAAAATCAAACCAACCCCCCCCAAAACAACAAAACCAACAAAGAAAAATACCCTGCCCCTAAATCCCCAAAACCTTGCGTGCCCACCACAACCAACCAAAATAAGACCACCCTAAACAAAGAACAACCACAACTACCATGCCTTTTTGGGTGAAAAACTCTTTATTTAACAAAAGAGCTATTTTTTTTTTCTCCTCATCATGAAAAAGATCAAGACATGATTTGACTCAAGGAACTGGAGGAGGTGGGAAGTGCCTAGTAGTGCCTCATGGGAACAACATCACTGCAATTCTTCAGCTTTTGCCAAGGACTCAAGAGTTCAAGAGAGTGACACTTCTGTGTGCTTAGCACTGTTTGCCTTTTCCATTTGTGGTTTTTTTAGAAATAATAAAGGATATGGAGCTGAGCGGTCCCATCTGACCATGTGAACAGGAGGCGGCTTTGGGGGATTATGTCTCCAGTTTGCAGCTGTCTTAGTGCCCTGTGTGAGGCACTCTGCCGTGAAGAAGTGCTGCTGCAGATGGGGCCACTGCTGCAACAGGCAGAGCTGACACACAGGGATGATGCAGATCCTTTCCCACCTGCTGTCCACTGGAATCCAATATCTGTTACAGCTGGTCTGGAGTCGCACATGGGATCATGGAGAAGGGAGAAGTTGTGGTTTGTGCTGCCAATGTGCACTACAGGAGGAAGGTAAAAAAGCAAATATATAGCTCATAGGTAATGTTTGACACCATGCTGGTCTCAGCCTGTCCAGTGGTGACAGATGTTGCTCTGCACTTTTTCTGGTGAATATAAATGTAACTGTTTGTGGATGCTGGAAAGCATGCAGCAGGGAGATATCTCAGCTTTCTGCCAGTGTCTGTGAGAAAGCCCTGCTTTCTCACGGACTGTGGCAGAACAGCTGGGAGAGTTTTGTAAACTATAGAATTGTTATTGATACAGAAAGAGAAAATATCTGAAGTAAGTGTTGTTGGGATTCGGCCAATCCCTTTGAGGGGTGGCTGGTCAGTGAACCAATGACCTTATGCCAGTCCAGCGTGCTAAGGTATATAAGTGAACCTGTAAGTGAATAAAGTGTCGGCTTCATATCTTAACAAGTCGTCCTGTCATTCGTCCGGACCCTGCTCGCGAGCGACATCTGGGCTGTTGAACCACAGGTTGCTGCAGATTCAAAAAAGCTTGGTGGCCTACTTGAATCTTGGGGGAAGTTCTAGTGTTTGCTCCTAATAGTGGTTGAAACCTTGCAAGTTGCTCCTCTTCTGCGTCTGTCCTAATCCAGCCCTTTTGACTCCTTATAGGAATTATTCTGGATATTCTAATATCTTTCTCTCTGAGTCCTGCTCAAAGAGGTGCATTGCTAGAAAGCCATATACCTTGTACAGGCAGAAGGACTGTCAGTAGTTCTAGGACATGCAAGAAGCTCTGTGGATGTCTTGGTTCTGAATCATGCTTTTTGCTTCGAGCCTCCTAGCAACTGCACATGCATTTTTTACTTCAAGGTAAAACTTCTGTTAGAGGCCATGCAAAAAATGATAGATGCCCTGCTTAAGGAAGACACAGAAGTAATTTCAGAGGCTACCTGTGTGTTTCAGCACAGAAGTATTGAGATGATAGTGCTGATGACTATAACAACCTAATTCAAAATTCCATTATCATTAATATTAATATTATATACATTAATATTAATATTATATACTATCATTATGTTACTTGCTTTTAACAGGGCCAAAGCCTCGTAGAAGGAGAAGCAGTATCTGAAAGAATCCAGAATGAAGAATACTGGCTGATATAAAATAAATACAGTCAGGCCCAGTCGTTATGTCGTTGTAAGAAGAGAGCTTGAAATAGGCAATCTGAGACGTAAATTAGCAGCATTTGATATAAGCTAATGCTTTGGGCTGAAATGCAGGCCCAAATAAAAGCTACTTGACCAATTTAAGGAACATAAGGTGCTCTATATTTTCCCCAGGTTTATTTGCTGCTTTCTTTCTAGAAAAGCTGTTTTTCACTTTACTGAATCTTTTGTAGAACAAGATCATCACCTTGATTTTCTTCTGAATATTGCTGGTGGTATTGTCACTGTGTGGTCCCTGATGCTCAGCACTTCCATTGTGCAGCAAACTTAAAAGTGGATAAAAAGGAGGCTCTTTGGCTCATCCAGCTACCTTTGGATAATTAAATAAAGGGGATGTGGGGCCTCACCATTCAAGCTGGGATCTCTGGAAAACTGTTTTCAGTGGCTAACTTTGTCCACAAGACAATACAATTTTCAGCAGCAATCTCACTTCTAGACTTTATTACAACAGAGTGACCAGGACTTATTGAATGGATCAAACAGTTTTAAATAAGTCTGATATATTTATATCCAGAGGGAAGGTCTTACAGTCCTCAGCTCTCAGTTCATCCCAGTTTAAATGAAGCAAGGAAGATGCTGAGATATGGAGACATATAAGGTTGGGTCAGAGAGGTATAAGGCTTTCTGAGACCATTTGTGTGCAGCAATCTAGGTTGCAATTGTATAAAGGCAGCAGGCGGACCTGACAAGGGCTGTTTTATCATGGTTTGAGGACTAACTCAAACTGGAACTACAGCTGGGATCTCTGTACAGCTCGGATTTTGTATAAGCAAGTTTCCTGTATGCTCATGGAGCATGGCTCCTGTGTGCAGTTTTTCTTCTCAGTTCCAAGTATCATCCTGTGACCAGGTTAAGAAGTCTTTAGTGAAGAGCCCTGTGACTGAATTTACATTTGTGATAAGATGTGCTCTCATTGGAGACAATGAAGTCCTATATCCAGGGAGTTTTCTCTAAGGGAAGAATAGAAAAGGCAAATGACTAACTGCATAAATTACAAAGAACAGGGCAAACAATTCTTGGTGAAAAGAGCTTGATCTGTTGCATAGGCTTGTACTTTGAACACATTAGCTATTTTCTAAGAATCCAGCTAACAAGTGTAATAAAGAAACGCAGCATGTGATATCTGTGAATGTTAAAATCAACCCTGAGAAAATATAATTCGTCTCCTGTTGTAGTTAGCTGAGGGTGGAACTGATCCTGTTGGGCAGATTCTCTTGGATATTGCTCAGTTTCATCAATATTGACCAGCACAGCCAGCTCCGAGCAGTTGCCTCCAGCCCATGGAGAGGAAGAGGGAGCAAAGACTTGCTGACTGACTGGAAGGATAAGACAATGTGTGTGAAATTACTCTGTAAAACATTCTTAAATGTTTCCTGTTAACATATGGGAAGTTCATGGTCTTATTCTCTTGCCTTCTTGGGGTTTAGTGATGCAGCATAATCACTGTCTTTCAGTCGAGGAATCAAAGTATATATTGACTTTCCCAAGCACAAAGAGGTGCTCTTGTGGGAAGAAATTACCTCAGGTCTTCTGGCCACAAGACAGCTGCCTTTCTCTCCTGTCTTGTCTTGCCTTGCCTGCCTGAACCATTTCAGGGACCGTAGCAGAAAGCAAGGAAAGCTACTGTGATCAATAGGAGTGCTTTTACTAATTTGCTGGTTTTCTCCCCTGATTTGGTTGCTGAATCTCTGATAGAAGAGTAAAGCTCCAAGAGCATCTTCCTAACAGGCTGGATTGAGTTTTGTGACCCCTTACCTTCGTCAGAGACGAGAGGGTGTGTGGGAGGAAGATTTATGTGAACTGATATGTTTAGAGGTGTTGTTCTGCAGCTGTCCTGAAACTATGCTTCTCTGATCCCATTTCCTTGCTCCTTTAACCCCCCTTTTCTTCTTTAACTCCCCCAAGCTGTGTGAATAGTTCCAATCTCCACCTTGGACCTGCAGGAAAATTCCAGGTCAAACACCATTATGAATAATAGGTAACCAGAAAAAAAAACATCTAATGCGTGAACATACTTGATAACAGTGTAATTTCTTGTGTGAAAAGACTTGTAGTTGAGATCAATGGTATAATGGCTTTAGTTAATTTGTGTGTGGGTATGTGATATTGCCTGGTTTCCTTTCCTGAAGAGGAGTCCTTCCTGGTGAGCATCTTGGTTTAGTTGCTCTGTGTGCCTGAAACCCTCACCCGATGCCAGGAATAAATATGAGAGGGTTTTGGGTTTTTTAATACCTGGACCTTGCCCCTTCCCACAAACTTAATATAAGGGAAAAAAACAGAGGAAAAAAATTGTTATAGGAATTGTCTGAGGTGGTAGAATAACAGGATGACTTCTGAGTCCTGTATTCTCAGCTCTTGGTATTTTCTAAATTGTATTTTCTGAAAGCATAGAAATAACCACACAGGCATTCTCCTTGAGAGTTTTATGTAAAGATGAGTCTTTGTGATTACTGTTGCCCTGTGACTGCTAAATAGTTGTGTTATAACTTGCTGTTAAAAAGACAATAATCTAGTTTTTAACTTGTGTATGATAAGAGAGCAGAAGCTTTATGGGTACTAACTAAAACAGAATTGGAGGGCATGTGGAATAGCACATAGGTGAAAGGAGATGGGAGGCAAGACTTTTTGAACAAAAATCTATTGAAGAAAACTAAGCTCTTTGCACTAAAGATTGCATCTTTTAAGGGACACAAAACCTTTCACTCTTATGAGAAGTCAGGTGCATGGTAGTCCTCCAAGTTAGTTAAAGTACACAGAGAGAAGCTGGGGAGATGAGTCCTGTCAGCAAGGGAATAAAACACCTAAGACCACTTCAGGTAATGGGAGAGGAACATGATAAGTAAAGTGAAGAGGCGATTTAAAAAGCAAAAATTTACACCTAAAAGTAAAATGCAATGAGGCAGGTCTGCCCAACTCCTTGTGCTTCCTTCTTGCTTTCTGGGAAGACCCATCCCAGTGTGTGGAAGACTGGGGAATGATCATGATGAGGGCTAGCCACCACCAGAAGGTGGAAGCCATGCTACAGAAGTCAACTGTGGGAAGAGAGAAGTGCCCCGACAACCAATACAGTGAAGTGACTCTAAGAAATCCGTGTGAGGCAACTTCTGTGCTCCCACTCCTCTTGCCATGGGCTTATAGAGATGTTTAGGTATCATGTGTCAATTAAAATGGGAAAATGCATGTGGAAATGTTGAGTATGTAATGAGAACTTGGATATTTGGTGTTGGTTCACTTCTAATGAGCAACTAGTGTCTGTTAAAGGTGTTGCTCTTTCCAATAGTTAGCACTTCATAAGAACGTACGTGACTTCAAAAGAGGGCCTGTTGTGTACTCCAGTATGGCTCATTTTTGTGGCTTTTTTTTTTGTCTTTTCTGTCATGTTTTTTTCTAGCTGGGGAGATAGAGGAACTTTTCTGAAAAAAAGTAAAGAAAAACGTAGACTTTGTTCTTGTAGGATAATGACTTCCTTGAATTTATTATTTAATCTTTAAACAAACATTGTTACAAAGGAGTGGGGTCTTTTGTTTTCTGCTTTTTAGTTGATTGGTGTTTTGGGTTTTTTCTATCATCTTTTCTTTGTATCACTAGTCTTTGTGCCTGAATCACCATCAAAGGACTTCAGGATTCCTCCTTACTCTAATACTGTTCTGTAACTTTGTTTTCCTTCTTCGACTTCCCTGAACTTCTGGGAACCTGAAAAAGTTCTTGGGGAAAATGCTGTGGGCCAGAACCTTGCGTAGTACACCTGGAGTAATGGGCAGGGCAATAAGGAGATGACTGCATACTACTTGTATTTGATTTTATGCCTGTAGAAATGCTAGTCACAACACTTGCATTTCATCTGGTAGTAAGTTGACTCAGTCTCATGCAGCTGTAATTTGACCATCCAAATAATGCACTTGTTGTGAATCCCAGATGATTTTCTGCATGATGATCTTCCCCTATCCCCACAGAATTAGTAATGAAGTAGGGGTATGTACTCCCTTCCTAAAACTCTTCTTTTTCTGTATAAAATGTGGAGATTTTGGGTTGTTTGCTTGCTTGTTTTTTTGTTTGATTTTCCCTGTAGCTTTCCACTCACAGATTGCAAACTGGAATAACTTGGCTTTAACACCACTGTCAGGACTGAATTGCTGCAAACAAACATTCTTGGTGGCAAGAAAGACCAGGTGTACTCGTAGGAGTTCATCTCTGATGTCTCTGAGGAAGCTGAAAACCAATGAAAAAAGTCTATCTCTACAGTGGATGGTAGGGATGTCTGAAACTAAGGAATGTGTTGCAAACTGTGGACGTTCGTCTCTGTTTATCTGACTTGTTGCAGGACCTCATTCCCACAGGATGCAGTAGAAGCCAGGAGTTTACTCAGGGCATGAAAGGAAATTGTCCAGTTAATGGCAAAGAAATCCACAAAGCTGTGATAAATGCATGGAAATATCTGAGCTGGGAAGTTACTGAGATGAAAGTAGAAGGAAACTGGGAGTTCTGGGGAAATGCACTTCCCCAGGCATTCAACAGTGGCTTCAGGTGAAGGGTAGCATATTTAGAACCTTGATCTGACTAAGTAAAGTACTTAACATTTAAATAACAGGTAAACTAGTCCAAGTACAGTCTCTACTATCAAACAGTGTTGCTGTCTCTTGACATTCCTCTTTTAAAACACTGAATGACCAGCTAGGATGTCATAAGCTTTGGTGGGAGTAGCTGTGTCTGTTTCTCCTGAAAATAATGCAGAAGAGTGAGTTCTGTCTCCTATTTCTTCTCAAAACCAGGTTGTACTCTTAAAGTTGCCCTTCCTATTCCCTGAAAGACTGCACTCTGAAGGGAGAAGGGGAGGTAGCAGCCAGTGGATTGCTTTTACAAAGAGATGCTGCTAGGATGTCCAGCACAACAATTTGGGTAGAGGTAGAAGCGGCATCAAATGGTATCAGGCAATGCCAAAGGAATACCAAGACTTACTCATATTTAGATTAATCAATCTAGGATTTAGTTGCTAAATGGCCATTTGGCTTTAGCTAACAAAGGAATAATATGAGGCCAACAGAGAAAGCCACAGCTGAAAGGAAGGTTTCTTTTATTAAACTCAGGATACACCAAGACAAGTTGTTTTAAATGCATCATTCCAGGAAATAGAAGAGTGTTAACATTTAAAATGTGTTATAATTGTATGCTTTAATGAATTGAATATATTACAAGGATAAACAGTATTTGGGTCATCCAATAATTGGATTTTTTTTTGGTGCTTCTTTTCTGTTTTTGTTGGGGCTTTTTTCATTAAATAGCAAAACTTCAGAGTATAGATAACAAACTACTATAGGTAAGTAGTAAAATAACCTTTAATGTAAAATACATATTTTTGTGCCTAAAGGGAAAAAGGCTCTAACTTTATCAAGGTCTCTTATAAGCAGAAGAGAATGTGTTTAATTCTGACTCTCACCGTCAATGACGAATTCCTAAACATCATTGGGAACTCAAGAGGCTCAAATAGAATAGTTACTCCTGAACTTTTTACCCCAAAACTCTTTTGAGAAAAGTTGAGCTGCTGTACAAGCCCTCAAGGAGCCAATTGAATCACTGAATATAAATGGAAATGGTACTTCTGGGCTTAGCATAGTAGAAATAAACATAATATGAACTTCTGCATCTCTCTTGAGTTCCTAACTTTCTTGGAATAAATCACTGAGGAGTTCTGGCACAGGCTGCAGGATTTATACCTATGGGGCAATGGAAAAGAGAGAAGAAATTGTGAAAGAGAATTAGACAGTATGAAAAATACAACAGAATGAAAGTTCCTATAAATTTTCTTGATATCTGAATAAAAAGTGAGAAGAAGATACCCCTTGTGAAAGGGGAGACTGATCTACAAAACTGGTTACACTGCTTCCTGCTTGGTAACTTATTACAGTGCAGCCCAAGAGGCTTTGAAAGAAAAGGATGAATGTGCAGGGGAATTTACAACCTTTCACAAAAAAAAATGAAAGTAATATTGTATTCCTTTTTTTTCTCTGCACTTCAGTTTAAGAATGTCACTTAAACCACAGCTGATGAAGTCTGATCCCATTCCTTTTCCAGTTCGCCTGGGAAGAAAGCTAAACAACAGGCCTCAAGTTAGAGGGCTGACATATATGCCAGAGTGGTGTACTTGGTATCTTGCTAAAAATTAAGTCCTTAATCATTTGTTGTTTCACTTTTGTAACTAGAATATAACCTTATGTCAAAAGGCATCTCTGAGTATTCATTTGGCTGAAAGATGGGTGGGGGCAGAGGGAGATGATGTGTAGTCCTCTAAATGCTATTTTCCATGATGGTTTATATAGTTCCAAAGACTGTTCGGAATTTTTACAGGAATGAAGTTAAGCATAGATTTCTTGACAGGTTTCCATTGTTGTGTTGTTGTGATTTCTTAAATAGTTTGAGCTCATTAATGAGAAGTTGAGATGTAAATATGAAGATGTGGGTGTTAATGAGACACAGAAGACCATGAAATTGTTAGTAATTCTGCTTTTCATATATTTGTTTACATGCTGTGCTGTTTTGTCCCAAAACTAAATTCAATCAGATCAAAAGGCAGATTTCCTTGGTTTGCAGGATTTTTCTTTCATTAGTTTTGGTATGTCTTAGTATTTATGAAGATGACAATGCCAGTAGGAACATTAGATTACAAAGGTAGTTCTGAAAAGGTCAGCAGGTCTGACATGCAATTTGTCTTGTTCAATTAGGCTTTATATTGATGTCCTGTCTAACCAGTATGATAATCACTTCAAATATAAATGATGTGTGGGCAATTATTGTATGTTTTTGTTTGAAAAACAGTCAGAACCCTGAACAGCTCCAATGACAAAGCTAATAAATGTTTAAGCTACAGTGTAAGATTCTGTGTTGGTTTTGATCATTAGGTCTTGTAGTCTACTTGATTTAAGAATTTAATAGGCAAAAGAAATGTCCAGCTGTGTTATCTGTGAATAAGTTAAGAAATACTGTCTGGTTTTCATTACTTATCTGAATGAACACATCCAAAATCAACCTGAAATGCATGAGGCATTCTCACTACATCTTCCTTAATCTAATGTCTGTTGCTATGATTCAGCATCATATTGCAAAATTCAAAACATATTGACCTGTATGATTGCCCAAAATGCTTGCTCTGCATATTTGCTATGTGTCTGATGCTGTTCAGAGGAATATAAAGAGCAGCTGTCTACTTTGATTTGCTGGAAGAAATGAAGGAAGGATAAGTGTCAAGTTTAAATAAAATAGGTGTAAACAGCAAATAATTCAGGAAAATTAGAATTTAAAATCCAATCTGTTTCAATTATCTATCACGGCTTGCTAGTATCCAAGGATTTTCTTCATTTGCTTTAACTTCGCTTTCCAACAACTTTGAAATTAAATTGGAAATTGTGAGAAAGAGCAGGATGTGATCTGCTGTCACAGCAGCCTGCCTGTTTATTTCATGGAATGGTCTTCCTTCATCTTAATGAAACAGGAATACTCATTTATAATTTTACAGCGCAAAAGAACATTGCAAGAATTAGAGTAAATTGGAATAAAACTTGAAAGTATACTCCTTGTTAGTCCTAATGTTATAAGAAATGTAAGAGATTATCATTTAGAACAAACAACGGTCCTTACATCTTTCAAATCATCCTTAAAACTAGTTAGTGTCTGAACCTCTTTTTATGGACTATTACTTCTGCAATGCCATTGAAAGTTTATCTTAATCCTCTTTTAACACTCATTTTGGAGTCCTTTCTATTTTAAGTGACTGAAGTACTAATATTATTTATCAAGTGACAGAAATTTACATGTTTGCTTTTTCTTTATATTTCCATAATGGTGATTCAAGTATTTAGGTATTTTAAAACTGCTCTAAGTATTGTCCTCTTCTACTGAAGCACTTTTATTAACAATTTATTTACCTCACTCTATTGTGGCTCTTGAGCAAGCAAGAAGCCTGGCTTATTTGACCCTGCTTGTACAAGAGGTTTTTGGACGTGTCAGGCAAGAGAAGAAAAATAATACAGTTCTTTTGGAGAGGAGACACTGTTGGTGTCTGAGATCAGGTGGTGTCCCAGATTGCATAGAGGTTCTTTCCTTGGTTTTCTTGGGAATATTGTAGCCTGAACAGTAATTATTAGATGAGGCTAAAAAGGTGCTTCTTCCCTCAATGGAAACTGGCTGTAGGAATTCACATTTCTTGCATATTGTATAAGGAGCTGAGAAAGAGTCTATTCGCTTGTCCTTTAAGTGGCCCTGAAATGTAGGGATATGCCCCATATGCCTTTGTAGCTGCAAAGGGTGCAGTGCTGCCCAGGAGATGCCAGTTCTGTTCCCGCTGGTCCTAAGCTTTGCAACATTAGGTGACACTTCTTAAATGTTATGGATGCCTCAGCAGTAATTTCCTAAGCAGAAGTGCTGAAAAAGTGTCCCTCTGGAGACAAAATGGCAGATCAAAAGGTAAAGAATGTTCTTTAATGCTTTAATGGTCTATGCTGGCTTTGACTTTAGGAATCGAAGTAAATGGGCAAGGATGAGTGTTCAAATACTGCCAAGATCCACCTGTGAAGTAGAATGTAGTAGTATTTGAGCTCAGTGAGTCTTGCTGCTCTGTAGTCATTTCAGAACTTTGAGTAGATCAAAAAGGAACTATGAAAATGTTCAGTGACTGGGAAAAGAGGCCTTGTGGGGAATACTGGGGAGCTGTTTTCTGGTTATAACCAGTCTCGGGAGTCAATTCAGCATAATTGCCTTTACGGAGGGAATACATCTGGAGCTAAAGCTTTACTCTAGTAAAGCAAAACTTTAACTAGAACATGTGCTTGGGAAGCTGATCCAAGGCAAGACTGGTATGTCTAAACAAAAAGAACAGCCTTGTACCCTCCTCTCTCTCTCTCAAAATGGTTAAGATTATTCCAAAGGCTAAAATAATAAACATTAAAAGCCCCTTTGGAAGAGATAAATGAGTAACTTATTTTAACTCTAGTGTTTGGCTTTAACTGATTCTGGCATCCTGAAGGAGAAAGACTGTAAGGCTTACATTAATAAGAAAATTACAAATGTAACCAAAATGGATAAGTGTCTGAATGGCCTTTGTTTCCTACACACCAATTTATCATGCTTGTAAAGAAGCCAGTTCTGAAAAACATATTTGAGGGCCTTTTTCATCTACCCAGATATGTTAAGGTATTTCAGTAGAAATGAAGTAGAATGAAGAGGCTACTTCTTTTTGTCTTATAAGGCAAAAGGAGTATCTACCCTTCCTAAGGTGTAATTCTTTTGAATTTTGTATTCATGTAGCTTTACTTGCACACCCTGATGGAAAAATCCACATGGTTATAGGTATCCTGAGCATGTTAGAAAGGCTTTAGTGAAGCCCAGGTGTCAGGCATTTGTTCTGCAAAGAGAGATTTAATGCAGAAAGGGACTGCAGGACATGCATCCACCTGCTGACATCCCCCTCCCTCTTTTTCTGGGACAAAGCTTAGGACAGGAGGCACATCGGACACGATTCTGCACATGTTGAATGACAGAAACTGACAGCCCTGCCAGTCCTGGCACACATGCAGCAAGGCTAAGGAAAGTCTTTGGGGAGTCTAGCTCTCAAGGCATGCCCTCATGCAGTACAGGCCACATTTCCGGGAGGTGTGATCCACAGCAGAGCGCTCCAGTGCATTGTACAAGGGCTGTCATGAACAGGGGAAACCTCAGGGGAGTGTTGAAACATCATGGACTCTTAAAAGCAGTTTTTTCCATTAGACTCTACCTGCGTACTAGTGTTAGTGGTCTAATATACTTGGTAGCTTCAAGCTTCTAAATAGGAGCCATTCCAGCTTTATCATTCTTTTTGTAAGAAAATATCTTGTGTTACTTTGGAAATTATCTCTATTTAGATGATTATACTATGCCCTACTTAAATGGTGCAGCAGTTTAATTAAATTAACAAATCTGGTTTAATGTCCAGAATTCCACATGCATTTTCTAAGCCTCAGTGCAAGTTTTTCTGCAAGAGATAATTCATAGCTTCTGGAATGAAGACTTTTGTGCCAGGAAGACTAGGTCTGCATCTTAATTGACACCTTACTGCTTGGTGTACTGTCTTGTTGGGCAACAAGTCAGACAAAGACAGTGCCTGTCCTATAAAATAACACAAGCCCATGACACAGATGTGAGCACTGGATCACAGCCATCACTCACTGTTCACAGAATCACAGAATGGGTCGGGTTAGAAAGGACCACAAGGGGTCACCTGCTCCAACCTCCCTCCTCAAGCAGGGTCATCCAAGAGCACAGGGCACAGGATTGCTTCTGTTTGTAAGCATTATCTCTGGTAACCTCTGGGGCCTACGACAGCCCAGAATAACTTCCACATGGAAATCCCTTTCACTGGTACTTTCAAATATGAGCTCACAGATATGCAACCAGCAGCTATGGATGGGTGACAGTGCAACTGAGGCACCACGGGGGCCAGTGCCATTTTCTCTGCCAGTGCCTCCCCACTTGGCCTGAAGCTGCTGGGCCTCTTGGGACCAGGATGTACAATGTACAGCTCAGTGATGTACCCTGAGACATGGGAAGATAGTTGCTGATTTTGCTTATATGTGCAGACTTCTACAAGTTTTCTTCTAAGGAGTTCGTGACTGTTGGCCCGAAGAATACCTGTGTGCATAACCCTTTTCTGTGAGGCTAGGAACTCTAAAGAGTAAACCATTTTGGATCCCACAATCGTCTACCAAATGTTTGAAAGATGGACCAAGGAGAAAGACAATGCTCCACTGGGTTGTCCCTGTCACTAGAAATGACCCTGCCACCTAGCAAGGCAGCAGAGTCCTGAGCAGAGCTGTAGGAATACAGCTGTGGTTTCTGTGCTTGCTCTGCCTGACTGAAAGAATCCCCAGGGATTAACAGGAGGGAAGCAGTTCCTGGCTCCAATCCTGGAACAGCTCAAGGGAACCATGGAGAAAGTACTGCTCATACTGGCACAGAATACCTTTGTGATGTGACCAGGTCCTGCTCAAAGAGAACTGGCTTTTCTGGGAGATAGAGCAGTTTGGTGAGGGATGTGGGTGTTGGCATCTCCTGAGACAGGAGCACCTTGCCCAGTTGGCAATGTGGATATACTTGACCAGGTGGGACTGAAGCTCCAGGCTGCTGAAACAGAAGCTAGGAAGGATGGAAAACCTTCTTCTTACTTACATGACCCCATGCACATCTGGATATCTGTTCAAACAGTAGCTATATATGCTTTTGTTTCTGTCTCCCTTGTGGTGGTGAAATAGATCTTCAAAAGTTTATTTTGCAAAGAGAAGTTGTTAAAAAATGAGCCACAGCCCTTCATTTGGGGAGTTGCAGAGATTACTCCTGCTGGGATTCTGGCAGGTGGTTATGTAGGGGCAGCATGAGTACAGAGGTGGTAGCAGTGCACGCATGAATAGAGAGGAGGAGATAAGAATGTAGACCCTTAGTTACAGCAGTGGAAAACACAGCTCATTAAAAAGGAAGAGTTAACAGAATGGACTGTCAGCATGGATATGATTTATTCCCTGCATATAGCACTGTGGGAAGGCAAGGCACATGCAGAGGAGGGGCTCTGTTCAGGGAGAGAGGGAGGGGATGAATGCTGCTAAGTGTTTGTGAAGGTTTTGATGGAATTATGAATTATCCAAATTGCCACCTCCAGTTCTGGAATTAGAAGAGACAGACAAGTTTGCGTGGCCATCTGTGCCTGCGAGGCCAGGCAGTGTGTGTGGGAACTGAGGGCTGAGCCCTGCTGGGATCCCTCCATCTGGCACGAGGACCCTCATGTGCCATTTGGGTTGCACAGCAGGAAATGGCACTATGAGCACTGTTGGTATGGATTTCTAGGATGTCCCTCAGTGTCCAACACCTTGTGGTCAACCAGCTGGACACACATTCCACTGGTAGTCATTGCAAACTGGACCTGTAACCAATGGTCAAGGGGGAAAATAACATTTTGTGTTTTACAGTATACAGAGAATGTTCCCAGAAACCACCTCTGATTCCAGGCAGGAAGAGCACATTTTAGGAGCATTGCTGTTGTCCCAAACTAGAAATTAATCTGCCATGGAGCCTCTGATGGAGGGCAGCTTGCCTGGCTTCAGCCTCAGGAGTGAGGCAGGGCTACAGATGGGCCATATGAAGCATTGATAAGCATATGGAGAAAATGCTGAGATAGGGAGATTATCCATGGCAGACAGCAGGATGTTGTCACACCTGCTGCCCAGCACAGATTTCCAGCCTGCAAGCATAGAACAAGGTGTACTGGAAGGTCTCATACCCTGCTGCCTGCTTCTGGAGTGTGACCACCACTGGGGTTGTGGGGATTAATAAGGGTCAAAGCATGTCAGAGTTCTGAGCCAGGGCTGGCTACCAACAATTTGTAACGTGATTGCAATGGTTGTGTTTCAGGAGTGGCTTTCAGCTGATTCAGTGGATATGAATCAGTCTGTGCTATTTGGTCTTGGAGTGCAAGGGTCCTTAGCCTTCTTTTTGTAGATATAAACAAATTTTTCTAGGCTTACTAAGCTGTATCTCAGCTTTTTATCTACTCTTCAGCTGGATCTCTAAGTTTCTGTTCTCAGAGCTGTGTCTGCATGTCTTTGAGCAAGTGTACAAAACTTGCGGAGTATGAAAGAATAAGAAAAGAGCAGGTAATAAAGAAATGGAATTTGTGAAATTATTAACTTGTCAGTTTAACATAAATTAAGAGAAAAATTCTGGAATGGAAAAAATCAAACCATCTGTAACATCTTGGAAAAACATCAAAGAGCTGAGTAGCTGCCAACATGGTCCATTTGTTCAACCCAGTTCCCTTCTGTGACTGAGTAATTGGTCAGTGGATAAAAGAGGCACATTAGAAGTCACATTTTGAGATTAGTAGAGCTTTTGCTACTCCCTTGCATCACACTTTTGCAAATATGCACGTAAATTAAATTACGTGGTGAAAAGCCAAATGACTTGGATAATCATGCTCAGAAAATTGATCTGCTATCTGACCCAACAGACACATAAAATGAGTTTTCACAGGGTCTTTTGAGTGGAATAGGGAGTGCCTACTACTTATTATTTTAACAGCTAGCTAGAAGCAAGCAGACTGGTTTTATTGCTAAGTTAGTCCTCCAGCCTTGATAAAGGATATAATCAGAAACAAGGATAGGATTTAGAATCACAGAATGATTTGGGTTGGAAGGGACCTTTAAAAGTCATCAAGTCCAAACCTCCTGCAATAAGTAGGCACATCTTCATCTAGATCAGGTTGCTCAAAGCCCCATCCAACCTGACCTCGAATGTTTCCAGAGATGAGACACATGCAACTTCTCTGGGGACCCTGTTCCTGTGCCTCATCACCCTTGTCATAAAAAATTTCTTCCTTATATCTATTATAGAATCATAAAATATCCTAAGTTCAAAGGGACCCACAAGGATCACAGAAGTTCAACTCCTGGCTCTACACAGGACCACACCAAGAGTCACACCATGTGCCTGAGAGCATTGTCCACATGCTTCTTGTCCAGTCCTCTGATCATTTTTGTGGCCCTCCTCTGGACAAAATCCAACAGGTCCATGCCTTTCTTGTGCTGGGTTCCGCAGAGCTGGATGCAGTACTCTGCGTGGGGTCTCACCAGAGTAGAGCAGAGGGGCAGAATCCCCCTCCTTACCTGCTGTCCTCACTGCTTTGGATGCAGCCCAGGACACATTTGGCTTTCTGGGCCCTGGGTAACACAGCTGGCCCAGGTCCATCTTTTTCAGCCTAAGTCCACCTCAGCAGGGCTGCCTTCAATTCCTTCTCCTACCAGCTGTGTTGATACCAGGGGCTACCCTGACACAGGTGCAGCACCTTGCAGTTTAGAGAGGGAAGTGTGAGGTGTTAAAGTCAGTTGAGAGCAAATATGTGATGAGTGGTTCTGAAAAGTTCCTGGAAAATGAGATGAGGAATCATGGGACTTAGGATGTTTTATGACTCAGAAGCATGATGCTGGTTTTATCTGGCATGAGAAGGAAGAAAATGTTGTATCAATAAACATTAGTATTGCCAGAAAAATACAGAATGTACTCCCAGTCTGCTCAACATTATTGAGGTCTTAGTTGTAGTGATATGTCCAGTACTCTTCAGAGGAATATGGACTCCCTACGGATTTTCTGACAGAGGAAGGCTGGAGTGATCATATAGTTTAGAACTGGTGCTCTTAAATTAGAGAAGACTGAATGAAACAGGTCTTAAAAAAAAGCTGTTGTGAATCTGTTGGTCAACAAGCCTGTGATGCACAGGACGATAACTTTTGCAATGGGTTTGAATAACAGGAGGGAAGGTCCTTGTGTATTTTCTTTTCCTTTCTTAAGCTAACTGGGAAGACTGTGTAAAACACTGTGGTGGAGTCTGCAGCACCCTTGCTTTGAAGAGCTCACAGAAGATATGAGCCTTAGTCTGGTGTTTTGTCTGTTTTATGAAGAATTAGTTATCCAAAAATATTCATTGTAACACTTTTAGCTTATATAAGGGCCAAAAGCCTAAAATATTAAGTAAAATTTCTTGTCTAGATATCAGGAGTCTTCCTGCCTGAATTTTAATCTGGATAAGGAAAGCAAGACCTTCAGCCAGAGAGAAGCAAATGAAAAGGGAGAATCCCAAGTCTGGGACTATGCTTTTACTTTAGGCAAAAGGAGAAAGCATCAGAAATTCTAGCATTCCAGCCTGCCTCATACTGTTTGCCACCTTACATGCTGTCAGAATGGTTCCAGGTCTGACTGAAATGTTGTACACTCTCTGACTCTTTGTACAGAGCTGCATCACGTGTTGGGAACCAGGTAAGGAGCATCTGTGCAGTGTAACACAGCTCTCAGGCCTCGGGGCAGCTGGTACCTGAGGAAAACAGGATATACTGGTGATACAAACCTCTTGCAAGCTAGGTTTGAAGGTCAGCAGCTCAGACACCCACTGAAATCCAGCTGTTGTATTCCTTGGCTATTCCCTGACTGGTGACAGCTCTGATGGCAAGGTGCCCAGGGAGATGAGAACCTCTTCTCTATGGGCTTGGATTTTCAGGAGGTGGCGAATGCTTCAGAGACACTTTCATGTCTTCCTTTTGCTGAAAGCGCAGGCCTGGTTGGCTACCACCATGAATTTTAGAGAAACAGATAACGTGTGCCATGCCTGACCTGTCCATCATGCCCTGGAGTCTCATGTAGATTATGTACAACATACATATACAGACTATGCACCGAGTGAGGATTTTTTCCCCCACTAGTGACAGTGGGGTTATAGTCAGCCCACCTGATAAAATGGCCATCCAGCCCTTACCTAGGTCTGTGGTATTTGTCTGGGGTAATGTAATGATGCCTATTGCTGATATGGTCTCCCATAAGTATTGATACTGATTTTGAGGATGTGGTCTTCCCATGATTTGGTGCAGGAACTTAAAGTTTTGGGGACATTGCAACGAGGAACCTCTTTTTTTCTTCGTGATAAAAGTCTGCTGAAGCATGGCCAAGTTACCAGGCTTCTCATTGCCCCTGCCCTGCCCTGCCCTGCCCTGCTTAGGGAAGGCAGAACAGTTTGTGCAGGTCACTGAGGAGCAGGAGCTTTTATAGCCACTGCGTCCAGCTGAGCACATCTTTTCATTCCCATGCAGCTGTTGTGAGCTGGCCTGACTGCAGAGCCCAGGCTGAGACTCTGGGGTACAAACAGCCATATAATTATTAATCTCTGTTAAAGCCATCACTTGGCACCAGAACAGAGGAGTGGGTGTAGAGGATTCAGTAGCTTTTACCTAGTGCATAGCTAGAGCTCTTTAAAGTTTGTCTCGGTTAATAACCAGCTAATGACCTTCAGAGGTCAGAGTTTATTAGGAAGAGAGTAGTCAAGCAAAGTGTACAGGGACAAACTGCTACACTTCAAAAAGCCTGCCACCTGCATAAAGATCACTGTTTTCCCTCCCTGTCTGCTCTCTTTGGGGAGTAGAAACAGAACCACCCCAGGCTGAACTTACCAGGCATAGGTAAGAGGACATGGAGTTAAAAAACAGCTTAAAAAAAAAAAGAGAGGGGTTTTGGTAGAGGAAGAGAGCTATACGAGAGTGCGGTCTAGTAAAACCTGGAGATGTAAGCAGAATTCCCATTCTCTGTTCCCCAGTAAGGGCTTGCAAAGTGCAGGGGCTTTCAAACTCTGTTGTCCTGGCAGGGTGTCTATCGGTTTTAAATGTCAGAATCACAGACCTTCATGTTAGCTTGTGGTGTGGTATCACCCCTGCTGCTGCTATTTGCCTTTACAGAACATAACCCCATTACTGCCTATTTTTTAGGTCTGTGGTCTGGTCCTTCAGATCACAGCATGATTAAATTCTTGTTGAGAGAAGGTATCAATATGCTACATCATGTCCTATATTTTGCATGACATACTCTCTAGTTTATGTGCTTTGACCAATTTCTACTGTCTATGTGAGCAGTTTAATGTACAGATCTGCAGAGCTAAGTTTACACTAAAAGCCTCCCAAAAAGTCCCAACTTTGCAGATTCAGGGCAAAGATGCTTTGATCAAAAACAGCCAGCCTCTGAAGTCTGTAGGAGACATACATAAGTGCATGTTGTGGAGTAACCAGTGGGACTGCTTACTGAAACACAAGCCTTTGTTTATTGCCTTAGTGGAGTAAGTTAGGTGATGTTTATACTGAAAAGCTGCACTGAACACTGGGTGCAAGTACATGGGTGTGAGTGGGTTTTCCATAGGAAGAGGCCTTGGCCCATGTTTTCTGGAGCTCTGAAGTTGCTTGTAGACTCTATTACCAGTTTTTATTGAAGTTCAGAAAGTAGGAGGGTGAGTGCCTAAGGTTCTTATGTGCCATAGCTCTGATTTTACGAAAAGTTTTAGTGTTTTAGTTCTGCAGAGTAACCTGTTCTGCCTTTGAAGAACATGGCTTGTGTGATCCCCTTCTCATTGCAGGGAAATTGGACTAGGTGACCTTTACAGGTTCCTTCCAACCCAAACTATTCCATGATTATATGATTCCAGTCTAGCACATACCAAACATATCAGGAGCTGAGTGGTTAGAGTCACGCATTTCGACATGGGAGGAGTTCAGATGGATGAAAGGCCGGAAAAACTTCAAAGCTACTTTAAAGGACATTCCCTATACATTTCTATTTAAAATTATACTTGATTAATTTAAACATCACTATGCAGCACTGAGACTGGATTCTTTGTTCTTCGGGATTTTTGTTGGATTTTTTTGTTTATGACTTTGAAGAGGGAGGCTCTTTGTACCACCACATCTCAGGCACTTATCATTTTATAGACGCTTGCAGCTTATCTGTAAAACTAAAAATCTTTTTACTAGACAGGAAAGCTCAGTTTTCTTCTATTTTTGTCAAACTTTTTTTTTTATTATTGTAGTTTTGGCAGAGAGGAGAATGCTTTAACTCCTGCTATAAACAAACGTCATTTCTGGGAGAGACTGAGAAGCTCTTCTAACTGAAATTTTGCTTACAGCGTGGTACTTCAGGTTTCTCTCACTTGATACAAAAAACCCAAGCACAGTTAGGATGAACATCTGGCTGCTAGTGATCCTCAGTGATCCATTTTCTTGAAGGTTTCTTCTAGGTAAAGAGCTGTATTTAACAGAACAGCAGTGATTTTACACTGCCTTTGCTCTAGATTTGTGTGCCCCTAGCTCACAAAGGAAGAGAGGAAAGTTAATCACAGTAAGTTTTCCTAAAGGTATTTCACTGAATAGTTCAAAATCAGCTAAACTTCAATTAATTAGACCTGCATTCATATTGTTACTCTTATTTTTAAGGTGTTATAAGATGGATTTGTCATCAGAATGGATTATAAAATTGTAGATAATGGAGAAGAGCTGAGGACTTCATATATCTAGTATGTATTCACACCAACACACATTCCACCTATTCTAGGCCAGCAGATCTTCAGTGGCAAATGCAATTTAGAGGGTTTTTAACCTAATCCAATGGGTCAGGTACTTAGTATCAGAAAATTAGATTTAACTCTTTGCCATGAGGGAGCCTCAAAGTTCGTCTTAGATTTCTCATTTTGCAGCTCAAGGTTTAGTCTGAAAAGTAAGGGATGCTGTCACTGGGGACAGTGAAGTACTGTCTTCAATGGCATCCTTTTCAAAATCATTAAAGGCAAATGTTTTTCCTTTGGGGTTTGAAAACACATTCATCACTTGTGTTGCTACCATAGTTTTAGAAAATATAACATCTTCAGTTTAAAAAAATAAAATTATTGTTAGCTTTGGTGAATTACATTTTGCTTTATAGTCAAAGGGAAGATTTTAGGCTGGTTAGAGATATCTGTCCAGGAGAGGTTTATAAAAAGCTGCTCAAGGGGATGCGGAAGCATGTGGCCATGAGAACCTGGTGTTTCCATGGGCTAACTTTGCTTCTCACTGCAGGCTGATGAGGCTGATGAGGCTTTCCAGTGACTCTATACAGTGAGTGCCACAGCCACAGTAGTGAAAAATTTCATGGTTTTTTTGCATTTTTAAGCAAAGTAACAGTGTGAGTCTATCTACACATTAGCAATGAGAAAATAATTAAGTGCTGCTCACCTACGAGTGAAGCAGCAGTACTTCTGTCTCTTTAAGAAGAGCTTTCTTCATCTGGAGAGCTGTTCTGTGAGTGACCTCCTCAAGTCACTGTCTGAGACAAGAACCTAGCGTATGTGCTCTCCCTTGTGAGCTGGAAGTCACTTTAAATCTGCCAATATATTTGCTTAGCTTTCCTTTTAGAGCAGAGCCAGCTGTTCTTCAGGGTCTCTGGAGTATCTGTATGCTCCCTTAAACTCTCCTTTCTGGCTGGAAAATAGGGGCAGTAGCTAGACTGTTTCCCATACTAAAAGTTTAACAACCTTGGGTGTTATTACATTGCTCAGAGATGTCTGTGGTCATAGTTCAGTCCCTGCTTCCCCTTACTTGAGGATTCATCAGCCCTGTGCCCAGGCTCAGCTCTTGGAGCAATGCTGGCTTGTGTCAGCCCCCCGACACAGCCCATCCACCCTTTGCTTTTCAGAGGTGGTGCCACTTGAATGACAATTGGTTCTTCTGTCACGATCCCAATCTCATCCAGGAAAGAGTGGAAGGGATTCTGTTATCTGATATTAATTAGGAGTAAACGAGGCTTGTTTGAAGCCAGCAATGGGAGTCACAAAGCAGCCAGTGATTAGAAGGGTTGTGAAAAGGATTGTGCTGAGCCACTAGTCAGACAAAGAGAAGAAAACAAGTAATACTGATTTAGGGATCTTTTCCCTTCTGTTTTCTAAGTATGAAATTCATATTTAGGATTAAGCTAAACCATTTTAGAAGTGAGGTAGAACAGTTTTATGAAAGGTTAAAGATACTAAACAGGAGACAGAGAAAATAAGAGGGGAAAAAAGTTCTATTCAGCTTGGTCACCAGCCATGGACTTCATTCCACCTTCTGTTGAAGGATGCATGACCCTGTGCTCCCTGTCTCCTGGAATGACATCTGTTGAGACCAAACCATCTCCTCCCAAGTGAATACACACATTTAGGCTTGTTCTTCCCCTCCTAATCTCAGCACAGTGAGAAATGAAATACCATACCCCTGAGCTGGGGTAGGATGGAGGTTAATTTCTGCAGGCACCCATAGCCTGATCTATCTGGCATGTCTACCAGCAACAGTGCTCAGGAGTTTGAAGACAGAAATTAATGCAAGTGTGTGATATGATAAGTACAACTAGGCTGTTCAGTAGATTCCAGCATCATACTGGTGTGAGAACACTTAGCCACAAGAGTGTTTTAAGCAAACTTAAGTATAATACAAGGGATTGGGGTTTTGTCATTTTCACTATAGTGGTTTTGGTTTGTTTGTATTTGGGTTTATTTTTTTCCCTTCCCAGATGTGACAGGTGACTGAGTAAAGTGAGGTTCCTGAAGTGTTTTCCCACTCTCCCCCTGCTTCCCCAAATATGGAGAGTAATTTATGAAAAAAGGTTGTTTAGAGAGGAATTTCAGGACTAAAATATCCACCTAGCGTCCAGATATTGGATAAAGGAATTTTCAGTTAGTGATGCTTATTTTTGTCTTCAATCAATGCCTTTTTCAAATGGACAAAATCCTTAAAGTAAGTCCTGTGTTTTTCTTGTTTCTGAATTCAAAATATTTGTGGATTTTTTTTTCCCTTTTCAAGTGCTTAAATTACTTTAAATAATTCCTTCTATAAACATTCGTATCCATATATTGATGTGCCTGATCACACAATGAAAGTGGTTACGAAGTCAGCCAAAGCAAATTTAATTTTCTCTTTTATGAATAAACATACCTAAATATTTGTCCAGTTCAGACAGAGACATTGTCTTTCCTTTTTACTGTGCTACTTCAACTGGTTCCATTGTTTGTTACATTCCTGCTGCGTTTAGAAGATCCTAACATTTTAATAGGCAAGAAGAGAGTGAGTGAGAGATGCTAATGAATGCCTTTATTGGAAAATACAATGTGTATTATTATAGGCTTCCTGTGAATGCAAGTATTCTAACAGGAGCCCTGGACCTGCCAGTCAGTGATGCCAAGACTCTTTCTTTACAACTTATTTTAGTAATTTTCTTGGTCTTGAAGTAATGAACTGAATATAATATTCAAGTAGTGTTAAGTATCATGATTTTATGTAAATGACATTGCATTTTCACTTCTTTTTTCCTTTCTTAATGAAGCCTATTTTTGACTGCTATGCACTAAGCAGGCTCCCTTAGTGAGCTGCAGAGTGACAGCATGCAAGTCTTTCAAGAGAAATGTGAAATGTTGATCAGAAACTATCTGTATGTGGCTTGTTTTTTTCTCCTTACCACTTTATTGCCTTGTATTCAATTTTCACTGCCATGTTTATTTTGGCTGTCTTCATAACCCTGCTGTGACCCCTGTCATCAGGATGGTATATTTTTTCCCTGCCTCGTGTATCTCCTCTGTTTACTTCACAGAACTGAACAAGACCAATGTTGATCTGAATGTCTATTCACAGCTATGTTTACTGGCAGTATTTTCCCATGACAAAATTTTTGTTTTCTTTTCTCTGGCTTTTAACCAGTTCCTAGTGCATAACAGGGCTTAATTTTCTATCCAGTTACCCTGCTTTCCCCTCCCAAATTTTTTTTAATAGTTCTGTCCAGGTTTAACTTTATATATGTGGAAACTGCTTTTGGACATTTCAGTAGTGTTTTCCATGAACTTTGGCTTCTAAACAGGATCTCTGGATCCACTGCACCCAGAAGAAGGAAAAATACATCCAGCCTAAGATATTTAAGGCAAACACTCTTGGTCATGCCGTGCCACATCACTGTCAGATATTCTTCTGGAGTTGCCTCCCAGAGCTGAGGATGAGGAAGACACTTCCCAAGAAGACCAGGGACATCCTCTTTCTGAAAGTGACAAAACTGCTGCAGTGGGTTGGGTGGTCTGAATTCCTTCCACTGTCAAGGACACCTGCTTCTAAACACTCAAGTTAGCCAAGTTAACTCTGCCTAAAGGTTTGCCTTGTCTCTGAAACAGGGCTTGCTCCATGTGGTGAATCAGCCTCAACTTTTGTAGGACAAGGCAGGGAAGCCCTGAAAATGTTGATGCAGCAGTTCTCTCTCTTGCTCTTGTCTGATAGACCTGCAGTGCAGCAGGAGGTTACAGAAGTTGCTTCTACTTGGGGGCTGTCTGCCTAGGGATCTTCTGTAATCTGGATCATTCAGCCATGAAAGCGTTGCTCAGAAAAATTCTACTGAGCGATCTTTTATGTTTTTATATTCAGAGACACAATTCTTACCCTTATTAGCAAACATCAACTGTGACCTTATATTAAAACATTTAGGGATTGAAGTGATAGTCAGACTCTTGCCTGAATTATGAAGAAGTAGGCTGGAAAATGGAGAGAATGGAGCTGCTTCATTAGGTGAAGTTTGTGGACTTTGTGTAGGGAACAGATCTTACAAGGAACTGGCCGTGAATATATCTGATACCTGGGAATTGCAGCAGCTTTCAGGAGAGAGGAATTTAGGTTCAGTGTAAAACCCTGACTGAAATGGAAAACAAATTATGTGAGATCTAGGATCATGCCTCTAGTTTGCCAGGGCTGTGAATGTTTAACTAACAAGGAAAAGTACCTTCCTTGTTTTGTGAACATTTTAAAAGGGTCTGGTTGTTACGGTCTGGAGTAAAGGAAGTAAGTATATGGCTGTCTTGTTTTCCATCTATTCCTTGATAACTCTTATCAAACAGCATTTGACATATGTGGGACTCAGCAAGAAAACTTCAGATGTTTTTGGTTTTCTGCTGCTACTCGTACCAGGGAAGTGGCACAATGACATGGAGTGAGAGATGAGCTTGCCTATAGCAAAATGCAGCTGCTCACAGATATGTAGAAATGAGACAGCAGTATAAGTGGCCTGTTAGGAGAAAGCACCAGGAATGTTCAAGGAGTTTTGGAGTTATCTGACCTATGTAACTGGAATATTGGATGCTTTTTTTTAATAAGTGGTTTCCTTGGCTCACCTGAAAGGTTTTCTAGCTGATAAACATAACTGAACACCAGTTTTCTACAGGTATACTGCAAGTATATTAAGAAATGGTCTATCACAACTGAAATCGTACTGAATGCCTATAGCATTCTTTTAGGATAACCCACCTCTGTGGTTTTCATTGATTTATTTTTGATAATTATGATGCATTCAGTTGTAACGCATCTCATACAGCTTGCTTAATTCAACCATATAATAGTAAGTTTCATGAAAATTGAAAATACTTAAAATACTCAGTATAATAAAATATTATCAGGTTCTGGTTAATTTAAAGGCTGGAGAATAGCAGCGTGAATATAAGTTTATTTTCTAGGTGAATATTAATATTTATTGTCTCTTGTAACAAAAGGCAAGTCTGTTTTCAATTTAATGGACCCTAACAGAAGACTCTGAAATGTCAGCCCCCAATGAATTTAGCATTATAAGTTCAGCTACTATTTTTTGACAATATGAACTCAAACACAATGTCTTTTTCTCCTAGGGGAAAGAAAGGAGAAAGATTTGAACCACAAGAAATTCAATCTGCCCTGTACTGAGGAACTGTACCAAATCAAGCAGCTCCCTCACAGGACTGCTATTGATTTGTCCAGATTTTATCCAGCAGTTGTGTCAGTGCTGTGTCTTCACATTCTTAATTGTGGTGCTATTTCTGTTTAGATAGCTAAAGACAGTGTTTATGGATACCTAGAAAGCAAAGGGAACCATGTTTTTGCACCAAAAGAAAACCTTCTGTGATCAGAGAACTGGACTGGCAGAAACTGCCCACTCAAATAATTGCCTCCATAGGGCATAAGTGCACATATGGAAAGAGTTGGGCAAGAGAGAGGTTCTTTAATGCTCTGATGAATCAGCCATGGGTATGAGGAGATAGTTCTTCAGATGTGCTGTCAGAGTGAAGCATAATGTTCTTCAGCTTCTGGTATTTGTTATGTCCCAGTAAATATTCTGGAAAGGACACAAGGCATTTTTTTTAACAGCTTAATATCTCTTTCTGCTTTATTGCTCTGCTTTTTGAAATGGAGTTACTTATCATGTGAGTTAATTAATTTTTAAAGTCTTAGCCAGCTGTAGCTTCATATCTCACTTTGAAACTAAATTCCTTTATAAAAGTGCCGTTTCAGACTTAGGAGTCTGAATTTTTCCATCTCCCTTCCCTCCTTTAAGTGCCACAGTTGCTATATGGATTGCTATATGGATCTCTTCAGATCTTAATGATGGCTTCTGAGACAAACATTATTTTTGAACCAAAAATAACTCAAATTAACATGAAATTTGGCTTAATCTAATACTTCTAGCTATTGCTAAATCAAAGAGGTTGCAACCTTTATTTCAGCATTATCTGTACATGTCTTTCTTAAACTCTTGCCCAATTTCTGTTTGAAGAAAATAAATTGTAATTGAGCAAACTTGTTTATGAGTTTTTGAGGTTAAATATTTTCAGAGGCATATTTTGTTGATTTGAATAGGCTTTTTTGAACAGTGGCCTACTTAAAATAACATTTACTGTTGAGAATCATTTATCATTTGACTTGGCGAATGAAAATGTGCGTTGCACTTTCGAGCACGTCTCCATTTGGCTGCTTGCACTTCCAACCTTCTTTTAAAACCACATTCAGATTTACCACAGCATGTAAGCAGGACAGTGGCACGTTCAAGGGTGATGTGCCATGACACCTGGAGAAGTTGCTGCTGCACACAAGTACCTCTTGCCTGGGCTGAATCCCAGATAGTGCATGAATAGGGTGATAGCCAGGGACAGCCACAGCCTTCAGCTGCTGCCTTCCCGCTTTGTGTTTAGAACTGTTTGCCCTCTGAAGTTATTCAGGATGGGAACTGTGCTTCACTGTTTTCCTGTGCAGAATTCAGCATTCTCAGAGCGTTGCTGTGATGCTGCTGATGGCAGTGCTGTGTTGTCACCTGGCACCAGTGCAGACAGCTCTCAGCTTGATTCAAGGTGAAGGCTCCTGCCTACTCAAGGAGGAGGAAAGGACTGACCTTGTACCTCCAGGCTGTTTACTGCACAGAGACCAGTTACCCACAGTCAGATCTGTGGCTGCAGCAGTGCTTTCCTTTGGACTGGCTTTAACTGGAGTGTCAAGTCTAAGGCAGGAAGAAGTATATTCTCTCACATCCTGGAATGAGATTTAACAGCAATTGAGGTACTAAAATTTGAAATACCTCAGTTTAAAGACAGACTTTGGCAGACAAGAGGGTGGGTTTTTTAGTATTTAAGTAAACAAACCAATATATTCAGCATTCCACTGAGTCCCTTGGCATGATGAGCAGCATCCATTATAGCACTGGATTTTAAACATAAGCAGTTATTGAAATTGTCTTCTATAATAGACCATCTGTAAGTCAGAAATAATTAAAAAGTTAAAGAAATATCTGTTGTTTGAAATGGGAACATTCTTGGTTAGCAAAGCCTATAGGAGAAAAGTATCAAAAATACCATTTTGCTTTTTGTGAGAATTGTCTCATCAGTCCATTACCTCTGAATTTACTTATTCAGTATCACATTTTTCTTCAAGACTGTTTTATCTTTCTTTGTTTTTTTTTTTTTTTTCCTCCCCTCTAAGAAAGGTCTGTATCATTTCTCATTCAGCATTCTGAGAATTGTCCTGTGGGAATCTGAAATTTCAGCTTCTTTACAATTCCACTGTAATATGAAAATTTGAATTTCAGCAACAGATGAAAAATCTCACAGAAATGTTGTTTCAGCTGACCTCTGCCTTTTGGTAACATTTGAGTCTTGTCCAGATGTAAAATGGGAAGAATATAATGATGGAAGCTTCATCTCATTGAGATGGAACAGTTCTAAATGCCATTTGTACTCTACCAGACTACTAAAAGTAGCAGCAGGTGCCTCCTATTTGTGTTTTAAAGCAAAAGAGCAGTGGCTGTGTTGTCTTAAGGGTTGGAATATCTTTGTGTAGGTGTATTAGAGTGATGCCCTGGGTCCTGCTCTGCTTGGTTCCTGGATCAGAGCAGTTCTGAGCCCAGAGCAGGGTCCAAGACAAAATGTAATCCCTGAGAGAACTGAGGGAGTTGTAAAAAGGAGAAGACTAGCACAGAACTTGGGCTTGGGGGTCCTAGACTCGGCCTGGAGTTTTAAGAAATACTAATTTTACACATCAATGCTTGTTGATTAATTGTTACGGATTAAAATAAATATTCTAAAATAAAATATCTCTTAATGTTCTTCTTTGGGTTAATGGTTTGGTAATTAAAGAAGTGCCTTAAGGAGTCTCAAAGAAGTTCTAGATTTCTGACAAGTTTTGGAAATGTCTCCATTTCACATTTTCCCAGAAATTAGCATCTGGGGATAAAGCCTGGGAAAGAAAAAGTGGCAATTTTGCTGACATCGGCATATGGATTTTTTTTTTTTTTTTTTTTTT